>JAWNNJ010001989.1:0-234124 GCA_035045125.1 Hypselothyrea guttata
TATTACTTCTCTGCGACCTTTCCATTGTATGTGTTGAGCGTTGGCTAGCTTTAGGTCAGATTAGTTGACAATTACAAATAAAACAAGGAACACCCAAGTTTTCTTTTGCCAATATATTTCGATAGCACATCGGCTATCATCTTCAGGGCGCTATTAATATAAATATACAATATTTGCTATTTAACAATTTTAACTTTCACAACAAATTATATTAACAAATTATATTTAACACGGACAATTTAAAATTATTAACACGAAGAACTCACAATTGTTTTACACGTCTGCTCCTTTCGGCGTGGAGTAATGATCTGATTTAACTAAGTAAATGTCTGTATAGGTGGGCGCAATTTTCAGTGTCTGTCTTGTAGTTCAGTCTTTTGTTTGTTGGTGTTTTAATTATGTGTAACATTTCAAGAGTGTATCGTTTGTTGTAGTGATGTTCTTGTTGTAGTATTTTTACTTCTTCAAAGTTAGGTGTGTGATTCGTATTGTTGCAATGGGCTAGTAGGGCAGTTTTTTGTATATTATTTTGGTATCGTAATTTAAAGTCAGATTTGTGTTGTGCGATTCTGTTTTTTAGTTTTGATTTTGTAGTACCTACATATACATTGTTACATGTTTCGTTTTCATTTCCTTTGCATGATATTTCATAAATGACTTCATTTTTATCCAATGTTTCTATTTTTGATTTTGTTTTATTAAAAAATTGATTTAGTGTGTTATACGGTGTGTGGGCAATTTTCACGTCGTTTTTATTGTAGCAATTAGAATATTGCAGTCTCTCAGATAGGCCAGGGATGTATATCACAGATTTATATTGTTTCGGTGTATTATCAGGTCTCGTTGTAGTTTGTCCAGCTCTTTTTAATAGTGTATAAATTAAATTAAGTGGGAAATCGTTATCTCTCAGCATTTGAATAATGTCGCGTTTTGTTTCCTCTTGATATATGTCGTCCGATATATTAATCATTCGTTTAATACAGCTCAATGCTGTATTTAAAATCATTGTCTTAGGGTGTTTTGAAAAATAATTTATAATACGTCCGAGCAGTGGGTTTTTGACCATTTTGTGTAAAGTTTATTGTCCATTTTGAACTAACGTGTCTAAGAGGTAGTTGTCCTTTATTCTCCAGTCGATGTAAACTTTATATTCGTTATATGAGTTTAGGGTCTGTAATGTTTGTATTTCATCTGTTTTAATTACGAATGTATTCGCCATAATTAAAACAGATGAAATACAAACAACTTTACAGACCCTAAACTCATATAACAAGAATATAAAGTTTACCATCGAACTGGAGAATAAAGGACAACTACCTTTCTTAGACACGTTAGTTACAAAAATGGACAATAAACTTTACACAAAATGGTACAAAAAACCCACTGCATCTGGACGTATTATAAATTATTTTTCAAAACACCCTAAGACAATGATTTTAAATACAGCATTGAGCTGTATTAAACGAATGATTAATATATCGGACGACATATATCAAGAGGAAACAAAACGCGACATTATTCAAATGCTGAGAGATAACGATTTCCCACTTAATTTAATTTATACACTATTAAAAAGAGCTGGACAAACTACAACGAGACCTGATAATACACCGAAACAATATAAATCTGTGATATACATCCCTGGCCTATCTGAGAGACTGCAATATTCTAATTGCTACAATAAAAACGACGTGAAAATTGCCCACACACCGTATAACACACTAAATCAATTTTTTAATAAAACAAAATCAAAAATAGAAACATTGGATAAAAATGAAGTCATTTATGAAATATCATGCAAAGGAAATGAAAACGAAACATGTAACAATGTATATGTAGGTACTACAAAATCAAAACTAAAAAACAGAATCGCACAACACAAATCTGACTTTAAATTACGATACCAAAATAATATACAAAAAACTGCCCTACTAGCCCATTGCAACAATACGAATCACACACCTAACTTTGAAGAAGTAAAAATACTACAACAAGAACATCACTACAACAAACGATACACTCTTGAAATGTTACACATAATTAAAACACCAACAAACAAAAGACTGAACTACAAGACAGACACTGAAAATTGCGCCCACCTATACAGACATTTACTTAGTTAAATCAGATCATTACTCCACGCCGAAAGGAGCAGACGTGTAAAACAATTGTGAGTTCTTCGTGTTAATAATTTTAAATTGTCCGTGTTAAATATAATTTGTTAATATAATTTGTTGTGAAAGTTAAAATTGTTAAATAGCACATATTGTATATTTATATTAATAGCGCCCTGAAGATGATAGCCGATGTGCTATCGAAATATATTGGCAAAAGAAAACTTGGGTGTTCCTTGTTTTATTTGTAATTGTCAACTAATCTGACCTAAAGCTAGCCAACGCTCAACACGTTATTTGTAATATAGAGAAAGAGCAGCAGCAATGTTTATTCTTACTTTTTAGTCTGGGGCATGCTTTAACGGTCGTGCAAATCGAAACCTGCAATATTGTTTCTTTAATAGCTCCAGTGCTTATTAACCGATTTCAAAGTGCTTTTCGGAATAGATAAATACATATAATGGTAGAGAGTAGAATATAACATTTTATGTTAAATATAACGCTTGTTATTCGGGTTTTATCGATTTGGACGTAAAGGGAAAGCGGTATCCGAAATTTGAAATAAACTTAATATACGCATGGTATACACCTATGTATCTACATTCCGAAAATGCCAGCTTTAATTCCTATAGTTTCCGAGATCTCAGATTAAGATCGACTCCACTTGTCGTCCTGATCAAGAATATATATATATGTATATTTTAGGGGGTTTGCCAAGCCTCTTATGTTACAAGAAATAATTAAAATCTTTACTTCTCATTAACTGCAGTTAACGTCTTAAAAATGATACTTTTACATCAAGTTTTAGACTGTCAAAATTGTTGGCTTTGATTAATCTATGGTCGCTGAATTTGCTAACTATCGATCGTATCGATAGTGCATCGATTGTGCACGGTTTGCCATGAGAGCTTTCGTTGTGTAAACGTTTTTCTTAAGATTTTAAAAAAGCACATCGGACCTGCTAACAGGGTTGCGTTGAGTTTAGTGCTAGGAAAGGGGCAAGAGGCAAGTGGCAAGGGGCGCAAGGTGCTAAGTGTTTCAACTAGTTCTTGCGTCTAGTCATTGAACTTTTGCCTACCTGGGGAAAGAGCAATAGCACCCCAGCAGCGCCAAAAGAAGATTGTTGTGGGCATGTAGAGTGTGCAGGCTGAAACGGAAATCAGAAAAACCAAATGCAATCGGCAAACAGCTTAATAACAGAGCAGAGAGGATTGCAGAAATTACAGAGTGATGGGCACGAAATCGAAATCATAAGGGAATCGCAGAAGAAAACGGGCAAAAAGCAAGCGAATTCCAATTCCAAGCAATTTGGCGTCAAAAATTAATCAGCTGAACGAAACAAGTCGAAAATATGATCGAAAAATGCAAAGCGGATATGAAACAGGAGATGAATTGCCGCCCCATGCATATGGATGGAGAGTCTATAGGTCTAAAACTATAGTACATGGGAACTGTACCCCCAAAACACACACACATTTAACCACAGACATACTTCTCCCCTATAGCTCTTCCAATTCCAATTGCTCGCTCTCGCTCTCGTATATCCTGTACAGACTGCAGTTGCATAGGGTTTGAGGCTCGTTGAGGTTTTGTTTAGGGTTCTACCAGGACACGGCAATTCCAACTCAAATTCAGACAGACGGACAGACGGACGGACGGACAGTCCGTACACTCTATGTCTGAGTCTGACTGACGGCCTGGCTGACTGACGTATTACTACGAGCGAGTAATTCCGGTATCGAAGTATCAACAAGCAGCATACAACGTTTGCAGCTGTCGTCTGTTGTGTTGCCCTATAGCGCTCCCTTTCGCTCTATGCCTATCTCGCTCTTTGTCACATAAACATCGCAGCACATGCCAAAAAATAAAAAATAAAATACCTCTGCAGTGGGGGGAAGTTTTTGTGCAGCAGAGAGACTTCAGAAATTTCTGTTTTACTAAGGTCTAGCAGAAGGTTCGTTGGACTTTTGGACTTGGCTCTTGCTGGGCTGATAAGAATTCCTATGCCTTCGGTTAGGGGGTGATTATAATTAACTGCACTTTCGGAGAAATTGGTACAACTTATGGGGTAAAATGGGAAACTTATACGGAAACTATTATTTATTTAAAACTAATTCAAGAGGATATTCTTATAAGTAGATACAGCACAATAAAGAATTAAAATAAAACAATCAAGAACTGTACATTTTAATTATGAATAATACGTGGAAGTCTGAGAACAAATTCAATAAACAAGTAAAATAAAAATAAATTACATATTGTGTAAAAAATTGTAATTATAATTTAACACACATAATTTTATAGTACTATAAGAAAGAGTAGAATAAAATTGAAATTTCTTTGTTTGAGACGGATTTCACCAAGTTTTAAACTCAATACCATTAATTAAGCCATAAATAAGTTAAGAAAACTAAGTAGTAACCCTGTTTTACGCATTTTGAATGAGTACAGGGTATAAAAATACTAAAAATGCTATCGTTTATAAAAAATATAATTCGAATTAAATTCAATAAATATATAAACACAACAAATCAAATAAATTTCGAGTTAGCATTTTATAAAATTATGGATCAAAATAGCCACACATTAGGTGCGTTAGGATTTTTTTTTATTTATTTTAGAGGACACCATCTTAAAACTCGATTGTCATCCGAACGTAGAGTTCGTTTATTACTCCAATATATCGAATAACCGCAACCTTCTTATACAATACCGAAATAAAATTGGGGTTGAGTTATAAATCTTTTAAAATTATGTAAAGTTGAAAATAGCAATATAGATTTGTGATTCTATAGGGAACTTGTAAATGAAATATAATAATATTAGAACGAAATTTTTATAAGTATAATACACTTTTATGTGAAAATATAGACCTAATACAAATAATATATAGCTTAAACTTTGTTGAATGCAACTTAATGGAATTTACTGCGGTTATTGGGGGACTATTTAGGCCCACCGCCTCTATAAGGTGCAACTAACCCAAATGGCGATGTCTGTCCAATGAGTCGGGTCTGGTAAGACTGTGCGCCTAAGGCTGGGGCATCGGGTGCTCATTAAAATCTGTGGCGACTACCTGGTCGATGCCTTTGGCCTGGCGGCTTTCCGGTTTTCAAATTTGGGATATGCGCTCACGTTTTTCAACAATAACGAGCGAGAGCAAGAGAGAGGGAGAGGGAGAGTGTGAGAAAGAGAGAGGGAAAGAGAGGTAGAAAAGCTGTGCCGGGACAGGGCACAAAAACCAAGAAGAACCTTCGAAATAAATAAACGACAAACAGAGCCGCGGGCAGAGGCAGAGGCAGAGACCAAGTACGAGAGAGAGTACTACATTCATAAGATATTTTATGCCGAGGCTCAGCTTCAGGTTTTGGCTGGGTTCAGGTTCAGGTTCAGTACCATAGGTAGAGCCAACAGCCAACTCTCACAACTGCTCTCTTTGCTCCTCGCCTCCTCCTCCTACGGCTCTTTACTGTTGCTTCTGCTTCTTGTTTGGTCTGTATGCGAGAGCGTTCGTTGCGCTTTTGTTTTTCCATTCACGAAATTCCAGGAAATTTGTAGATCAGTAAATCTCAGCGCCTGTTCTCGCCGTTCCTGCCGCATTTCCTATGAAAGAAACAGGCAAACAGGACACTTTTGCCTGCAATTAGCTGAAGCAAAAAGCTCAGAGCTCCGTCAGGTTGAGCTTCTGCTAGTAGCGTGGGAGCTTCCGAGCGGATGTGACGAAACCTCTTGAAAAGTTTGTTGGCATTAGATCTCGATGGAAGGACCAACAGATGTCCTAAATGTGTCTGAGAAAATACGCAGAAGAAGCAGCAGAAAGCAGAAAGGAAAAGTGGAAAAGACGTTGAAAACAGCACGAACGTAACTACTAGCGACAAGGCAATCGCACCTGGACGTCTCTGTAGAGTCGAAGAAGCACCCTTAAGAAAAGAAGAAGAAAAAAAACATATACAAGCATAAGAAAAACTAAAAAGTAGCAGCAGCAGCACCCTACTCTATAGCGTGTGCTCCTTTCTGGGTAGCCCACGAGCAGGCACTTCAGACAATGTCCTCGTTCTCATTCTCCCTCTCTCTCACTTGCCCTCTCCCTCTCACGCTCTCCCTCTGTGCTTGTGTGTGTGTGTGGAAAAGTGGAACGAACTCGGGGCGGACACACTCAGACCCAGACTGAGACTGAGACACACTGTACACGCAACACACAATTACACAAATGTTGCTCTGTACTAAGGTAATTTCGCATACCCTGTAATGTGACAGATCTTGAAAAGCGGCAGTTGGGAAGGACCAGGTATAGAACAACCTATCTACACTTTGTAAAATAAATTGGAGAGGCAAAGCTTCCTAGTGAAAGCTAATGAGGTCGGCTATAGCTGAATGACGGGTTGTAGTCATCAAAGAAGATCAAGAACTACATCTGCAGATTTGACAAGAATTGCTCTAAGCACTACCATCCAAACCTCAGTTAACTCAGCAACTACAAATGCCAGACCGCACAAGTTTGGTAGAAAGCTCTACTTATAATAATATTCCTTCGAGATTCTTGAAATTCAGTTAATTATTTACATTTTTTTTTATTTACAAATCGTTATTACAAATTTTCTATAGATAAATAATTAGGGCAATCCATTTATACATATACGTGAGAGCTATTGCTATTAGCAAGTCTGTATTTACAAGTAGAACTTACTTCCAAAGTTTGTACAGTTCTGGTTTTTCTATACTTTTGCATATTTATCAGCCGAAATAATAATGATCGTTTCAACTTTAAAATCAAGGTTTCGTTTTTCGATCCACAAACCATTTCTTAATAGGTATATTTATATTTATTTATTCTCTATGCGAATTTTATGAAATTTATAAACTATGCTTTTTGTAGGGTAACAATGCGTCGTGCACTTGCCGCATTTGCATAGTTAACCAAAGCGATATTACCTTAGCTGCTGTCCCGTTTATAATTGTTGCAAAAATGCAACAGCAGCGACGTTTTTAGGGGTGCAACAACAAGATGCGGCCCGTCGGGGATCTCTATATCTATACTTATCTTCTTCTGTTGCACTTCGACAGTGGCTTTGTCTATCTCGCTTTGTTCTAGTGTTAGAATTGGGCGCAGCTCTACGCCTGTTGTTGTTGTTGTTGTTGTTGCAGTTGTTGTACTTTGGGTTTCCTGCAATTCAACAGGAAATGGAAGTGGTTTTTGTGTTGCAGAATATTTGTAATGGGAACGACAACGCGCCGTTGATGAAGTGGAGCGCGTCACAGTGGGGCCATCGCACAAATGCCATAACAAAAGCATAAAATAAGGGCGCCAGACAGCCAATTTTCAAAAGAAAGGCTAGGAACTTGAAATCTGAACAGAGCTAAACATGCCACACATTTTCGACAATCATTTACAGATTATACAAGGTTTCTTACTTTTTGAATAACTTAACAAATATGTTACAGGTTTTCTAAAGTGATGTATTCCTATTTAGTTCGATTCAGTACAATTTGTTTAGACCCATTTTTATGACTATATCCATCAAGTATGATTTTATTTTTTATTTTATTATAAAGTTTTAGAATTATCGCATTCAAAACATGTCCTTTTAAGAAAAACATTTCAAAATTGCCAAAATGGTTAAATTTTTCAAAATAAAATATAGGGACGGGGCAGATCAGTGGGACGGAGGCTACAGTCGGACGTAACCGACCGTAGGAGACCCTTTACTTTGAGTATATGTACATACAAACACAATCAGACGCGCACACACACTAAGCTACCCGCGTATGCAACGCACACCACCCCCCCTCTGCCTAGTGCGGCAAATTGTCCGTTCCATATTTTCGCTGTTTCTTATCCGATCAAAACAAAATTCACAGCGTGGATAGAGAATATCATAAGCTAGTTACGTACCAAATTACAAGCCAATAACTTTAAAGCTGTGGCTGCAGTAGCTTTTTGCGGTTTGCGGGGGAAGGGGGCGAGCTATCCAAAATCTAACACAAACTCGTGCTGCTTGCTGAATAGGGGAACCTAAGTCCCAAATATGGTGTCTCTAGCTCTTATAGTTGCTGAGATCTAGGTGTTCATACAGACGGACGGACAGACAGACAGACGGACAGACGGACATGGCTATATCGACTTGGCTTGTCGTCCTGATCAAGAATATATATACTTTGTGGGGTCTGCCACGCCTCCTTCTGGGTGTTACACACATTTCCTCTTTGCACTAAACTAATAGACCCTTTTTACTTTTTTAAAGTAAAGGGTCTAAAAATTCTAAATAATAAAACACAATTTGTTTAAATTTTCATAAACCGCATTATGTAATTTAATAAACCCCTATTTATATACTAACCACAGTTCTAGAGCATTACTCAAAATTATAAATAATTCTATATTATATTAATATTTCTGTTAAACTGAAAACAGTTTTCCCTTCCTCGTAAAAAAGACGTATTCTACCCACTGTGCTGCAAGTTAGACCCAAAGTCCAAATGCAACCATTGACATGTGCCAAATGACGACAGCCCCTGCCGCAAGGGTGACCGTTGCCCATTGCAACAAAGAGCGGGAGAGCGGGAGAGTGAGCGGGAGAGGGAGAGCGGGAGCAAGAGGGTTGTGCCCCGGCCACGGCTAATAATTAGAGTAAGGTAAAGTAAAGCGGCTGCCGAACAACCCCTAAGCGGGGGTTACGAAACACCGAAACATTTCAAATAGGGTGAAACGAAAATTCTTCGCTCTTCTCTCCGTTCTTGGTGTTTTTTTTGCTCTTTGCAAAAGCCGGCAATGAATTGTAAAAAATGCATTGTAAATTAGAGCAGGGCAGCGCAAAAAGAGGGAGTAGGGTTTGCCGTAGGGGTTAGGGTTGCCACACTATAGGGTTGTTGTTGCTGCTGCTATTACAAATAATCAATTGTTGTGAAGGAATTTTTGATCTGAGGAAAAAAAAAACAGCTGGCGTTACATTGTCCTGTATATGTTATAGGCAGGATCTAAGAGAGATCCTATAGTTTCTTCAGCTCGTGTCAAGAAAAACTGCGAAAAGCATACAGATTTTAAATTGGTTTTGGAAATGTGATCGATAAGCAGATATATTATTATACACCGTTTGTTTCTAATGCAATTACATGTGCGAGAGTTTGATAAATCTGCAAGCGAAGATCCAGAGAACGGATTGAAACCAAAAAAAAACAGGCAAAAGGGAGAGGCACGGAAGGAGAGGCATGGGAAGGTTCATTATCCTGCAACCAGGTAGTCCGGAAAAGCGACACGCGAACCGTTTTGTGTGTGTGAAAATCATCAGAGCATACCAAATCCCTTAGCCTACTGCCCCTCTGCGTCTCTGCGTTTCGCCCTATTTTCTCGTGGGATTAATTAGCATTTGGTTTAGGAGAAATCTTAAATTTGGGTCACCCCATACAATAATTTATGTATAGTCGCAAAACAGAACGCATGTCAAGTGAATGTCAAAGCAAATTGCCAAAGGGTAACGAAACATTTACTTTACAAATGTTGGAAAATTGATTTGTAAATTCAGCTCAAAGTAGTTAAAAGAAAACTTGTTTGAATACCCTGTAAAATCTGCATGTAGGACATGTTAAGCTGAGAGAATGAACTTCCTATCTTTTATAAAAGATCTTAAATTCCTTGTTCTATTTTAATCTCTGTGAATTTCAATGTCTTTATTTTGCAGCTTACTAAAAATGGTATACAGAAATAACTTGACAGTTATCAATATACTATATCGTATGGAGATATCGGAACTTAAAGAAACTAGAAAGTTAACTTATACTTTATTTGAATAAATTTAGAAGTTTAGGCTTTATTTAAGTTTCCTGTGATGCACTTTATAGGGTATGTTGTAGGTCTTTCCCTATGGTCTACGTTCTGTTCCCAATAGCTTTTTGTCGTGTGACATTTGCTATGCAAACACAGCAGAAATTCCTTGACTCTTATCCTGGCCATTTGTGGACGGACAAGTTATCTTTGATGTACTGCGAGTTCATTTGTCTGGCTCTTGGGATCTCCAAGTTGCTCTGATATTGTTTATTTTGTTGTAGTATCGTTGCAATTCCCTGTCAAGTTGTCCACACGGTTCAGTGGACTGTCAAGCGATAGTTATATGTCAAAGGGGTGAACAACACCTCGACATGGAGATCGAGTCCAGTCGAAACCAGTAAGAGAATTTCATTTACAATATTTACTTAAGCGGTTTCTCACTCAGTTATCAGCTAATTTCTTGTGAGAGAATTCTTTTGTTGTTTGCTTAAAGTATTTAGCATAGGACTTACCAACAATTAGAATAAGTAAAAGCTTCCAATCTGTAAAGTAAACAAGCGGTTGAAATATCATCAGTATTAATTCCACCATAAAAAGCATAATACAAAAGATTCTACTTGAATCGAGATTATCTATAGTAGTTTCTTTTCTACAGCACAAACAGTTCGTTAGAGCCCACTTTAGCTGGTAAGTTTTCATTGAAAACTTTATTGAAATTCAAGTGGAGCCTAAAACAACAAAAATTTTATTCTTGGCTCCACATTTAGATCAACAATTTACAAAGATTCACAAGCAAGCAGAAAGGAACTAAATCGAAGCAAAATCAAACCAAACGAACCGATCTGAACTGCGAACCCAACAAAGTTGTCAAATCAAACAAAATGCCAAAAGGTTGAGAGGAACGTTTGCTGGATGCATACAGCCTATACACTGCGCAAAATTACAGTTGCTTTACTAAATCATGAAAACTAATTTTTTTTTTTTTTTTTTGTGAAAATATAAAAATTTATTTACTTTATTTTATGGTATACTATTACTGTTATGTGTAGTAATTTATACCATAGTGATGTGTAATATTTCAATTTATATATACTAATAGAAAAGCTAATTTGTTTATTTAAGTCGATATTATAAGGAGAAAACATTAAAATGTATAAAAGGAATAAATAATTTAGCTCAAAAAAATATAATAAATTTTAAAAAAATCTTTAAATAAAATTAGCTAAAAATAAATAAAAATAAAATAAAATCAAATAAAAAACGTAAATCAAAACTAAATAATAAAATAAACTAAACTGAAAAATATATTAATCCAAAATAAACAAATAAAACTATATAACAAAATAAAACTAAAAATACTACGTAATAATAAAAGCAAACAAAAAATTTTAAGTAATATTAAATTATAGTATTAACTAAATTTAATTTATATTTTGTAACATTATTAAAATGTATTATAAATATATTATAAAAAATCTAGCGGGCTAGCGCCCGCAAGACATGACAGTCGGGCTTGCCCGACTGTCTTATACCCTGTACCAAAGATCAGCCTTGCTAGTACAGTATTCTATTTAAAATATATTTTGAATCTAATGTATGTCCATTATTCGCGGTAGGTGCATGCCATCCACAAATTGAAATAAACTTGTTCTGCGTATGGTATACACCTTTCAAAATTGACCAAAACGGCTGCTCTAGCTCTTATAGTTGCTGAGATATACGCGTTCAAATTGGTCAATGTATTGTATTTATGGCCATTGTTCGCGGTAGGGACGTGGTATCCAAAATTTGCAATAAACTTGATCTGCGTATGGTATACACCTTTCAAAAATTACCAAAACGGCTGCTCTAGCTCTTATAGTTGCTGAGATCGACGCGTTCATACAGACGGACAGACGGACAGACAGACAAGGCTAAATCAACTCGTCTTGTCCTCCTGATCAAGAATATATATACTTTGTGGGGTCTACCACGCCTCCTTCTGCCTGTTACATACATTCTGACAAAGTTAATAACCCTGTATTTCCCATTTTTCAATGGGTACAGGGTATAAAAATAAATTTATGCATAGTTGGTAAGTTAAATATTTGTAAAGTCGATTTAACATTTTATATTTTATCTAATTTAATCAATTAAAATAAATTAAAAATAAATATTTTTTTTTTCTATTATGACACACATATTTATCGGTTTTTCATCTCTTTTATTGTTAAAATTATTTTAAATAGCTATTAAATATAATGTTATTTCTTGCAGTGCAACTGTGATTTGCCTTTGGAGGAGAATCTTTATGTTTGTTGTGAAAAAAATATGAGAGGCATTTATAACTTTTTGTAGATGTGTGTGTGTGTGTGTGTGTGCGTGTGTGTGTGTGTGGTTAGAAGCGATATGCCGCTGATGCTTGGAGTGCGTATGGAGAAAGAGAGATAGATCGAACGGAGAGAGACGGAAGGAGAGTGGAGTAGACTAAGTAATACCCCAACAAAGACATGACTGAGCCTAGGCTGTTTGGGTATCTTAAAAACGCCAGCGATTTATGCGTCTGTCAAGAGTCAAGCTGAATCGGCTGGAAGGAAACCTGATTTGATGACGGCGCAAGAGTTTAAAGGGCTCCCGTGGGTCGGAGGAGAGAGGCAGAAACAGAGAGAGAGAGAGAGAGAGAGGGCGAGAGGATAGAAAAGTAGAGAAGACATCAGACAGAACAGCGAGGAGACCGAACTGCCTACAAGACACGGAGGCGACACAGAGGAGACGACGACGACGACGACGCTGTGTGAAGTCGTTCAGACTGTGCTGGAAATTCCTTTGGCCAAAGTGCCGGACGGGATGTGCAATAGAAGGCGATGCAAGAAGTAGGGGCAGCCAAGGAGTAGGAGTAGGAGTCGCGGTCGCAGTCGCAGTCGGAGGCAGACTCGAAGTGGAAGTCGAAGTCGAAGTCGGTCTCGCGTCTGCAGGCATTCCATGCAGCGTCTGCTGCTCCCAGACGCTGACTGCCACATGTTGCACACACTGTGAGAATCAATTTAATTAAAGAAAATTTTTCCAACATTTGCAAATTCGCAAAGACCAATGCAGCGCCAGCTTGCAGCCCCGCCCCTACCCTGCCTCCCATATGTAACATTCCCAACCCCAAAATAAACACACAGACAACTAGTTCAAAGTCTAGACTGCGATTTCAGCTCCATTCAATGCAACTTATCGATTCGCTTCTTATGAAACCCGCGACGTGAGTGCACACTAAATGTTGCCAGAGGAATATCATTTTTAGTCACCATTAATTGTGCATCTCATTGATGCACATTAGTTACAAGATACGTAATTAATTATATAGATATTATAAGAGAAAGTTTTTCAATGAGCTAAACTCTTGCCATCATAGGCAAGTTTCCTGGAACCAAACAATTACTATATCTTAGAGTTAGAGCACCCATCAAGATATACAAAATATATACTACCAAATTATGTTTCCGGTTATTGAAGCAAGGTTGCGTACCCGTCTAAAAAAACTTTTTTGGTTCAAAATTTCAATTTTTGAAAAAAGTATCTTTTAATTAAACTCCGAATCGGTTCAGTCCAATCCTGCTTTGTAGCTCTAGTATACATATAGGGTGTTTTAAACCGATAAGTTTTCAGTTGCCTGATTTAGCTATGGTAGAAATTATAATTTATGCTGCATAAAACACTCATAACACGTTTGTTTTAGTAAAAAATTCACGTTTTTAAACACCTGCAACTTTGTTGGGTTCAACAAATCGTTTCATATCAAAATTTATAAAGTACAATTCTTGTGGAATTTTATATGATAAGCCAGTAAAAACGGAACAGATTACTCGGACCTTGTACTTTGGATGTCAATAATCACATCCTTACACACAGAGAGCAAGCTATGCGCGAATACCAGAAGTGCTCGCATGAAATAAACCGCTCTCTCCCTCTACCCAGTCGAGCAAATTGTCGTTTGAATATCTTTGTTGTTTCTTATCTGGTGTAGTTCGCATCAATGGAGAATGCCATAGACTACATACATGACAATTTACAAGTCTGTAGCCTTAAAATTTCTGCTTACTCCATAGGAGAACCCAAATACTAAAAAAATTGTGTCTCTAACTTTCATAGTTTGCGAGTTTTAGGTATTTATACGGACGGACAAACGGACATGACTACAACGACTCAGCTCGTCATCATGATCAAGAATATGTCCACTTTGTGGGTTCTGCCACGCCTCCTTCTGGGTGTTCAAATATTTCCTATTTGAACTAATCTATGTGACCTTTTTGTACTTTTTTAAAGGACAGGGTCTGAAAACTTAAGCTTTGACATGTTCAAAATATTAGGATTCAGACGTGAAATATATTTTGAGAATTACCTACATTTTCCTTAGTTTTAAGTCGTGCGCAAATAAAAGAAAAAGAGACCATGTAGTTTACTGTCAATTTATATATGCAAAAGACTATTTTAAAACTTATTTTATTTAAGAATTCTACTATGCCAGTTACACTTCAGATTGAACTACTGATCAACTCATAGCTGGCAAAATGCACTGAAAGTGATGAAATGCTTGATAATTTTGTGATTAGCTGAGTGCGCATCACTGTGCGGCAACAATGCCAATTAAATGCCATTTCAGTGGCACATTAAAATGCAATAAACATATATATAGATATATATATTCATGCACGTGTATGCCATATACCATAAGTGTGTATAAATCGGTATGTGCAAGAGACCACAGCCATGGGAGCGTTAAAAGTATTTCATGCTCTGTGTCCTGCCCCTCCTACCGCCGCCCACACTTGCCGCCTGCCCGGCGGGTTGTCGGGTTGTCCTTTGCGCATGCTCCAAAAACTACGCGTAGTACTTGATGTTGCATGGCCGATAAGCGGCGCAGGGCATTATGAAACAGCCAATGGCAACTGAGGAGCAACAGCAGCTCTATGGCTTCCCAAAAAAAGCATAAAGAGAAATCAACTAAAATTGTATAGTCAAGTCTACCAATTGTTTCCAGTTGCAGTTGCAGGTTGCCAGATCCAGGTACTTCCCCCACTTCCCCCACTTGCCCTGCTTCTCCAGCAGAGTCGCATTGCATTTTTCAGCATAATTTGGCGTAATTTTAGTACGACAGCCGAGCATCTGAAATAGTTTCGCTGCGTTGTTTTGTTCCCTTTTGTTAGACCCTGTACTTCAAAAAAGTTCACGAGGGTTTATAATGTGAGTGTAAAAGGGGCAGCAGGAGGCGTGGCAGACTCCACAAAGTATATATATCGCTATATCCATGTCAATCTGTCAGTCCATACGAACAGATCTCGCAACTATAAGAGCTAGAGACACCATTATCGGTATGGTATGTAGGTTGTCCTACGCTGATCAAATTTGTTTTAGATTTTCGATATCTCTCCCCATTTCCCCGCTAATCGCAGTCAGAATTTTAAAACTACAGACTTGTAATGCTGTAAATTGTAATACGATTGGATAACGAAGATATGTAACAGACGATTTGTTCAAGAGAGGAGGATGCATATGTTTAGTGTATAATCGAAACGAAATTCGAGCGGGGAAAAATTTTACTTAAATTTTAATTATTGAAACACAAAGTACAGGGTCCGCTACCGTCCGATACATCCGACAATAACCTTCTGCCCAACCGATCGGCTACGTCTTCACTGGTTTTAGTCTTCTTCTGGGATTCTACTTGTGTTTTTATTTATTTTTATTTCGTCGGTGAGCGTGAAACTCGTGATATTGAGCTGACCACGAATTATGCTGCGGAATATTGAACAGTCTCAAGGTTGTCCTTGTTCCAGCTGCAGCTTCTGCTTCTGCTTCTGCCACTAGCAGTCACTTCTCCCCCTACTGCTTCCACCATCCCCTTCAACTCCTTCCCAGCAATCTGTTCAGCTGCGTGACTCGAAGTCCGTCTAAACAGACTCGGGCGACGGCTTTTGTTTTATGTTTTGCCAGTTTATCAAAAATAATAACAACACTAGGGTATGTAGGTGGCAAGAAACAAGAAATTTAATATAGCTTACAATTTATATACACTCAGAAAAATAAATAACAATTCACTTAATTTTCTTTACTTTTAAAACTGCTGTTGAAACTCAATATTTTAGCGTGGGATGAATTTGTATCGACGTTAAATTAAATAAATAAATAAAACACCAATCCCACACGTTTAAAGTGGAAAAGCTAAAAAATCCTATAAATTAGCAAATTTACTGATGGGGATCGATTTTACTACCCCCAAGTAAAATTAATTTAATTTATTTTAATTTTTGCCTTTGACATTTCTTAATTTAATGATGATACAACTCTCAACTAAGATCATTTGGATTTTCGAACAATTCCCATTATTATCAACCAAACTACTACTTTAATTCTGAAATTCACAAGTCTGGCAACTCTAGAGCAGAAGTTTTCAACAGTAAATGGAGATAATATTTTATGTTATATAAATATTTGAACCTAATTTATAAATGTTTTAGTGAATTTCTTAGCTCATAAAGCTCTCATTGACCCTCTGCTAGCCTAGCGGAAGCTTTTGGAAAGCTTTTGAGGTGCAATCAACTTTTCCAACTTAAGCGTGGCTCGCGTCCTGACCAACAATTCGGTGTCCAGTTGCAAAAAGGGGAAGCAGCATCGAGGAGAAAACCGCAAATGAAATATTTCAGGAATTGCAAATGAAATAAATGAAGTTAAGCCAATTTGAGGTTAAGCCCCAAAGCTGGAATTCATTATGGGAGAAGCAGAAGGACAAATACGAGTGTACATATGTATGTACATACTATGGTGTGATATGTTGCGTGCCGTGTCCTGGGCCTGAAACTCGAATTTGCGCACAAAAAGCAGAACAAACAAAAACCACAGAAATGCGACAAATGCAACAATAGCTGTAAAGCCTGTGAAGTCAGCAAAGAATAAGCAGCGAAAGCAGGCGAGCAAAAGAAACCGCAATAAACTTGTGCAGCAGATAAGATGTAAAGAATGCAAAAAAGATAAGCCCCAAGCAGCCACCAAAAGCGAAAAGAAACAACAAACAAAGCTAAAAACATATAAAAAACGAAGCGAAAATGAGACAAGCTCGCCAGCTGAGCTGAGTGCGTGGGAAGTAAGTTGGGGAAGGGTCTTATTAACAGGGTGCGGTTACAGTTATCTAATTCGATAATGCAATTAAATAAATGCACACCGATTACAAAAATACATATATATAATGTACAAAACAATCCTTCACTTTGTTATAAGCCAGAGAATGAGCTGACGCGATAACAAACTTCCACTGTAAAAAGCTCCCTGCCAGACATTGCATTTAACATGGCTGTTGTTGCCTCTGTTAACGTCATCGTCGTCGTTGTCGGCCAACACCAAAAGGGCCCACCAAAACGTAAACAACAACCAATAAGGCCAGCGAATGCAGCCAAAGGCGGCGGCTACATGAAAAATAAAAACATCAAGAGCTGCTCTTTGCTCCCTCTCAGACACACACATAAGCCAAGGTCTACAGTCGAAGCGCGAATGCTCTTAAATTTGGCTAAATAGAAGTCTTGCCAAATTTTGTATACCCTGTTGCCATTAAACCAATGTTAATAATTAAAAAATAAATAAATTCTTTTTCTGGACGACGAGCTGAGTCGATATAGGCATGTCTGTCTGTAAGAGCGCGCGCAGCGCGAGCTGTGGATACATTCGTGCTTGCTCGACTGTATTTATTTGAAATTTATTATACCCTGTACCCATTGATTTGATTCTTAAATGTAGTAAGTATTTTAATTATCTCTGCTCTCTATAAGTGGACTATATGATGTAAGTAGGAAATTAACATTTGTAAGAAATAAACCAAAATCAATTGAATTTATTGAAAGAATAAAGTTAATGAAATAAAATGTAAATATTTAAATTTTTTATATAACTTAAATTTACATTTACATATATTTATATCGATAGCAATTGTAACATTCAATTTATTGATAGAAATTCATTAAGTAAATAAATATAAATAAAATAAATTTTTATTTTTTATTATACTCAAATTTTTTACAATTGTAGATAAATAAATAAATAAATAAAGTGGATAAAGCGCATCAAAAGTAGCTAAAACTGAACAATAAAGTGGATTTTGTTTAATAAAAAATTCTTTTAATTTTTCAAGTGACAATCTTTTCGAGAATATTATCACTTTTGAAATGCTGGCAGCACTATCATTGTTTAACAGTTGCTTGGTTAACATACGCTGCTGTTAACATAGCCGGCTGTTAACGTTAACAGCGGCATGCATGTGCTTGCGTTTTATTTACAAGTTTAAGTACAAACACATGTTAACAGAAGCACATAAATGTGAGTAATTAGACATTAACTGTTGGCAGGCATTTAAATTAAATTATTTATACTTGCATTAAGCGTCATTCAGAGTGTTGCAAGCTGCAGCCCCTAGCAAACATAACCCTACTTCTTTCTAGTCTGTTGTTGTTGTTGTTGTTGTTCTGTTTTTTGTGTAACCAAAGTACGCACTACCGTCGCGACGGTCGCAGGGGCGCAGCAGTGGGAGGGGCAGAGCCAAGATGCGTGTCTGCAGTTTTTGGCTTGGCGTCTCGGCTGCAAGCACATCCAGAATTCCATTGAAATCGTTTGAAAATTGAGCCCGATGCAAAAGGGCACAGAATATATGCCCCAGCCCTGGACCTGGACTCGAAGGGTAGCGCGGGTATGTCCGTGTGTATGTATGTCCGTGTGTCTGTATGTCTGCACGGGCGTCGCCGTCGTAATAAATATGCGGAGAGAGCCAGTGTTGCCAGAATTTTGTATTCAAAATTAGCTAAATTGGGGGCCTAAAGTGACTAAAAACGGCTAAATCGACGGGTCAAAACTATATTTTAAAACAGTGTATAGAAAATATATAGATATAATCAGTAAGGACGGAGATACAGTCGGACGTAACCGACAGTAACAGACCCTGTACTTTGTGTTTCTTATCTGAACGTAATGCATTCATACCATCGACTAATAATGCCATAGGCTACGTAGCTTTAAAATTGTGGCTGCTGTGGTTTTTTGCGCTTAGAGAGGAGGTGTCAAAATTCTAAAATAAATTTGATCATCATACACCAAAAATTGCGCCTCTTGCATTTATAGTTTGCGAGACCTAGGTGCTTGAAGTGATTTTTAGCGGTTAACGGGACAAGAGAGAGAGCTTTGAAAATAGAAAAAACAAACTTTATCTGTGTATAGCATAGGAGAACCTACATACCAAAAATGGTGTCTCTAGCTCTTGTAGTTGCTGAGATCTAGGTGTTCATACGGACAACAGACAGACAGACGGACAGTTGGACATGGCTAGATCGATCAATCAAAAATATATACATAGTTTGTGGGGTCTGCCACGCCTCCCTGAAGGAGGCACTAACTTATTAGACCCTTTTTACTATTTTAAATTAAATGGTCTAAGATATTTGGATATATAGCCATAAAAAAGTTGAAATGGCAACACTGCTGAGGGTTTTGCTTGCGGCGACTGATGATGACTCTGCTTGGTGCTGCTTTTCTTGTTCTTGTTGTTGTTGTCGTTGTTGTTGTTGTAATTGTTGTACATTGTACGCACACCAGCTCATAAAATGTGTAAAAATAACAAAGCAAATGAATTGCAGTTTTCGCAATAAAATAAGAAGGAGCAAAAACGGATGCGCGTTACGAGCTTTGCCAAAGAGGCTGCCCACGGGCCGCAGGAGTGTGCGAGGGAGCGAGCGATATGTGTGCCTTGTACCCGCACAGCGTTGCCAGTTTGTCTAGTTTGAGAATTCTATGTATGCTTATTATAAATCTATTTAAAAATATATTTTTATTTTATTTATTTATTCACAAAATTAACAATAATAAAAAATTAATATTAATGCTAATTATGGCAGCGAGCGCTAGCAACAAGGCCTTAAGCTCTGTTTTTTTTTTTTTTTTACATTTTAAATTTGGTGGGAATAATTACAGTCTTTAAGAAAATTATACATAGATCTTATTAATATTGGTAATGGATATATCAAGATGGGATGATGGAAGGGAATTTGGGAAATGGCGTTTCCTAATACTCGCTAATTTAGGGCAGGTGTCATATATTTTTATTTTATTTTAATAAATTCGATTAAAAATAAAAAATGTTAAATCTCAACCAGTAAGAACAGACCAGATTAGTCGAGCGGAAGGCTGCAGTCGGCCATAACCGATAACAGAAGACCCTGTACTTTTCAATAATACACAAAAAGTCTAGCAAATTTCGACACTTTTATTCCTCGAAAAATGTGCACCTTCTAAACTATTTAGTTTATATTCAGTATAAATATGTGAGTAACTAAAGCAAGCCGAATGAAATTTAATCTAGTAAGGACGGATGATAATCCAGTATGTTGCATATCTTCGATGTTTCTTAGCCGATCGAAATTCACAACTCTATAGCTTAAGAGTTACGGCTGCTGTGGTTTTTTGTGGCTATCGGGGGTAGGTTTAAAAAATCGAAAACAAACTTGATCAGCGTTATTTTAAATACATAATTTATATGGAATTCGGTTAGGTTGATATTATTTTTAGGTCAGTTAAGTTTTATGATAAAATAATTAAATATATATTTATTTTTTATTTTTATACCCTTGAATAAATATTTAAAGGTATTTAGTAATTTAAATCTGGCTGTTTCTGGCAACTCTGCACCCGCATAATAAACACATACACACATACATGCATATGTAATAATAAAAGTGTCAGACTCTGGCATGTGAGAGTATGTCTGTGTGTGTGTGTGTGTGTGTATGGGAGCCTCAGACGACGCAGCGACAATACAACAACACGCAAGTGCAAGAGCAGCAGAGAGGGGGAGGCCAAAGAACGGCCTCGTCAACGGCAGCAACAACAACTACCTACAATGTTGCTCCCCCACCCCCCGCACACAAGATTGCAAGTGCAAAGCGAAACGAGAGAGCGAAGAGCGAGAGAGAGAGAGCATGAGTTTGCCGGCACAACAACAAAACATCCGGCAAGTGCCAAAGCCTGAGCAAGCGCCACACACACACACAGACACACCGACAGACGCAGCTCCAACACGCACACACACACGGACAAATGCTGCTGAGAGAGCGACGCATAAAAGTGCAGAGAGCGCAAAGAGAGCGAAAAAGCAGGCAAAACAACAACAAGCACATTAAGCCTGTGTGCAAGTGGAGCTCGACGGCGACTGCGACGTCAGCGTCAGCGTCCGCGTCAGCGTCGACGTCGACGTTGGCCAACGCAGCAAAATTTCATGAATGGAATTTGTAAATTTTCTTTTCATTTGCAGTTGTTGTTGTTGTTGCAGCGCTAATCATGTGAAGCAACAGACACACATACAGAGAGCGAGACAGCCAGATAAAGAGAGAGGGAGAGAGAGACCCCCAGCATGTGGGGCAGACAGACGCTGGCAGACAACAACAAAAGCAACAAAAACAACAACAGGCAGCTTGCAGCGTTGTTGTTTCCGTCTCTGTCTGAAACGGGTTTTTGCGGCTTTTGCATATTTGCAGCATTTTCGTGGCGGGCGTCTTCTGCATCCAAAATGATAACATTGTCGCCGTTTCTAATCAGAGCGAAGCAAGCCAAGCAGCAAGACCACAAATAAAAAACAAAAAAACCTAATGCGTTTTTAATTGTTGCAACAAACACCCTAACATAACCTTACGCTGGGCAGTGCTGCCAGTTTGGCCTATTTTAAGCTAGATTTGGCATATTTAATGGCTATAAATCTTGGCATATTAATTACGTAGATATATGTTAATCTAGCATTTCTTCGATCGATCTAGGATCGCGATCCTTTAAGAAAGTACCTAAAGGTTTATTAAATTAGTGGAGGCGTGGCAGACCCAAGAAAGTAAATTACATTTTTATTCTAATTTTATTATTTTAATTTTAATTTGTAATTTAATTTCTCTTGGTCGCTGGGCCTTAGTCGACTTTAAATAAATAAATAAAAAAAATATAAAAAAATAAAAAATATTCTGGATCAGTACGACGAGCTGAGTCGTTATAGCCATGTCCGTCTGCCAGTCAGCCTGTGGCCCGTATGCATACCTAGATCTTGCAAACTTTAAGAGGTAGGAACACCATTTTTGGTATTTAGGTTCTCCTACAGCTTATGGGAAAGAGCACACATGTACACGAGCTTCTTTTCAAATAACCAAGAGCAATTACAAAAGCAAAGGAGCAGCGATTTAGATTTCCCTTTTCCACTCTAACCTCCAAAAAAAAAACAACAGCAACTTTGGTTCTATTGACAAACTATAAAAACTAGAGACAACATTTTCGGTATGTATGTAGGTTCTGCAATGATGTACGCTGATCAAGATTGTTCTAGATTTTTGATACCTTTCTCCTCCACCACCAACCAAAAAGAGCATCCACAATATTAGAGCTACAGATTATCGTTATTTATATTTATAAAGGATAGATAGAATAGAATGAGCGATTTATAAAAATGGAAAATGATAGAGTTAGGAAAGGCATTTTTCCGGTTAGGGGACGTTTCAAAATTTGTACCGATATACGAGTTTAAAAAGGACATATCTGGAAAAAGGATAAATTGGCAGCACTGGCCCTGGGCGAATGATAGAACTGCCAACTTGTTGTGCATGTGGTTGGCGCTGCCAACTTAACATTGTAGCCAGACTTCGCAGCGAGTTCGAATTTTGTTTGTTTGCATTTGTCAGTTTCTCGGAATTCGTATTGAGAGAACAACAAACAACAAAAAACACAAGCGTAGCGAACTTGGGGCACAACAACAACAACAACAACAGCAACAACAACAAGGCACAATGTGCAATGGAATTTCATTACATTGCGAGACGATACGCAATTACAAGCAGCATGAAGCGCACAACAACAGAGCAAGAAGAAGCAGAGGGAGAGCGCACGCAGCGACGGCGACGACGACGACGACGGCGACGGCTCTTCGCCAAATTAAATACATGCGTAGCTTGCATGTGTGTGCGTGTGTGTGTGTGTGCGTATTGCATTGATCATAACGAGCGAACACACTCTTTTGTATACACTTCAGAGCTGCTGTTAAGTTGACAGCTCGTAAATAATAACAGCTGTAAAGCTATTCAACAGTAGGCAGATAACAGCAGTTGCAATTACAGTTGACTAAAAATTATAAAGTTATATACTTTAAAAATATAAAATAAAATACTTTATTTCCCATTTTGCTTAAATGATCAGTCAGAACATAACAGATTAGTCGTGCGGAGGGCTACAGTCGTACGTAACTGACAGTAGGAAACACTGTACACGGCCTAGAAACCATTAGAGAAGTGAAAAGAAAATTATATTTTATGAATTAAAATTTACATAAATTCGCTTCAAAATAAAATAGTTAACAAACAAAAATATTTGTATTATATTACATTAATATTATATTATATTATATTAAATTATTACGATAATACTAGTATTTTGTCGAATTATGTTATACAATTAGTGTTGCCTACTTTTTGGAGCTTACTCAAGTAAGCATAATTATGTTATTTCGTACCTTTAAATTTAACTTTTAAATATTTTGTTTGATAAGTCAGCTATAGCCTAAGATCCGCTATGTAGAGTATGCTAAAATAAAAATTATAATAACAACTAAGACCAAGCCAAGCCGTAAAAATAGTCAATTGGCTTTGAACTTTGCGACTGACGCCGACGCCGACGCCGACGCCAACGACGGCGACGACGACGACGACGAGGCCATTGATGATGAGCTAAAGGTAAAGGATATTAACAGAGATTGCTATGCTGGCGTTCGAATTTCTTAATGCCTTACGGCTCTCTCCCTCCCTCTCCCCCTCTCTTTTGGCTATATAATCTAATCAGGCAATGCGGAACGTGTGTCGACTCAAAGACGCTGGCTATAAACCGGCAACAGGCAATAAATTGCCAAGGCGAACAAGTGTGGTCAACAGGCAACAGGCAACAGGACACAGTTGGTGTGCGGGTGTCAAGGCAATTCATACCACTTTTTGCATAGATCAAGCGGGTAGATTATACAGAAACACCAGAAGAACATTTACATTTCAAAGTTTATACTATTATTTAGCACTATTTAAATATACTTTTTGGTAAAAGGGACTTCAGCAAAGTTATGAAACAGGCCAAACGAGGCTTATACATATACCTTTAGAGTCAATTTACCCACGTCTGGATATATGTATATCCTTAGAAACTATATTATACATGCGTCCGACTGATCGAATGCGTCTCTACTATACGGCTAATTTTCATAATCTGTACCCACGATATACGTAAAAACAGGGTTAAAAATTTTGTGAAAACGTACGTAACAGGCATAATTAGGCGTGGCAGACCCGCCAAAATATATATGTATATATATTCTTGATCAGGCCATTAGCCTCGTCCCTTATAATCTCGGAAACTATAAGATGAGCAGTTTTTTTAATAATCTAGGTAGGCGTATACCATACGCAGATCTACTTATATTCAAATGTTGGATGCCATGCACCCTTTACGCCCAAAACAATAAAAATTGAATAACAAGCGTCACATTGTACATAGCAAAATTCTATTCACAATTTTTACTCTTCACTATTATATCTAGCCATACTGAAAAGCGCAATGAAATCGGCTAATAAACACAGAAGATATTAATGAAACAATATCGCAAGCTTTTACCTAAAAGCAAGGTACAGTAATGTTAAGTAAAAAGATAGTTCGTATATTTTCTAAATATTATTAAATTATATTAAGAATATAGGGTACAGTGTATTCTACAGGCGATTGCACACGACTGATCGGCTTCGTCCTTACTGGTTATAATTTATTTTAATAGGGAAACAAAATATACTAGAAATTATAAAGTGGTTAAATGTTTAGTAACAGTAATTTTGGAAAAAATTATGTTTTCCGATAAATGTGTGGGACTATTTGCTGAGTGTAACAATTATTCGCTATATTGCACTAGGAAACACAAGCTTTAACTTTAATAAACAAAGCGTATACTCAATATACTGAGATCTTAACCTTAACCAATATACATTTTAATTTGTTCTGCTAATAAAATATAAACTAATGATATTATGCATGTAAAATATTTAATATTCGAGCTCAAATAATAGGCATTTGTTATCGGTTAGCTGTATAAGCAGCTGTTGTCCGTCCTGAGGTTGGGAGCACTAGTACTGAACAAAAGGTACAAATTATCAAGGTGTACGCGATGAAATCAACAAGCAGAGACTAGAGGGGCGATGTTTAATTATAAAAAAAACTTTAGCTGCGAGTAGAAAAACGCCGTGACAAGCCGATGAAGAAGAAGCAGGACAATAACTGGCAACAGGCGATAGGGAAAGAAACGGCAGATGTTCTAGCCAAAACAGAGACAAGGAAAAACTACAGGAAAAACTGAGCTGAGCAGGTGTGTGGTATAAATTATGAGCACGTACGAAACCTAGGAAGTGCAGGATTAGAGAAGATCAGCAAACAGCAGTAGCTGAGAGAAGGGGAAGGGGAAGGAGATGGAGAAGAAAAGCCAAAGGTCAAATAAATTGTCTTTCATTGAGCGGAGAATGATGCAAAATGTGCTATTGCAGCTGCTGTGAAAGTGAAAAGCGACTTTGCGATTTTAGTTTTGTCTCAATCTCTTTTTCTCTCTCTCTCTCTCTCTTTCTCTCTTTCTGTGCATTGTAAACTCTCAGCTGCCTATTTGAGTTTTGTATCTGACAGATGCAATTGCATCTCAGCGCGTAACTGTCTCATAAATTTGCACTGCTAATCGATTTGCCCAACTTTATGTGTCTCATTCCCAGCTCTATTTTTTCCCTCCCTGCTCACATCATTCCATTTGCATTAGGCAATTAGATCAGAGCCAAAAACTATTAGATTTACTGTTGCAGCTGTGGGCAAAATCTTTATGCTGTTTTCGTTTCCTTACTTCCTTCGCTGCTTCTTGCCTACTTCTTACATGCGTAGTCAAATCGAATCAATTTTCTGTAATTATTCTGGGGTGGTTATTTTTTTCGGGCTTCACCCATAAAAACGTCATACCCACTGATATTTGGGTGAGAATTATGAGCAGGGTGTGCGACCGGTAAAACAATCTCAGGCGATTGAAATGGGTTCATCGTCATATTTAAATTATGATTTTACAACTTCAACTGTGAGAAGCGTTAGGAGTTCGGAGCATTAACAAAAAATAGTAAATGGATTATCAAGTAAAAATAAATAACAATTTAACTGGAGATGAGAACCAGGGATCAATTGTTTGCGTGCCCCGAGACAGACATTAAAAATCTGTCGTATAACTTACTAAACAATTACGTACTTTGTTTTGAATAAATACTATAAAAATGAGAGATATGTATATGCATTTCGGATATATTTTTCAACTCCAACCATCAATTTAAAAATGAATATGTTAGCTCTAATTATGCATGTAATTTAATTCGAACTATAAGTATATGCCTAAAGAACATTTTATGGAATCATTAATATGTCTTGGAGAAGTTTCTGAGACGAAACTGAAAATAACATAATCAACATAATCAAGCTACACTATTAACTATTTTCAACAGCTCTGGAAAGCGGGTTTATACGAAACCGATTCGAACACGGAATTTTCCAATTTATTTTAGAAATTTGAAACCAAATTTTGCGAACACGGAATTTTCCAATTTATTTTAGAAATTTGAAAACAAATTTTGCGTTTCAGTTCGATTAATTCCAAGTTTATTTTCAGTTTATTGAAACTCAAGAAGAAACTTAAGACAACTTCAACAGTTACTGAAAACGGAATATTTAGATCCTGCACTTTAAAAAAGTACAAAGTTTGACTCAACACCTAACACATACATAGATCTCGAAAACTATAAGAGCTAAACATGTATGCCATTTTTGGTATGCAGTAAAATGTTATAACTTATCCATCTTCTTTATTTGAGAGGCGAAAGAATTAAATTACTTAGCAGGGTTTGTTAAAACACAAATTACGGGGTATGCTAATGTCGGTTACTTCCGACTGTAGTCTTCCGTCCGAATGATCTGCAACGTTTTTACTAATAACAAGAAAACTAAACTATTTAATAAAGTAATACACAGAATGATCTGCAACGTTTTTACTAATAACAAGAAAACTAAACTATTTAATAAAGTAATACACAGATGAATAACATACATTTCAAAACGTGGTTCGAAACGGTATTTCGGATCTCCGACATATATTTCTGAGTTTACTCAGAGGGCATTGGGAATGAGCTTAGGAAATGGCGACCTCTAAATGCAAGCGGAATTACGATTTAAATTTAAGACCAACCAGATTTTTAGTGTAAAAACGGTAGCTTAGAAATGGAACTATTCGATGGTTATGTCGATTGGCAAAATTGGCATTACTTAACTCTCTTTTGGGTCAGTTAGCAGTTGGCAGTTCCAGTCATTAGCGGATGTATCGTTTTTTTGATACTTTTATCTAATTTGGCGTCTCTTTTGGCAGCTGAACTCCAGGCCTGAACTCTGTTGAACTCTTTCGCGCTGCTTAGCTTATCAGCGTCGCCACAAAGTTGCTTAATGTGCCTGAAAGATGGGGCCTAGTGAGGAGGAGGGGTGGAGATTGGGGCAGAGGCGGGAGGAATTTTTTAAATCGTTTAAACATCCGCTTTTACGCCTCAACACCGTTTAGGTGACACATATACAAGCCAATTTTCTTCGTGTGTGTGTGTGTGTATGTGTTTGCATATTAATCATAACGATTAATCATTTTATCAATGAAGTGCGAAGTCGAGCGAAAAGAAGAAGAAAAAACACAAATTTCAACAAACTTCAGCGTCGCCAGTGTGACCCAATTGATGCAAGTATAAAAATGTTCTTTGTTGTTTTTGTTCTCAGCTTCAATTTTTTTTGTTTTTAATTTTTTTTTTTTGTTAGTGTGACGACATCACCCACAGCGTAAACGTCAACGTCAACGTCAACGTCAACGTCAGCGTCAGCATCGGCGTCAGCGCAACAACAAATAAGTTGTCATACAATGGGCATGTCTGCCTTCCGCTGTCCCACTGTGCCTCTCACCCGTCCTCCTTCCTAAGTCTGTTTTACTGTCCTTTGCTCTCTATTCGTTTGATGCACGCACTGTTGCCAAATCCGCTTTTTTCCCGTTAAATCTGGCTTTTGTGCTAGAAAAAAATATGAAACTGCGGAAAGCGAGAAGTCTGGCTTTATTAAAAAATACTTGAGCTTTTTATTAAATTTTACAAATTTCAAGATTTGTAAATTTGTTGTGATTACTTAAATCGATATTTGCTCTCATAAATCTTAAATTTAAGGCACAATATTCTGCAGCGTGATAATGCATAAAATTGCCATATATTTTGTTGGCATTTGATATTCTTGCTGTTATTTAAAGGTTAAATATTATAGGGAAATTAATATTAGCAGAGTATAAATTACATTTTTATGCAAATGAAGAATTTCAAAACCATAAAGGACGTGGTTGATTGGCCGGATGCACCCGACTGTATAATATCCCGCAGAGCAGAATAATGGAACAGTTTTTCTACTTTATTTCATAAAAACTTCCAACGATTTAATCTCTAAGAATTGTGTTAAATGGCTTGGCAGATTTGGAAACTATCTAGAGATACAATTTGAAGAGATTTTTGTGCATAATACGTTTGTTTAAAACTTGCCAGATTAATGAGATCTCAATTGTTTAGAAAAAGCATGAAAAATATTAAGAAAATTCAGCTATTTACTGGCTCGTTTTAATTTGTTCTGCTTCTTACTCTTCTTGTCAGAAACTGTTTGATTTTTATTTTTTTTTGATTGTTTGTTTTCCAATAAAAATTGGCAGCACTGTTTTCATCTGTACGCTCTCGCTCGCTCTCCCGCTGTCTCACTCTGTTAATGGATGCAGCAGGAAATCGCTGCTGCGCTGCCGACGCCAGCTTGAAGCTTTTTGCTCCAATTTGCACGCACCAACAACAGTAACAGCAACAGCAACAACCTTAACAGCACTCTGTTGTGGAGTTAACATTGCTGTATGTGTGTGCACGACTGCATGCGTGTTGGTGAGCATGTGTGGGAGCGCAGCACTCTGAAATTCCATATTCCACATTTCTTATGCGGCGAACGCAGCAACAATGATGGCGTCGCTGCCGCTGCCGCTGCTGCGTCGCTGCTGCTGCGCTGCTGCTGCTGTCGCTGTCGCTGAGTTTTGCTTCGTGTGTTGCTTTTCCTCTTGTTGCTTTCGCGCATTTTAAAAATAGCCAAGCCAGCGAACAGCGTGTACAACAACAGCAACACCAAACGAACAGGCAGCGAGCGAGCAGAGCAGCAGCAGCCGAAAGCTCTGGCAAGCACAACGCATTCCGAATACCCTTACTCTCTATGTTATGTTTGAAAATTAAAATACTAATAAAAATAAAATAAAACAACAATTAATTTATGAGTTAAAAATTTTCAACAATTACGTATTATATTACATATATTGCATATTTAAAGTATTTTTTATATTTATGTTTAAAGGTTATTAATTTTTTTTAATTTTTAATTTTTTAATTACATTTTTTTATTATTATTTTTTTTAATAAACATACTTTTATCTTTTTTTATCATGTACAATTCAAATTGCTATTTCTGAAATTTACTAAATATTTCTAAATAAACTATAATTGATTATTAATCCATAATCAAAAAATATTTATAAAAGTATAGAAAAAATACATTATAAAATAAATCAATATAAAATATAAATTTTTATTTGATTTAATATTTATAATATCCAAATATTTATATATCAAATACAACAGAAAAAAATATAAATATGTACATACATATACACATATATATTTTTTTGTTAAATTAGATAAAATATTTAATCTTAAAAACAATACATGAGTACCAGTTCTCATTTTGTTTGCATTAAATGAATTTAATGTCGGTAGACCGTCAAACGAAAAAAGTTTTTTTATTAAGCTTTCGCTTCTTACTGTAGCTATTTGGATAGAGAGATATTACTGAGAATGTGAATTGATCTTAAAAATTATGTATGTATATCAAATATTAAAATAAACGCAATAATATATTTGTATACATTGAAAATTTAAAAAATTCTTAACATTATAGAGGCCTGGACCTCATTTAGTAGGTTATCCTTGAGAAATAATATTTAATAGCATACTTTTGGGCAGGCGAATGCAACCGTTATGGCTGCTTGCCGAACCGATAACAAACTATCGGAAACGAAAGCGCGGCAGAATGAATTGGAGAATCGATATGCCCGGCATGGTAAGGGTATGCAAGCAGCAAAAACGCAACCCGAGCAACCCAAAGCGACCAAAATCAACAACAAAGGCAAAAAAAAAGAGAAACATATTAATGAAATCGTTTTTAACTCGTTTCGCTTAAGTATTTTCATGCGTTTTGTTCGACTGGGAAGGGATGGGGATGGGGGCAGGCACAATACCACACTCTGCCGCTCTCCCCACGCACTCTCTCGGTGAATTTTGCCTCGGCCTGGTTATAAAAAAGTGCAACAACAACAACAACAACAACAACAACAGCAGCAGCAGCTAAATACATAAAAAACACAAAATACAAAAAAACAAAACACATACATATGATAAAAACAAATACGATACGATCGGCACGACACGACACGACCCAAAAGTCGCCACAAAACAGAGTCTACAATTAACAAAAGAAAATAACAAGAATAAAATATCAAAATCAAAATAAAATCCAAAGCCATTTAACAGGTAAAAGTACAGGTAAATATAGTATATATGCATATTCCGATCCAATCCAGCAAGTGCGCCATTTGTTTAGTCGTTAATTGCCAGCAAATTTGAAAAATCGTATAAGCCCGCCCTAGGGGTGCAGCAAATCGGCGTTGCCAGATCGCTGCAGTCTAGGTTCATGCGACGAATTAAGTCAACGAAATTAGACTCTTGTTTATTCGATGATTTACATGGTTCATTACTGAACCACGTTCAGTTTTTTTGTTCAACGAATCATTTAAAAAAAACAGTCGGTAGATAAATCAAAAATGTTAAAAAATAATATAAAGTAAAATTAAATATATAAATTAAACATATTTATAAAATATTTTACGAAGCTCAGCCGGTATGCTTCTTCCTCTAAGGTCGTCGAGCGAGGCAAAGCCTGCAATATTGTTTCTTCAATAACTTATGTGTTTATTGACCGATTTCAATGTGCTTTTCAGCATAGCTAAATATAATAGTGGAGAGTATATATTTAGAATATGTCCATGTTCTTTTATTATGCTTGTGGCATCCAACATTTTATGAAGAGTCACAGTCATAGTCATCGAGTCATCGTTGAAGACAAACAGTTGACTGCTTTGACTTGAAATGTTTTGGCTAATTGTCAATTGCAATAAAAATAGTTCCTGAATTTAGTTTAGTAATTCGTTAAATTGATTCACAAATATTCGGAATTGCGATGAAGACAGATATAGATAATGAAAAGTACAAAGGGAATACGGAAGGTGTTGTTTTTGATTTTGATTCAATTTTTAGTCACAGTGTGCACCTCATTTCATGAAATGCATGCATGCATTGGGCAACGTATAAACGCAGTAATAGAGAAAAAGAGTGATGGAGAGAGCGAGATAGATAGAGAAAGAAAAAGAGAGAACGAGAGCACGCGGCCTTATCACGCTTTCATCGCGTAAATCAAACAATTTTCTAAGCAAGAGTAAATGTGATTAGAAGGTGGAAGTTGGTGGAGTTTTATGTATGTATGTATATATAATATATATTTGTGCTGATAAGTTCAAGTATAATGAATATATATTATTACACGCTGCAGTTAACGAAGAAATTTACTGCGCTATCATGACTTAAAGCCGCTGAACAAATGAAAACAAAATGAAAAGCACAAATCACCGCTTCCGTAATAACGTATCGGTTTTTGTTCACGACACAAACATACGATATATAGAAGATATATATATATATATGTATGTTATATGCATATGTATGTATACAGATTTTTTCTACATTATTGTTGATGCTTTCAGTTCTTCGGCTTGCGCAAAATGGCAAGAAGCAGCAACCACAGTGTGTATACCGCAGAGAAACAGGTAAAAATAAGCAACTGGTTCACAAAATGATTCGGGCCCGAAGTTCGAATTGAAGGCTAAAAGCAGCAGCAGCAGCAGCAGCAGCAGCAGCAACAGCAGTAGAATTGTGACCAAAAAAAATATGCAGACTTAAGCAAGACTTATGCTGCCGCCCCTTTCACCTGCTGCTGCTTCTCCTTCTGCTCCCCGGTTGCTGCATAAGAAGCCGCTGCCAATACCAAAAAACCGATGACGCAGCGCCGACGCCGACGTCGACGTCGTGGCCGGTTGGAGGTCATCAAACTATGATGACGTCGAAGGCGACAAATATTACGCGAAAAATGCGCTAACAACAGTCAAAAAGCCCGTAGCATATTTTGTTGATTTTTCTAAACTTTTCAATGTTTGATTTGTCTTTATCGGGGTTAATTGATATGCTGATAAGACTCTATTAAAGCTTGGGCAAAGTAAAAAAAAAAATTACAAATTAATTCTACAATCAGTTGGACGGAAAGCTCCAGTAGGACGTTACCAACAGTAGATGACCCTGGACTTTGTCTCTCAATAATACACACACAGTCCGGACAATTGTCTGTTGCATATCTTCGTTGTTTATTTTCCGACTGTTATGCAAACATCATCAGCGTACAGCATAGGAGAACCTAAGTATCAAAAATGATGTCCTAATCCCTTCAATTTGGCGACTTCTAAATTAATTTAATATGCCCTTTTGCACTTTTTTTTAAAACACAAGCCCCAAAAGCCAAAAACAAAATGGCGGCAAGTATTTTAAGCAAGCATTTTAAAATATGGCTTATAAGAAAGAAAACAATAATTATAGAAATGTGCAGCTAATTTAAGTTTTTTATTATTTAATTTGATAATGAAAGACCATTTCTTGATCCATTCGATATTTATATATTGCCACTTTGTTGTCAGAGTTGTCAATTTGGCTGGTTTCAGCATTTTATCTATGTATGCTTATCATAAAGCTATTTCAAAATCTATAACTAATTGTAGAATTGCCTATTGATGATTTTTTTTTTGTTATTTTATTTTTTTGTATTTTATTTTTATTTTTTATATTTTTTGATATTGCCAATCTATTTCTGGCAACACTGCGGCTTAATCACCAGGGTTACCATGCAGCCGTAATATTGTAAATGCCAGCCAGAATTGCCAGCTCATTTAAATAGGTCAGCACAATGTGCAAGTAAATTGTTGGGGGTTTGTGCAAAAAATAGCAAATCAACTCATGCTAATTGGAATTACAAATGGCTTTGGTCGTGTGACGTCATCAATAATATTGGCACGCCAATGAATTGGAGTTGTTGTTTGTTCATTGCCAAAAGCCGTTACTTGCACACACACACACATACACACACACAGATACAACTGAGAGAAAGAGCGAGAGAGAGAGGGAGAGAAAGAGAAACAGCGCTGCCAGCAGGTTGATGGATCGCGTCTAGCGTTGCAAAATCCGCTTTTTTAACGCCAAATCTGGTGCTATTTGAAGATCATTTGGTTTTTTCAAAAATCATTTGAATGGATTTGTTCATAAGATCATAAACTAAAATCAAAATAGCATAGTTTGTTTTAATACCCTGTTTTATATACATTCTTTTATAGGCATTAGATATTATCTATTCTAATTATATTGAACAGCGCCAATTAAATTCTTTTTAAGTTTGTTTTTGCAGATTCGGAAACAAGTTCGAGGCGAAATGGAAAGAGAGTTCTGGCCCATTTCTAGAAGGGCAAAATGTGGGCTCATTTTGTGTCATTTGGGATGACGTTCATTTCCAGTTTCCACGAGATACAGCAAGAGAAGTTGGTATTTTTCTATTCAATGAATAAGTTCGTCATTCGGATGATTCGGATGATTTGTGCTGTTAGAAATAGGCTGTATAACAGAAGCAAAAAATGAACTTACTAACTAAAATGTGAGTTTCGGAAAATAACTATCGAGAATACGGAATATTATATTATAGTTGAAAGTATTTTATTTATAACAAGCCTGACTGTATTTCTCCAGCTCACAGCTCGCGATGCGCGCGCTTCTGTACGGTTTTTCATCTAGAATCTTTTTTTAATTGTCATAGAAAGTGCAGCAGCGATGCTTCTTCGTACTTTATTGTGTGTAACATGACCACACTGTCAGAGCGCGAGTAAAGCAAAATCTGCAATATTGTTTCTTTAATTACTTCTGTGTTTATCAACCGATTTTAATGCGCTTTTCAGGATAGATGAATCTAATGGTGAAGAGTATATATTTCGGATAACAAGCTTCTATGTTCAATATTATGCTTGTTATGCGATTTTCTTCGATAAGGACGTAAAGGGATAGTGGCATCGGAGATGTGAGATAAACTTGATCTGATTATGGTATGCAGCTACCTGCGAAAATTGCATCTTTGGTTCTAATTGTTTAAAAGATCTGCGCGTTTAAAGAGGCACACAGACATACAGACGGACAGGCCTCGTTATGCTCGTTATGCTGATTAAAAATATTTGCACTAACTTTTGTACTTTCTCGAAGTACAGGGCCTAGTAGCTAGAAAATATTTATAATTTAATTTTTGTCGCCGCTCGAATGATTAAAAATATATAGTACTATATAATCTTTGGGATTTGCCACACCTCCTTCTGACTGTCACAGAAATTTTCACAAAGTTATTGAGCCTGTTTTTAACCATTTCGTGGGCAGCACTGATCGCGGCATTGGCAGCGCGACCGGTGCTGCCACCTAGCAGACAGGTAAATATATAGACTTGTATGTATATATCTGGTATATATATAAAATATATATTTTAATTACAAGCTGAATTATTATATAAAATGCGCATTGGACAAAAAACGCGCGCACTTGTTTTTTGTGGCTGCAGCGGGGAGCAGCTGCTTGAGTGGGCGGGGAAGGCGTGGGCGGAGGGGAGGCGCTGGGGCAGGTGGGCGGCAACGCCGGCTGCTCAAGACGAAAATGTCCAGCGAAGCACCCCCACACACACGCACACACACACGCTCTTATGCACACTCGTCACATTTTTCGCAGCCTCTACGTTCGTACATACTTACATACGTACGTACGTACTTACATACATACATACCTACCACATTTTTGGTCGTTTTCGTCGTCGCTCTATGGATTTTTCTGCCACGTTTTTCACACACTTTTGCTTAGGCTACACACTCGCCTTTCGGCTTGTTTGAAAGCTTGGAATATTGTCTGTTAACTGAGGCTGGTTCGAGGAGGCTCAGCGGGCGTTTGGTTGCCACAAAATGCAGCGCAAGGGCGGCCGGAGGGGCGAAATGTGCTTCGATGTGCTGCCGAATGAAGAATGAGCGAGCGAGCGAGAGAGCACACGCGACGCGGAGCGAGCGAGAGGGCGCGAGCGGCGGTAACGGCGACGACAAGCGAATTGAAAAAGCAACAGCAGCGAAGTGCGGCGAAGGCAGCGGCAACGACGACGGCGACGGCGATGACGTTACTTCAAGTATTTGTTGCTGTTTGTAAATACAATAAACATTATTACTGCATTTGAGGCAAGCTCAGTTAATTGCAATAAAAGTTACCTGCTTGAGTTCCAGTTTAGCTCTTGAATTTCGCTTGGATTTCAACAACAGTGCAGAATGAGCAAGAGCAAGAGCCAGAGCAAGAGGAAGAGCGAGTGGCGTGCATTGGTATTGGTGTCGTCGCCCGTACGTGTTTCTTTGCCCGCTTCGCTTTCGATACTTTGTTTGTTCCCTTCCACACGCCTTCCGGCACACGCAGCGTTGCTTTTTGCGCCAAATATCGCGGATTCAAAACAAGTTGCAATTATTTGCAATTAAATCGGTGCACACGCACTAAAAAACTCTCAAATGCATTGCATACATACAAACAAACACATGTTAAGCGCAAACACTCACACGCACACACACATACGCACACGCATACACGTGAGCGGCGCGCAGTTTCTGTTGTTTACATTGCACAGCTGTTGCCCAGCTGTTCGCACAGCTGTTAACGCCGCCTGTTAACGCGGCACGTTAACGCGCTCTGTTAAGGCGAACCAGGGCAGCAACGGTGACAGTGGTGCAGCGCATGCTTGCCACAGCTGGTGTTTGCGTGGTGTTTTTTTCTTACATGTTATTTGAATTATTTTTATTTAAAAAGCTATTTTATAATTTAATGAAAGAACAATTTGTATAATAAATGATACATTTTAAAACAAAATGTATAATCATTTTTATTTATTTAATGATCGCAAATATCAATTGAGTTTATAAAAATTGCAGCCCAAAGCAACATTCGTGGTGCACAGTAGCTAATTTGCCTTCGCTAACAACACTGAATTCAATTTTTTAAATTTCCATAAACGGCGATCTTATTTAAACTAATCGATAACAGATACTAACTTTTCTAATGTGCTTTTGGTTTTTGTTTTTGTCCTTTAATATGTTTACTGGCATGGTTTTTTAATATTTTCTATAAAACATATTATTTTGGATGACATTTTCTTTTATTAAAGCATATTGAATAAAAAATAGGCAAAAAACAAATATTATTATTGGTTAATATTATTTCTTAGTTCAAATAGTTAAAGCTAATATTATGTATAATATTTGTGCAAAAACCACATTCATACATTATGGTTGCTCTAGCTCTTCTAGTTTACGAGATCTACGGATTCATCCAGACGGTGGAACAGGATTAGAAAGCTTGTCAGTCTGATAAATAATATATAGGCGTATTCTTCTTGTGGTGTCTGCCACAGCTCATGCTGTTATATAAAATTACATAAAGTTATAAGCCTTATTTGATTCAGTCGGTTACGTCCGAATATAGAATATATATACTCTATGGGGTCTACCACGCCTCCTTTTAGGTGTTACACACAATGATGTGTGATCATTTGCACAAAACTAATAGACCATTTTACTTTTTGATAACGCAGGGTCTAAAAATCACAAATTTTAACTTGAAACTGAGTATGAAAGTTGGCAACATTGCCGTCAGGGCTGCCACCTGTGCTCAAAAGAAAACCCAATTCGAATATGCTTCAAATTAATATAAACTTAAAGCTTGGTATATATTACAATATTATGGATTATTTAAGCTTATAACACCTAGGCATATTCTACATGGCTCAGCTTTAGGACAAAGGCCAAATCAATTTGTTCGAGACAGTGCATTGAACTGCAGTCTGGGAATTATGAGAGGGTTGTCTGGGAATCAGCCAAGTTGCACATTCACAAAAGCCAAGAGGGTAAGGCCAGGATCTCTAAATGCATTTAAAAAAAAAAACAAAAAAAAAATTAAATTCAATGCGTCTTGAAAAGTTAAAGTCATGCAGCAGCAGCCCAACCCCCAAATCCAGATTCGGTTTCATTTGTTGATTTTTGAGTCGATTGCAAATTTCGGCGCATTTCCTATTCTTTTTTTTGCAGTTTTGCACTTTTTTTTGGGCATTCTGCACTTATGATTAATGTAGACAGGGGTGAATAAAAGACAAACACAAATGCAAATTTTGCGTGCAGCTAAAGCCAACAACAAATGAAAGCTCATTTAATCAGTGTTGCCAAGTCCGCCTTTTTCTGGCTGTTTTTGAAAAGCATTTGCTAGAAAAATTGTGAAGTTTTATAGAATTGGTAGACATTAATCATTTCTACAGTTCGTAGGAAACATAATTTATGTAGATAGATTTGTATGTATCAAATTGGTCTATGTATTATATTTATGGTCATTGTTCGCGGTAGGGGCGTGGCATCCAACATTTGAAATAAACTTCATCTGCGTATGGAATACACCTTTCAAAAATTACCAAAACTGCTGCTCTAGCTCATATAGTTGCAGAGATCGACGCGTTCAAACAGACGGACAGACAGACAGACAGGGCTGTATCGACTCAGCTCGTCATTCTTAGTATTGGATGAACTGGTTCGTTGTTTGTACGATAGAGCACATTTGTGCTTGTGAAAATCGGCTAAAAAATACAAATAATCTGAAAATATATATTGGTAAATTTTCGAAAATAACTTGCAAGATTTATATTTTAATCTTAATTGTTGTTGAAAAGCATGGATAAACTTTAGAATATCTTAGCTATTTATTGGAATATTTTTTTGTAATTTTTTAGTTTTATTTGAGTGTGCTTCCCGTCAGAAACAGCGTTTCTTTTCTCGATAAAAACTTACTACACTGCAACTTTAATACCTTAAGAATGCGTTGCGGTTGTCCGACCGTCCGTCCTTCCGTCTATCATCATATATCAATTATAACAAACACTTCGTAGTTTTGTTTTTCGGGATCCTGTACCACTTGCATGGCGGAGTACGTGATGGCCTTGACTTCGGTGCCCTGCGGATGTTTGCCCAGTTCGAAGGGTTCTCCGTAGCAGCGGCAGACGATTTCAAAGTTTTCGAGGTTGAATTTGGTGATTTGCAGTTTCTTGCAGACCAGGAACGGCTCGCAGGAGAAGAGGAAGAGCAGCTCATCCAGAAAATGGAACAGCAGGCCCTCAATGTCATCTCCTTTGGCCTCGATCTCGTAGCACGATTCTACAGATACATAATCCAGTTCCGTCATATAGCCGAACATCGCAACGCCGCACTGTTCGAAGGCCTCCTGTAGGGACGTGCCCCATCCGTGCAACCTGTTGATAAGTGGGAGTTAGGGGAGGGGAAAGCGGAAACCCTAGGGAATCTCATGTTGATGACTCACTGCACATCCGCCGTGTGATCCAAGTCTGTTGGGAGCGGATTATTTATATTAGATTATCGGATAAGTACTTGGCAACCTACATTCGTATTTGGTTTCAGGGAGCAGGAAGTTCTCCTTGCTAAATTCCACCTCCGTCATCTTTGGATTTCACTTTGTTTATAATTTCGCAAATAATTGTAAAATGTGCGCACCAACAGCTGTGAGGCAGGGTTGCCACAATGCCGGTTTATGCCAGTATAAAAAAAAAAACAAAAAAATATAATAAAAATAAACTGCAATCAATATAAAATTAGTTATAGTATTGCCGTTTTACAAACCATTTTTAAAAATTCTATAAACAATTAAAAATTAGCGATACAATCATAGAATGGTGCGTGTCTCTGCTAACTGCAGCTCACGAAGACGTGTTATCGATAAGGCCTCCGTGCACACATTTCGGCATTTGCAGATTGCACGAATGCGGTCACACCCAACTGCTTTTAAATTTCAAAATGCCCGCTTAGAAAAAATGCGTTTGATTAAAGCGCCATTTTAATTGATAATTCACTTTGTTCGATAATCAAATACAAGAAAAATTTTAATTTGCAGTTCCATTGATTGGAAAAACTCCTTAAATACTGCATAGCCATTGTAATTGATAAATCGTTGGTATAGGTATAGGTAGGTGTATACCGTACGAAGCCCCTTTACGCACTAATCGTTAAATACCAAAAATAAACCGTAACATTGGACATGGACAGTTGTTATTTAGAATATAACCTCTTTATCATAATATTTATCCATAATAAAAAGCACTTTGAAATCGGTTAGTAAACACCGAAGTTATTAAAGAAACAATATTGAAAGCTCTGCATCGTTTGCTCTATGGTGTTGTTAGATCCTTTATTTTAAAATGTACAAAATGGTCTATTAAGTTAGAGTACCCCTGCGAAAAGTGTGTAACACCCAGAAGAAGGCGTGGCAAACCACATATAGAATGTGTATATGTTATATATTTAGGTTCTCCTAAGCAGTAAGCAGTTCAAGTTCGCTTATAAACTTACATTATGTTACGATCGGAAAAGAAACAGCGAAGATAAGCAACAGACAATTTGCTCGACTGTTGCTCGAGCTTAAATTAAAGCTTGATTGATCATCAAATCAATAATGAGCCATAAGATCGTAAACCGCCAATACGACTTTTTGAGCAGTTTTATAGGATGAAAGACTATAATCCCCAAATACTAACATACATCATCGAATAATTAAAATTTTTGATCTACATTGTTGCCCGCCTCGTTTAATCAATATTAACACGGAGAATATGAATAAGTTTTAAGATATATGCATATATTCTGCTTTATTCAGATTTCAATTGTCTGATACAATGCTCCGTCTTCACTCTATACATACATAACATGAAATGAATTAAATAACTATTCTCTTACGGCTAAAAGTTAAAGTTAATGGCAAAACAAAATCAGTATAATTAATTATATATCGAGTGTGTGTGTATTTCAACTAGCGTGTCTGTGTATGGAGTTATTTCGCATTGATTTTGATAGTATTATTTGTATGGGGAATAGCGCTGATTTACTTGTATTTATTTTTCTTTTAATTTAATTTACTAGATTTGTGCCTAAAGTTTAGTCAAAATGGAGATTATTATTATGCGTCCAGTATACATGATTTATGCCTTGGCCTAAAGTTTATGGTTATATGACAATGATTCGTAATTTAATAGTATTTCCCTTTGATTTTACCTGTGTCCATCCGAGAGCTATGCATATATGTATGTATATCGTATAATGCTTTTGAGTTTCTATAAGTATTTAGAGTATGTGTGTGTAACTGCCTGGAAATCCAACTGAAATCAAATTTGAGAAGCGACTCGACTCCATTCACGGACGAAATATGCACAAATGTCAGTTTATCAGGGCTGCAGACCAAAAAGAAATGTGTGGTTCAAGCCCTAGAATATTGGTTACGGTTCGGGTTTGTCTGGTTATTATAGCCGATTTCCACGCCCATATCAATGTTGGTATTTTTGTATTGGATGAACTGGTTTGTCATTTGGGTGAAGTGGTTCATCTTTTGGATAAGATAGTTCGTCATTTGTACTAAATGGTTCATCATTTTGATAAGGTTGTTCGTCATTTTAATAGGGTGGTTCGTTATTTGGAATAAGTGGTTCATCATTTGGATAAGGTAGTTCGTCAATTGGATGAAGTGGTGTATTTGGAATAATTGAATCGTCATTTGGATAAGGTAGTTCGTAATTTGGATAAAGTGGTTCGTCATTTGGGTGAAGTGGTTCGTCTTTTGGATAAGGTGGTTCGTCATCTGGACGAAGTGGTTCGTCTTTTGGATAAGATAGTTTGTTATTTGTAATAAATGGTTCATCATTTTGATAAGGTTGTTCGTCATTTTAATAGGGTGGTTCGTTATTTGGAATAAGTGGTTCATCATTTGGATAAGGTAGTTCGTCAATTGGATGAAGTGGTGTATTTGGAATAATTGAATCGTCATTTGGTTAAGGTAGTTCGTAATTTGGATAAAGTGGTTCGTCATTTGGGTGAAGTGGTTCGTCTTTTGGATAAGGTGGTTCGTCATCTGGACGAAGTGGTTCGTCTTTTGGATAAGATAGTTTGTTATTTGTAATAAATGGTTCATCATTTTGATAAGGTTGTTCGTCATTTTAATAGGGTGGTTCGGTATTTGGAATAAGTGGTTCATCATTTGGATAAGGTGGTTCGTCATTTGGATGAAGTGGTGTATTTGGAATAATTGAATCGTCATTTGGATAAGGTAGTTCGTAATTTGGATGAAGTGGTTCGTCATTTGGGTGAAGTGGTACGTCGTTTGGATAAGGTTCGTTATTTGTATAAGATGGTTCGTCATTTGGATGAAGTGGTTTGCCTTTCAAATAAGGGGGTTTGTCATTCGGATAAAGTGGTTCTCTATTTGAATGATAGGGCACATTTTAACTCGTGGAAATCGGCTATTATATTATTATTTTTAAATATTTAATGATTTATTCCTAATTGAATTTGTAACAGCATAGTTTTTCTTGTCTTGTGACGTTAGCAGTTTTAGAAATAAAAAATATTAAATTTTCAGTTGCGGTTTAATTAAAAATACAATGGGGAATGTAATAAAAATAAATTGTAAAATATATTAGAAAAATCATAAGTGGGAATATAGAAGTTTACATATGTTATGATGATTTTTAATGGAATAAAGAAGCTCGCTTTAAGGTAAAATAAATTCGTTCTGGTTCAAACCCGGTTTGCAGCCCTGAGTTTAATAATAAACATGTTTACAGTGTTTGCTTTACGTTTAAATATATATGTCTTAAGTGTACAATGTTTAAATGGGAAATTATTGCATGAGATGAGTCTCTGGGTATAAACTGTGTGTTTCGAGTAAATGCGAATATATTGGGTGTATTCATTTGTGATGACGATCGGTTCGTCTGGTTCTGCCTAAACAATTGATTTGATTTGCCTTGATTGATATCGTACTTAAATCATAGTGCTAAAATTAAGCAAAAACATTGAAATAGTTTTAGAGTTAGGGAAACTTAATAGATACGGTTATGATAATTACAATTTTATAGGTGCTATTATGTACATATACGGTTTAATATACAATTCTTTCCAAGGATTCGTGTTCGTTAATAATAAAATACAATTCGTGTGTTGTAAGTTCTGCGTCTTTAGTGTGTAAATGATGTGTGGTTTAATAAATATATTATGCTTATGCATGTGGTAAGTATTATTACTGTTATTATTAGTGTTATCATATTGTTATTATGATTACTGATTACTATTACATCTTGTTGTTGTTTTTTGTGTCGTCTTTCTTAGCTGTTAAACTGATATTTCGAATATGAGTTTATGCGTTTGGAATTAACCATTTCGTGTTCTTGCCCGAAGTTCCATTTGGTTTCAATTGATGTTTTGTTTGTTTGTTTTTCGCGCATGTTTGACATCATTCGCATTTGCATATTATGCATGAAATAATAGATTTTAAATCAGCTGCTTGTGGCATGCAACAATACAATTCTACGTTTTAAAGGAGGTACTAATTTGTTAACACTGCCGCACGTTCAATCGCCCGGGATTCGCGCTCCAGAATTCCCCTTCTCCAGACTTACAAGGCCAGATTGTTGCGTCTGCCGTTGACCTTATTCACTAAATTGCATATTTTTAAGGCTGGTCCTAGCTTCAGGCCCATGTATTTCATCATCATCTCTGAGTTGAGTAACAGTAAAGCTTTCCCATCGATTTCCTAGCAAGTAAATAAGTTCAAATTTTAGTTTTGGAGTTTGATAGAGATATAGATAGAATTTAGTGTTGTAAAAACATCGATGTTTGCGAAAATGTTTGATAGGAAAAACTCGATTCTATAGAAATATATATATATATATATATTTTTTTCATATAATTTCTTTTTACGTAAATGTATCTATTTTTGATTACATTTATATACATATATTCCTATCGGACGTAACCGATAGTATCAGACCCTAAACTTAGTTTGAACCTTTTTCTACCAATTTGATCAAAATTTTCTGTTGTATATCTTCGCTGTTTCATTTCCGCAATGCAATTCACAGAATCGACGTCGGTTGCAGCAAGAAACAGCGAATATATGCAACAGACAATTTGTTCGACTGTGTGTATATTAGTGTCAGTTTATGTCCTGTAGTCTTGCGTCCGACTGATCTGTTTCGTTCATACTGGTTAATAACTTAAATTAATAAAATTAAACCAGCTTTGCAGGTAATCGGATATTGGGATTTCAGCATTCAAATTCTACACTATCAAGAAGAAAACATCGTTGTTTGGTATAACCAGGAAACCATTGATAATATCGAAAGTTTCTTGATATTTAAAAAATTCAAACAATCCTCTGAAACTAAAATGTATTTACATATGTTACTAAATTTGTGATTACTAAATTGCTTAATTTTTGCTGAAATTAATAAGTCTATAACATATCGAGCCCTTCCCGCGAAAAAGACGTAACCAACATTTTTTTCGATTTTCGGTTTTTGATGCAATTATGTTCATAATCACCCAACTCATCTACACAAAAAATTTCATAATTTTATCTTGCGTATTTACTGAGATATCAGCCTGTCAAGTAAGACGTAACCATCACACGAGCTGCGCTGTGCCCGCGAAAAAGACGTAAGTGACATACGAAATAGCGCAACTAAGAAAGAATTCAAAAAAGGAAAACGAAAACGCTCTGCCAGAGGCGAGCAAAGTGAAGCCTGCAATAATGTTTCTTTATTAACTCCTGCGTTTATTAACCGATTTCAATGCGCTTTTATTTATTCTGCATAACAACGTTCTATGTTCAATATTACACTTGTTATAAAACATTTTCTGTATAAAAATACGAAGTTATGAGTGCTTTATAAATTTTTTGGCGTAAAGGGGGCGTGGCATCCAAGATTTTAAATAAACCTGATCTGCGTATTGAATACATCTACCAATGGCAAAAAAACAGTATTCCTAAACCATTAATTAAGCCTTCAAAATTTAAAAACAGTCAAACCGAAACTGACGAAAATAAAGACTAAAACTAATAATTAAAAAAAAAAAAAAAAATTATTTAAAACAGTTGAATACAAGAACTAAGTATTGAATTTGAAAATAAAAAATTTATATATTATATTTAAATACGTTTTGATAAAAACATTGTGAAAATGACTTACGTTTAATAAAACAATTTAATTTACATTATAATTAAAGTTGAAAACAAGAGAAAAAAAGGCTTTATTTTGAAAAATAAAGGAATTTATTAATATTTTGAGATACTATATTGTTAGAAACTTTTTTTGGTATTTACGTTTCATAAACAAATCGAATTTACAATCATAAAACCCTCACTTGTAATATTAGATTTTGTTGGTTACGTCTTTTTCGCGGGAACTACTCGAGCTAAACAGGCTCCGCGAGTGCCCGCCAAAAGGACGTAAGTGACAAAAATCATAGAATGGCTTGAAATAAATTTTGAAAACGAATATATTATATACATAACAGCTTAAATAGGCAATATTCCAAATTTCAATGAAATCCATCCAGCAATATTGAAATAAACTAAAAAAAACCTTTTCCTGTAAAATTTGATTTTGTTGGTTACATCTTTTTCGCGGGAAGGGCTCGATATTACATTTATCGATAAGTATGGATATCGATATGATCCCAACACTTACATTTCTTATTTGCACCAACTTAATACATTCTTTTGTACTTTTTTAACAGCTTAAATGAATGAAATTAAACCCACTTTGCAGGTGATCTATCTGAGAATGGGATTAAAATTCTGCTCTATCGAGAAATCATCGATAATATCGAGAGCGTTTCGATAGTTTTACACGAAATATCAAAGGCATACTTCATACTCACATGCTTACGGAAGAGATCGCCGTGGACGGCGAGGGAATTGTCGTTGCTCTCGATGTACTGGATGACCTCCTCGATCGACCAGTCAATGGGCTGGGAGCGCGGGTGGGCGTAGGAGGCGGCCGAAGTGGGCGTGCTGAGGGGCGAGGTGATGGCGGTGCCGGCATAGCTGCTGGATGCGGCAGCTGCCACTGGAGCTGTGGCGGCTTTGGCCGCGCTGGCTGCGGGCGCAGCTGATTGTGAGGCTGTGAAGGGCGTGGAGACCGAGGAGGGGAACGAGGCGCTGGAGGAGAGAGTGGTGGGGGACTTGTAGTAGCTGCTGGGCGCCTTGGCGTTCAGCTGCTCCGGATGCACCTCGGCGACCAGAGGCGCCAGATATTTGCCAATGGAGCTGGCATTGGCGGTGCCGCCAGCCAAGCTGCTGCTGCTGCTGTTGCGCTGCTGCTGCTGCAACTGTTGTTGCTGTTGTTGCTGCTGTCCAGCTCCTGGCTGCAGCTGCCGTTCTTGCCGTGATGCTGGAAGCGCACCTTGCGCAGCGCCTGCGCCTGGCTGTGCGTCTGCGGCGGCACGCCATTTGGCTCCGTCTTGATGGGCAGCTTGCAACTGTTGCTGCTGTTGTTGTTGCTGCTGCTGCTGTTGTTGCTATTGTTGCTGTTGCTGATGTTGCTGTTTTTGCTGCTGCTGTTGTTGTTGTTGTTGTTGGTGTGCAGCTTGGCGCCCGCCTCCTGCTTGATGATCATCGGCTTCTCTGTGGGCGTTGTGGGCGTCGTTGTCGGCGTTGCTGTTGGCGTGGGCGTGGCAGACTTGGATTGTCGCCCACGCTTCTCGGCCAGCACTGGCGAGGATGGGGGCGTGGCCGTCTGCAGCAGCTGGCGCTTGCGACTCTGCGCGCACTTCTTGCACTCCTCGGTCTCGGCGACCAGCGAGATGAGATTGGCGCATGCGCGGCACGTGAGGCACAGCGTCTCGATGAACTGCGCCAGGCTGTCGTCATCCTTCATGCGCAGCGGCGACGGTATCTTCACCTGCAAGTACCAAGCAGTTAGCAAATATCGAGAATCAAATATATAAGCAGATCAGTTGGACGGAAGGCTACAGTCGGACGTAACCGACAGTGGGAGACCCTAAACTTTGTATGCATAGCACACCAGCCTAATGATTAGTGCCGCAAATTGAATGCGGCATATCTTCGCTGTTTCTTATTCGATCAAAATGATATTTACAGCATCAGTGGAGAAAGTCTGCAGTTTTAGTATTGTTTGTTAGTTGGATACATTTTGAAAAAATTGTCTGTTGCATATCTTCGCTGTTTCTTTTTCGATCGATTGAATTGAATTTACAGCATCAGTGGAGAATGTCTACGTAATGACTACGTACATTCCAAATTACAAGTCTGCAGCTTTAATATTGTGGTTGCATACATTTGAAAACAATTTGAAAAAAAAATGGCCTGTTGCATATCTTCGCTGTTTCTTATCCTAACATTATGCATCTTACAGCATCGATGGAAACTGCCATATACTATGTATTTGCCAAACTGCAAATCGGTAGCTTTAATATTGCGAATGTTGTCGAGCTTAAAGTGTGTAAGATTCATGAGGTAGGTGCGATTGGTTTTTTTTTTATTTGCGGGGGAAGCGGGACAGGTATCCAAATTCTAAAATACACTTGATCTGCTTACTGAATAGGAGAACCTAAATGCCAAATATGGTGTCTCTAGCTCTTGTAGTTGCTGAGATCTAGGTGTTCATACAGACGGACAGACGGGGCTATATCGACTCGAATTGTCGTGCTGATCAAGAATATATACTTACTGTGAAATTCTTGCCAGCAGCTGGCACAATGTGCACATCGCCGTCCAGGGCAAAGAGCAGTTTGGACAGCTGCTGCGTGTCGGTGCTGGCGGCGAGCACCTCCTGCAGGCAGAGCTTGGCGAGCGTTTGATGCGTCGGCCCCGTTACCATCGACGGCAGCTTCGAGCTGTTGATGTAGGGCCCGCCCTTGCAGTTGGTGTGGAAATGCGCCGTTACGGGAGAGGCTGGAAGCATTGCATCCGATTCGGTTACAACGGCGTAGCGTGGACGTTGGCAGCGCTGCTTGCCGGCGCTGGAGTCCATGCGGGATTTGTGGCCGGGCGGCTGCATGGGATGGCAGCTGCGTGCGCACCAGCCGGCTGGGAAGATGTCCCGGGATCGATAGTTGCACCAATAGTCGAAGGCGCCGCGCCAACCGTCGAAGGTCACGTGTATCTGATCGTCCTTGATGGCATCCACCGTGGCACAGCAGATCAGTTGCGGATTCTTCTTGTCGACGGCCTCCAGCTTCTGGCCGACCTTGAACAGATTGTCCGGCGGCGTCTCCGGATCCGGCTGAAAGATCTCCTCCGGCGCCACCATCGCATTGTTGAGTATCTTGCACAGATAACCAGGCCAGCTGGAGGCGTTCATCCGAAATCCCAGCGGCGGCTGCAGCATGCCCCCGTTCTTCTCACAATGCCCGATCGCGTGGATCTCCGTCGAGTCCACCAGACGCCAGAAGTCGTTCTGCGAGTCGCTGCCGTCCAGCCGCAGGCGCAGCCTGGAGCCCAGCACGCCAACCACGGTGGCGATGCAAGTGGAGGTGACATTACGAGGATCCAAAGCCTCCAGCTTCATGCCGATCTTGAAGTCGTTGTTGGGCGGATTCACGGCCTGCTTGAAGCACTCGGCGGGCGCTGCCTCGCTGCCAGTTTCCTGCAAAGTATCAGAGATTAGAAAGCGATTTAAATAGGGAATATAATAGAATATAATATATATAATATATCGAGCTTTAAGCTTTTCCCACAGACTATCTGAAAATTTAAATTACCGGTCTCATCTCGATATGACGAAGATATTTAAGGGCTAAATCAGTAAAGGGGAGTTAAGGGCACCAAAACGTACAGGGTTTACTACTGTCGGTTGCGTCCGAGCGTATGCTTCAACCCGATGGATCTGATATATATATATATATTTTGTATACAACGATTTACTTACTTTAAAAAAGTAAAATGGGTCTATTAATTTAGTGCAAATAGGAAATGTGTGTAACACCCAGAAGGAGGCGTGGCAGAGCGTATATAAACCTGATCAGAACGGCAAGCCAAGTCAATATAGCCATGTACGTCTGTCTGTCCGTCCGTATGAACACCTAGATCTCAGCAACTACAAGAGCTAGAGACACCATATTTGGGATTTAGGTTAACCTATTTCGTAAGCATCACGAGTTTGTTTTAGATTTTGGATACCTCCCCCTCCTTTCACCGCAAATCACAAAAGGCTACTGTAGCCACAGTTTTAAAGCTATTGATTTGTAATTTGGTATGACTAGTTTATGGTAATTACTATCGATACTGTGAATTTCGTTTCGATCGGATAAGAAACAGCGAACATATGCCTCAGACAATTTGTCACACTAGGATGAGGGGGACTCCTACTGTCGATTACGTTCGACTGTAGGCTTCCGTCCAACTGATCTGCCCCGTCCATATTTTTATTTTGAATAATCGACTTTATCGATCGAGAAGATCCATAGAACCCTGCTCTAGTATATGGTGCTTTTCTTTCGATTAATCGTCGCGAATCGATCGAGTGAAGCCAGCTCACCTCTAGATAGGCGTCCCAGTCGAAGACGTGGAAGCTCTCGTACTGAAAGGGGCCGTTGGGCGCGGGGGCGCCTCCGCTGCTGAGCAGCTTGCGCTCGTTGTCGTTGGCATTGGAGGCGCCACCGCTCCCGCCTCCTCCGCCACCCCCGCTGTGCCTGTTGGAGCCGTTCTTCTTCTGGTGCTTGTTCATGCACATGATGGAGCAGAACTCCTTGTTGGGCGCCCCCTCGCGTATCACATTGTCGCACTGGCTGCAGGCGCCCTTGCTGTACGCCTTCCTGAACTCCGCGATGCAGGTTTCCGAGCAGAATTCCTTTTTGCCCGTCTGCGTGGGCAGCACGTACTGCAGCGGCAGTTTGCCCTCGCCGCACCACGTGCAGGTCGCACGCTTCGCGGGGCGACCCCTTGACCTCTGCTGCGTCGCAGTCGGCGTTGGCGGCGTTGTCGCAGCGCTGTTCGCGTTGGCGGCGCTGCTGGCGCTGTCGCGTCCGCCGGACATCTTCGTTGATTTAATATTTATTTATAATGTCTGTTAATCGCTTCACTCTCGCACAATTTCAAGCATAGTTCAACTGCCTTAAATTAAATTTTATTTTTTGCCAATTTTTTGTATGCCGTTTCTTCTTCTTTGCAATTGAATTTTAGCGGCGTTCTCGAGGTCACGTAATAACAATTTGCGCTCGCATTTGTTTGTTTATCGATTCGCCTGCAATCCGCCCTGCGCACATCGCAATTGCGCACACATTCGCGCGTTTTTCTGTATTATTATTTTAATTATTATTATGACGCCTCCTTCATTTGCAATTGCGAATTAGAATTATTTTTTTTATTTTTCTTTGCGTTTGCCTTCCGCCATATTTGTTTTCCTAGCGATGGCAGTTGCCTAGAGATGCGCGGTACTTTTGTAACTGCTACTTGCGCACATTTATTTTAAACAACGCAACTTTAAATAATTTATTTATTACCCAATTATTTATTTTGCGGATTTATCACACCTCTCAAAAGCGTTTGATAAATGCTTTCACTGCAAGTTTATTCACACTCTTTTATACTCTTTAATAATTGCAGCGTTATCGATTGTAGCTATCGATTGTACTGCCTTGAAGTTACAGCGTCGTCAACGTTTTGTGTGGCAAATGCGTTTCAGAAATTCAACTTTCAAAATTGTTAAAAAGCTAAGAAATATTGATAAAAATAACTAAATGCTATTATAGAACGCAGTGAAAAAGGCCTACTAATTATGCGATTGTTTTGAGATGCTTACAGTTCATGTCCACAAGATGCACGATAGCGCCATCTATGTGTCGCGCTGTAAACTGTGGCGTATGCTGTAAACTAACATTATTGGTTTGCTTGGTGCAGTTTTTTGATTTGCGGCGCCATGTTAATAACAGTGCTAAATGAGAGGCAATTTAAAAAGTTTTAAAAATGTAGAGGAAATTTTTTGTATTTTTTGTGATATTTAAATGCAGATATACATATAAAATATGTTTGTAAAAATTCGTATAACAGCAAAAACTGGCTTAGAGTTGGTTTAGTTTTTAGTTTGACAGCGCAATGTTAATAACAGTGATTAAAGAAATGCAATTTTAAAAAGCAATATAATTTTTGTATACCCTGTACCAATTTCAAAATTGGGAAAAGCGGGGTTAATAATTTTGTTTTGTTATAAAAAATCAACTTGATCTGCGTATGGTATAACCTAACGAAAATCACAAAAGAGGTGATATAGCTTTTATAGTTTCCGATAATTCAGACTGACAGACATACAGACATGGGTATATCGACTCAGCTCGTCGTCATTATAAAGAATATATTATTATATATTATTTAAAGGGGTCTGCCACGTCTCCTTCTGCCTGTTTTTACCCATTTTAAAAGGGTACCGGGTATAATTAATGTAAACATTGAAATATTGCAATTGAAAATAAATTATTTGTCTTTTTTATTAAGATTAAATGCAATTAAACAAGCTATTAATATATATTTATTTTTTGTAAAAATACAAAATTATTAATTTTTTTATGGTATACTATTACTATGTAGTATACCTTCTAACATAGTGAAATATAATAATTTAGTCCTATTGAATAGGGTTAGCTATCAATATAAAAATAAATATAATTATAAAATATATTTCTTAACAAACTTGTTAATATTGCCTTGAATTGACTTGCCGATAAGCTCCAGAAATCCCCTTTTTTCTCATTAATTATTAACATAATGATTTTTGCAATAAAAAACCTCTTTGCTGTTCTGTATACTCTCGTAATATGTTAAAAATTCTCGCGAATTGATTGACAATTTTTTCTGCGATTTCCAGAATTGACGGATTACATTTTAAACATGCACGAATTTTTTTAGTGCATTTTTTTTTTGTTTATTTGCATACGAAATGCATAAAAAATAATTTACAGGAACTATAGTAGTTGATTTTTCTTTGCCTGCACTTTGGTTAAAGCTCAATTCAATTTCGAAAGTTATAACTGCGTTAAGATCTGTAATTGTTTAAAGGGTTGCCATATCATCGTATGTGACCTACTTTCTTTTTGCGTATAATAATAAAATTAAGTACGCTGCCATAAAATTGGCAGACTCAACACGCAATTACCCAAGTAATGCAATTAGGCGCAGTAAAATGAGCCCATCACCCGCTGCGACATCCTTTCCCCCCACCCCCCATCCTGGCCGGGACAGAGGGAAGAATATTGATTTCCCTTGCATATTCCATAGTGCGTCCGCTCATAAATCAAATTTTCGACCGGCCACAGGCGCAAACTGTTTACGAACACTGTAGAGTTCCATACGTGTCAGTGGATTGGCATGTTTCTGCTCTTCCACGCTCCTTTTAATCGCTGCCAACGACAAATCAACGCCAAAATCGCAGCGAAAAACCAGTAAGTGCGTAGCCAATCAGTCGGAAGCTACCGACTATAGATTACCCGGCAGCCTACTTTGCAACAGCCTACGAAGCGCTGCAGCAATGCTTATTCTTGCTTTTTCTTTGAAGAGGCAAGGCAAGCAATATTGTTTCTCTATAAGCTTCCGTGTCCATTAAGTCTCTTCATTGGAATTTTAAGTATAGGGAATATGAAGGGGGAGAGTATGATGCCGAATATTAACTTTCTACTTTCAAAACTGTGCATGGGATAAAGGTTTTTATTGATTTGTTGGCGAATTGGAAGTAGTATCCAAAATTTGAACTAAACTATATACGTGTATGGTATATGTCTATATTTCAAATTCGGTTCCAAATTTGGTTGTTGTAGCTCTTGTATTTGCTGAGATCGGCTACAGTCGGACGTAACCGACAGCAGGAGACCCTACTTTGTATTTCAATAATCTACAAAGTAATTTAATTTGGTCGCCGTTCGAATTTTCCCCCAATTATACACTAAACGCTTGTATTAAACATATCGCCTTCGGCACATTTGTGCAATTTGTCTGCTGCATATCTTTGCTGTTTCTTATCCGATCGCAATCAAACCCATAGCGTTGAAAGAGAATGCTACGGACTAGTGAGTTTTAAATTACAAGTCGGTGAGTGCTGTGAGAGATATCTAAAACAAGTTGATCAGCTTACAGCACCGGAGAACCTACGTACCGAAAATGCTGTTTCTAGCTCTTATAGTTAACGAGATCTAGATGTTAAGACTGACAGACGGACAAACGGAGAGACAGCTCTTCGTTCCGATCCAGAATATATATATACTTTGGATGTTACACACATATCCGATATGCACTAACTTTATAGATCCTTTTTAGCTTTACGAAGTACAGGGTCTAAAAAGCGAAGCAAAATCAAATTTGGGCCACGCCTCAACAAGAGGAATAAATTCATCTCCTGTTCCCAGTTGCGATGAAATATATTCGTCAGTTTGGTGCCTTCTGTCCATCTGCCAGCCCTTCATATCGAATAATTTACACATACAACGAATGCATAAAAATCGCAGAATGCAAATAAATATTGTCCGTACTTTCAGTCAGGCCAAACACAAATAAAGCATTAAATAACAATAGCTGCACATTCCATAAACGAATTCAATCTAATCCAAGAATAGATTCCCTTAGTATTTTGGCCAAGTTTAATGCCGCACAAGTGAATTTCGGCGGAAACTCTTTGATAGCTTTGATAGGCTGAAATCAAAAAGTTTCCCATACAATTATTACTGTCCGGGCATAAAAGTTTGCTCTTCCTATCGACCGCTTAGTTAAATAATTATTATTTGGCAACTTTTCTCTCAGTCTGCCACAGTCTACAAATGTTTGCCTCTTTATTTCTGGCAGTTGGCATTCATTTCAGCTTAAGCAGACAAATAATCCCCGCCAAACCTACGATGTTAATCAAAGCGAGTTTCAAGAAAGGTTTCAGCATTAAACTGAACTGATTTAATTAGAGCGCACTGAACTTGTGGTTTAAGCACAAATATTGCAGTAGCTTTACTTTAGCAACTTTAAAAATATATACAAACATTCCACATTTATTACAAACATTACATCATTTGCATATTAAAACAGTAGCATAAACGTAAACAGCATAGACAATAACACTTTTACTTTAATTACACACAATTATTGTTTTTTAATTTGTTGTCATGTCTGTTAGCAATTTGTGTGTTTATTCGTTTTATAAAAACTATGCGAAATATACAAATATTTAATGTGCATTTCAAATGCAGTTTAAAATGCATTTAATTAAAAATTTGCTAGTAAATTAAGCGTTTATCAGCTTGTTATTTTGAATAACATCATTTATAAATATTTTTCTATATTTATTAAAAATTGGTAAAAAGTTTAAAATTTATTTTAAATTTTAGATGCCACGCCCAACTACGCCCCCAATTGATGAAAACCTTGTAACAAGCATACCAGATTTACATTTACATTTAGTTTTCAACAACATTCACACTGTAACTTTCAATTACATTTTAATTATATTTCAATTAATTTTTTCTAAATTACTTTGTCAACTGCATTTAGTTGACATTAAATAGATAAATGAATAACATTCGACATAGAAGCTTTTTATTTAGAATATATTCCCTCTACTATAAAAGTTATCTAACCTAAAAACCGCATTGAAATCGGTTAGCAAAACAAAATAGTATATTACAGAAACAACTTCCAAATCCTACAAAATATAATGATAAAATTCTTTGTGAAGATCTATTTAGATATCCAATCAATATAAATGTTTTTTCAAATGAAAACAATTTTTTTTTTTTTTTAATTTTTATTTTACATATAAAACGTTTTATTGTTAATGAAATGTCGCAAAACTATTGAGAAAAATATGTAATTCTTTGTATTATTATATGTTATTATATTATAATGAAATTGTTGCATTGAATTAATTTTCGATGCATTTATATATTTTGAAGAGGCAAGCGTACTTGAATATTAAATAAACCATTTGCAATGCTGTCAGAAACAACTGTAGGCCTCAAACCAACGTAAACCAATGTAGCTGAAGTGCAATTTTACAGTGACATTTAATTATTAAATTGAATAATTTTTACCATACTTGAGCTATAGAAATATGTGCTACGTCGAGCCTTAAGCAGACCTGTTTAATGGCTGTCATAAATTAATAATTGGTTTGTTTTATCGTCGGCAGCTGTGAAGATGTCCCCCAGGTTCCTTGACACTATGCAACAAGGCATAACAGACAGACGGACAGACAGACAAATGGGCGTATGGAGCGGGGAAGTGGGGGAATGGGGGAGTGGGGGACATACATAATTGAGTCGAGTGGCATTTACCATTTAGAAGCGTGTCAAATTGACGATGCTCAATTAGAAACCCCCATTGACTTATTACGCAAATCAAACAATAGATTAATAGTCAGTGGGTTCAGTGGGTTCAGTGGGTTCGGTGGTTCAGTGGTTCGATGGTTGGGTGGGTGGCTGAGATTTGGGATTTGAACTTTGTCAACGCTTTAATCAACATGTTAATGAGTTTATCTGCTTCTGAGCGTTAAGATTAAATGCAGTGTTAATGATGTTGTTATTGGTGTGCGGTTATTGACTTGGCATTAAGTTGTTTGACCAAATGAAAGTTGATGAATTTATTTCAGCTGGAAATACAAATAATTTCTTTTAATAAATAGCTGTAATTTATTTAGAAAACTTTTTATTTCAAAAGAAACTTCTGTTTCAAAATAATGATCTAAGATTAATTATACCCTGTACCCATGAAATGGTTAAATCAGGTTTAATAACTTTATGCAAAGGTATGTAACAGGTAGAAGGAGGCTTGTCATCCAACATTTGAAACACTCTTGTATGGTATTTATATACTTTTATTCCAAAAATTACTGAAATAGACTATGTACTTTGTGGGGTCTTCTATGCCGTTACTGGGTACAGGGAATATTTGTAGTGTACATTTATCAGTAATCAGAATTGATCTGCCCATTCTCGTTTTAAATTTTGGATTTGTGTACTTAAATAAGTTTGTTAAATGTTTGGTAATAAATTAATTAATGAGGCATTAGAAGTTTTTAATGAAGTAAATAAAATTCAATGTATTTCCAAAGTATGTTTTTTATTTTATATTTTTTACCTTTTATGTATGTATTAAAGTATTTTTTATTTGAATGGCCTGTTTCAATTATAATTTGTATATATTTTAGATTAATCAGCAAGCAATTTTCATGGTAATAATAGCAAGCCTTGTAATTAAGTGAATGCAATTTGTCAAATTTATTGAGTGAAAATATTTTTTATATTTAGATTTATCAATAGCCAAAGTTGTAATTTGTGATTTGTAATGTTTTACATAAATTCTAGTTTTCTTACCTTAAACTATTCTAGACATGTATGGGGAAATATTAAATGAATTGTCATCTTTGTGGGCATATAAACCATTTTGCGCACAATCGTAGATAACTTGATTGTTAAACGAACACAAATTAAATAAATAATTAAATAAATATACGTAAAAAGGCAGCAAATCCAGAAGAGCGGAGGAGTAACCTTCTGCCTGCTGATGAGCAGCTCGTGCCTGAATAACGCATGAGAGTGTCAGCAACTTTTTGACAGATTTCAATCAGCAAAATGGATGACACCAGCAACATCCGTTGGTCCTCCATCTTCAACAGCGGCAGCCATTGAGGTAAGCCAAGTCCATGTGTGTTTAATTACAGCTAGGCACGCATTGACAGCGATTAAAAATCATGTCAGCAGCCATCGACTAACCCACTACGACAAGCCACGTCTGGCAGCACAGTTGCCAAATCCGCTTCTTTCCCGCCAAATCTGGCTGTTTTTGAATGGCATTTGCTAGAAATATTTTAAAACTAAAAGCGGGAATTTAAGATATTTTTTAAAAACAATTATGGTTTTTAACATAATTTTTTTAAATTTTAAAAAAATTACAGCAAAAAGAACACATATACATAGGTCTGAGGTCATTATTTTGATCGATATTTGCTTTAATAACTTTCATTTGTTACCTGTAGCGTTAAAATGAATGAAGTTGCTTATCTATTAAGCAGTAAGTTCTTAAAAGGGAAAACCGGTTGTAGAATATCCAGTAGAATAAATTTTCGCGTTCTCGTTTTCCGCCTTTATTCCATCAACAAACTCAAAAAATAAAAGCTCGATAAGGATAAAAGTTAATGTGAAAAATGTTTATAATATTATGATTTCAATTGTTGAAGAAAAGAATAAATTAATTGTTTTGTGCTATTTTTTATTTTTAAAATTTGTTTAGCTTTATTGGAGTGTTTTTCCCGCAAACAGTTTTTTATTTCAATAACAATTTGTCAACACTGCCAGGCGGGGCAAAGGTCGAAAAGGCGTTGCCTGATGTGGGCTGAAATTTATGGCGGATGCTGGCAACACTGTTGAAAGGACGTTTTAACAATTACGTTCTAACGTGCTAGGTCAAGTGTATCAATCCAACACCGGTAAAACTAAACTAATTGTAAGGTGAAAGGCTAAAAATTACAGTATTATTTGAATCAGTATCATAGAGATAACATAGAGTTAAAAAACATACATAATAGAGCTTGGGATTTAAAGGATTTAGGTGTTTTCAGGCAAAATAAATATAATTAATTAAAGCTCTATCAATATTGTATATTTGAGATTTGTAGGGTATTTCAAAACGGAATATTTTCTGATATAAATTATTTTTTATAGAGTGTTTTAATATACCTTTGCATCAGTTGTCAACGACAAAGATGCAATTTCACAGCTGAATGATGATCACGTCATATAGGGTTGTAAGGTCATCTGTCCAGAAGTTGATCCCAGACCCTTGTCGACTGGCTTTGGGCGGACAATTAACGTGCAAATAAAAACCCATTAAATATTAATTGAGTTCGATAATTACAATACGACAAATAGCCAATGCCCGATGCCAAATGTTGCTGCAACATGTTGCCAGCAGGACTGCCAACAGGTAAGCAGTTATTTCCCAACATTAGCAGTTGACTGTGGCAACACCGCGTGGTTTCATTCATAAGTAGCAGCTCGCGTGGCAGCTCGTTGTGGCATCGTCTGTATCCTCGTCCTCCATCGGTATTTGTTGTTCGTAGCTTTGGGCTGGCCTTCGTGCCTCTGCAGCGTTCTTGACTTGGCCAAAACACACGTATAAAACCAAGCGTCCTACGCTTGGAGCTCTGAGTTCTTCGCTCGTCGTCAGCCTGTTGCGTTCGGAAACAGATCCAAAGAGACAGCGGAAAACCAGAGTCACAGAACTAGCACAGTTCACTCTATAAGTCCGAGTTCCGTACAGTATTAGTTTATTAACGTTAATCCAAGAATTTTGTAAGAGAATTTCGCTTCAGACGTTCTAAAAATATAATCAAGTATATGGTAATTTTCCGATCTAATTTCGTTTGATTGCCGTCGCGCGTGAACTCATAAAACAAATTTGGCCCAATTTCATAGCCAAAAAACGAAAAACGAAAAACCAAAAACAAAAAATAAACCGAAACCATAAATATTATCCCAGTGCGGCCGTGAGATCAAAAGGAATTTTCGCCGTAATTACCAATTGATAACGTGATACGTTTTTTATGTGTAACCAAATTGTTTAAAAAACGCACCGAATAAAACGCGGCTCATTTGTGTTTGTTGGTGATAAATTTAACGCGTACTCAAACGTGAGATTTGCATTTCGGTTGGATTTGTTCATTGCTTAATTCGCTGGTAGGATTGCATGAATTTTGTTATTTTATTTAAGCCATAAATTTTGAATTAAAATTATTGCAATGTGCACTAAGTAAAATTCCTTTTTAGAATTTTTTAAAGCATAAAAAAGCAAAGATAAACTTAAATAGAAAAGAGAACAAAATTAAAAATTAAATATTTCATTATTCTTTTAAACATGTATACTATATGTATCTGTTTTCCTTTTAAATATAATTAGGGTAAAATTAAGATCGTGAAAAGTTAAACAAATTGACATTAAATTTAACACTATTTTTTTGTTGATCAATTAAAATTTTAAACTGAATACCCTTTAAACTGAACATTTCTTTGCTGCGCCTATGTTTATGCAACATATATTTTATAAATATTTCAATGAGTTTATGTCAATAAATTTTTTATCGCATATAACTTAAATTAGAAAATATTGAATTGATTAATAAATGTCAAAATGAACTAATTACAAATTATAAATTTATTGTGCCTTTTGGAAAATTGTCAGTTTGATTAAATGTGCTCGTATTAATTACGCTTTCTACATAATTTATAGATGTTCATTGTCCCAGTAATGCCTGCCTATTTCATTTTGTGTACCTAATTAATTATCCACTTAATTAGGGCAGGTGGCACCAGCTTTATCAAGTTAATTATATGTTTCTGAATCTTTAAAAGAGTTTAGCTGCCATGACATTTATTTCAACTTAAATGCCAAAGAGCTTAATGAATTAATGTTGAATATGGTTCAAAGTGTTGGTCTTTAATTGGTTTTCAATTTTTGCATTGTTTGAAATCTTTTATTTAGGTGTCAAGTGACAAAAACAGTAATTTAATAGACTTGCAAACAAGATGGGAGTTTCAAGTTTTGATTGGCTTATCGGAACGATGTGAAAACTTTTGTACTGTCATTGGCATTAGTTGGGTCTGGGTTTGTGTTTCTCGTTAAAATATAGTTCAGTTTCAGATTGAATACTTGCTGCTGTTGGCGTATTTCAATTTCAATTTCAATTTGAATTAAATTTGAATTTCCTAGCAGTCTCACAGCAGGAGCCAGGTAGTTAAAATGGCAGTACAGTATTTGATTGGTCTATTAGAGAGGTTTTGCTATGGGTTAGCCATTAATGGGTATATTGAATACGGCTCATTCACGCATTCATTCATTTTATTCATTCTATAATTCATTGGTTCGGTTTGCCAAACATCAGCATCTGGCAAATCAAATTGTTCAGCTCGTAAAAATCGTTTTATCTAAGCAAAAACTTGGCCTGGCTTTTCATTTATTTGCATACTCAAGCGTATACTCGTATGTTAAATGCAAATAACGCTTTGCTTTTTTATTCCCCATATATTTTTATTTATTCATTTATTTTCCTTTGTTTTGAAATGTCCAGATAAAAGCGACGGAAATCGTAGGCGCAATCGCTGCAGGCAATCACGACTTCTCATTGGCGCAGCCATTTTACTTGGGTGTGTGTGTGTGTGTTGATAAGTGTGTGTAAGTGTATGTGTGTAAGTGTATATATATACATATACATATGATAGAATTAGAAGCGGGTCTGGGGACTTCTCAGTTCACAGTGGGGCAGGGCAGTTCGCACATAATTCAAAGCATTGTTTAGCACGACCCAAAAGTAATGTATTTATTTTGAAGCTTCAAATGCTGATATACTAATACATATGAATTAAAATGTACTGTGGGCATTTAAACGATTTATTTAATTATAAATTTAAATGTATAGCTAATCTCAGTAGAAGTTGCATTTGAACCTGAATTGTTAGCATAACATGTATGACTGTGTTATATGTAATCTCTTCTGTCAAACATTTCAATATGGCCATCCTAAATCCTTCTGCATGAAATGGCACAAAAGTGACAGGTGTCTGAGTATTACAAATAACATGTTTATACTTATCTATATACATATGTATGGTGTATGTATATATAGCACTTCCAACTAGTAAAACATTAAAAGATTCCAGCATAAGTCCAACAGAACCCAATGTTAATGCGACATCAAATAGTTGCGTCAAGTAAAAGATGGAAATAACAATAATCTAGTTTCAAATGCTACGATTGATAACGGTTGTTAAGTCACTGCTAGATATATTAGATTCAAGTTTACCTATAAAGCAGAAATCATACAATAAAGATAAAGGATAAATAATGAATGTAGAATGAACTTTGTAGTAAAATTGAATTTGCATGGGATGTGTGGTGTTCGTATTTTCGATAATGTGTCTTAAATCTAAAGGATACAAAATTTGAATATTATTTAATTTTCTAAACACTATCAGGAACGATCTCAAATACGTTTCCCACATCGGATTATTAAGATGAAATAATTTAATAATTTAACACTTTAATGTAGGCCCCAGACTGTTTTTCAAATGCATTATTATTTTTGGTTGTGTGTTTCTTTCATATGTTTATTTTAAATATGTTTCTTAAAGATTGAAAATTTAATATCGAATATTCGTGTTGCGATTGAATATAAATGTATTTTTTTGCTTTTTTTCAACACTTTTTTTTTTAAATTTAATGTTGTTTTCGCTTTTATTTCTTATATAATAAAATTTTAATATTAAACACTACTGTTATGATAGAATTGTTGTATATTTATTTATCTAATCATTACAACAGAAACTACTCAAAATAAAACTTGCCCAAATAATAATAATAATATTTAATAAACTTGCTAAAATAATTTAATGCCGTTTTAAAGCAGGGCCTTGAATATAGTTTAATATTATTTTAGGCTTTGTTTTTTATATCTTTCGTATTCAATATTAAATAAAATAATAATTTGATAAAGATATACTATATATTTTTTTAAGCACAAATTATGCAGAAAGATATTAAGTTCAAGAAAGGAAAGCCACTGCAGACCTGTAACATCAAAATAAACTAATGAATTTTTTTTAACTGTGTACAAATTTAAAGGAATTCTATATTTGTTTTGAATTTTGTTTCTTTATTACATATTGACAGGCACAGTAGGAGTCAGCGTGTGACACAGGTCCAATGTTGCCAGATCCGCTTTTTGTTCCCGACGAATCGGACTGTTTTTGAACATAGTTTGATAGAAACTGATTTTTCTTAAATTGTACGAAAAATAAGAATTAATTATAGGTCCGTTGTCAATATGTTGATTGATAATTTGTCTAAATACTTTTTTTTTAAAGCACATTATCATTCATATATCTTTGGTTAGCATATTTTTGGTGACATTATATATGTACGTACAAAATAATGTAAAATTGTTGTTGTTAGAGTAAAAGCAATTACGTTGTTTTGTAACTAACAAATTTAAAGTTCTGTAACCGTAGCCGAGTGAACAAGGCTGTAGAATACATGCATAGCAGAAATCTACACCAGTTTTTTCCTATTCTCCAAATTTTATTCGCCAAATTTTATAAAAAAAATTGCGAAAAGAATTACGGAAATTAAAATATCTGAAAATTCTGTGCTGTGGTTTGGCAGACTTGGAATCCAGCTCTAGTCACATTTTAAAAAGATTCCTGTGTATAATACACTCGAAAATTTATCTAACATGTGTACAAGTGAATGTTGTGATAAACTTGCGAGATTTGTGAGATTGTGTTTTCAATTGTTGAAAAATCTTAATAATCACTTTGCTGTTTTCTAGCCTATTTTGAAAATTTCTAAAGCCTTATTTTCAAGTCCTTTCTGCCAATAAAAAATTGCCAACACTAAACAGATCCAACTTCTTGACTTGTGCATAGAAATACATACATACTTACATACGAGTACATTCCTTTTGATACACTTATGTATGCATGATTGTATATTCACTTATGCTTATGGTGTGAACTTTGCTTGTTGTATAAGCGAAAGGCGTACGAAATGATTTGTGTGTCAATCGAAGCCCTCATAAACGATGCTGGAAGCTAATGAAAATAGTATTCCGAGGAGATGTGAGTGGGCTAACACATTCTCGAGCAAAGGAAAAGCAAGAGCTGAAGCAGAAAAGGCAAAATCAATTTCCCTGCATTGATTCCAACTGGAGGGTAAAGAAAAATACATATGCCTGAGCTTAAAGAGAGTCATGTGACTCTGCTCTATGTCTATAGTTAGCAATCTTTGTCGTTCGAGATTGGTGTACTTCCTGCTCTTACCATAAGCGGAAATTGTAAGTCAATCACTAGGCATTGGCCATTTATTTTGGGCTAGTTAGGTCAAATGACTTGTGGTGCAAATACAAAACTTAGCTCAAATGCTTTAACTTCTTCTCACTGCAGCTGTTATGATTGCATAGCTCAATTCCAGCATTATTACCACAAGTGGCATCCACGTGTCTGTCGCTCAGGTGTTGGTCTGCAATGTAGGACTTGTATTTATGTTATTTGCACACATTACTTTTATGTTTTCGTTGTGGCTGGCAAAAGTCATTTGTTGAGTACATTGAGTAGCTGCTTCAGCCAGCTCAAGAGGGGTTAGCTGGGGTCAGGCATGTGCATAAGCCATAAATTATGGTACCACTTCATCAAGTTATACCAAAAGGTAGCTCCTCAGCATTGCCAACGTGAAGATCAAAGTCATAGTTGTGGTTCTGGTGGGAAAATGTAGCTTCAAATCATGTTTACATATTTCCACAATAAATATCAACTGATGTTGATAAATTGTTCTTAAATTATCAACGAAGCCAAAGTCTTAATGCAGCTTATGATAAATGAAACCAAATCATTTTTAGACCCCGTACTAAAAAATAGTACAAAAGGGTCTATAAAGTTAGTGCACATGGGAAATGTGTGTAACAGGCAGAAGAAGGCATAGTAGACCACAACATATATACATTCTTGATCAGGACGACGAGCTGAGTCGTCCGTCTATCCGTCTGTCCGAATAAACACTTACAGCTCGCTATTATTGGTATTTAGGTTCTGCTACTGCACGATAGAGTTTGATTTAGATGTTTAGCACTGAAAAAAGAAGAGGTCCCTTTCGGTACTAATCACAATAAACCACAGCGCCACCTAGATCTCGCAAGCTTTTAAAGAATAGGTTTTACAAGATCAAGTTTGTTTTAGATTTTATACCTTCTCCCTCAATAATCACAAAAAAAACACAGCAGCCGCAATTTTTAATCTACAGACTTAAATTCAATGTTTTGAATTACATTACGAACGGCTACGAATCAGCGATGATATGCAGCAAACAATTTGCTCGAATTCGCGAAAGAGGCTATTCGATTTGTAGGCACATGGCTCGCCTCTGTTTGTAAGGCAGTGTCACAGTAATCATTTAATTAAAAAGTGTTGGGTCTTCTACTGCTGGTTACGTCCGAATGTAGCCATCCGCCTGACCAATCTGCTCCCTCCTTATTGGTTTCACAATTTAAAACTCATCAATAATTTATTGATGTTTCGGTGGAATTAAATTGCGTTAAAATTCGAACGAATACAACGTATCTATCTATAAGTAATTGTCAGATGCAACTGTGTATTTAAGAAATAAAATTCAATTTGTGTTTTACCATAAGCACGTAGTACCGTTAATCTCTGGCTGCACGCTTCCGCTGAATTTTTATGCAATTAATACTTTTTTCGAACAATTTCAGAATGATGAAAGCCACAGCGTGGTTTTGCCCGGTGTTATTGACTTTACTGAGCGCTACGAGGCTCGTTTGTACGGCGCAACGGGGCGGAGCAACGGGACATGGCACGGGAGGAGCAGGGGTGGGCTTTGCCAACGGATATCCTTTGGACTATCTGGATGCACAGTTCGTACAGGTGTGTATTTTATATAGTACTTCCTTTCATCTGTCAGCTGTCATTCACTTTTTGTGGTTAACAACAGATGTCAATTAGTTTTTCTGCCAGTTTTCCGTTTGTGAATTTCATTACCCGTATCCGTTTAATTTCATGGTCTACTCTAAAAGTCATATATCAACTGAAATAAAAATATTCCGAATACTGTTTGTTGATGGACTTTTCTGCCGTTGTTTCTTCGATAACAATGACAATGATAATTGGCATGGGAAAACCCCTTATCACCAATCCATTGCCTAGCTCAACAGTCGCTATGGAGTCTACATTAATTTTTATATAAATATCTCAATCTTATCGCATTCCCAGAATTGTTTGAATTACAATTATCAGTTGCTTCTGCTTCTTGAGAATTATACTTATCAGCATAATTAATGCTACAAGTTTCAAGGGGAACTTCCTCTACAATCACTTTCGATTTCATCAATCTTTGGGAAGTGTTTGCTGTGTTATCGACGATGTAGTATTATATATTAATCTTATCAGGTGAACACGTACGAGTTTCGTACACTAAAAAAACAAATTAATCAAGGATATAAAATAAAAGGAATTTAGTATATTTATACCCTGTGCCCATTTGAAAAATGGGAAAAACAGGGTTAATAACTTTGTCAGAATGTATGTAACAGGCAGAAGGAGGCGTGGCAGACCCCACAAAGTATATATATTCTTGATCAGGGAGACAAGCTGAGTCGATTTAGCGATGTCCGTCTGTCTGTCCGTCCGTCTGTCTGTCTGTCTGTCTGTCTGTCTGTCTGTATGAACGCGTCGATCTCAGCAACTACAAAAGCTAGGGATTCCGTTTTGGTTGCTATAGATAGGTAGTTATCGTACGCAGATCAAGTTTGTTTCGAAAATCGGATGCCACGCCCCCTTTACGCCCAAAAATCAATAAAACCCAAACAACCTCGTGTTTTTTAACATAAAAAGTTCAATAACAAGCGTAATATTAAACATAGAAAGTTGTTATTCGGAATATATGCTCTCTACTATTATATTTAAATGTCCAAAAAAGCGCAATGAAATTGGTTAATAAACACAGGAGATATAAGCTACACAATAGTTGAACTTAAAATTTCAAAAACAAGCGTAATATTGAACATAGAATGTTGTTATTTGGTATAAATACTCTCTTCTATTATATTTAACTATCCTGAAAAGCGCATTGAAATCGGTTAATAAACAAAGTAGATATAAGCTACGCAATTGGCAGCGCAGCCCAGCAGCGCAGCAGCAGCAGCAGCAGCGCAGCGCAGCTGACGCACGTATAAAGGGAAGAAGAGGAAGTACTGCTGACACGCTTAGTGTGACAGTTTTATAAAATTGTATATTTTTTTTATTGTATTTAACTATCTCGACAAGCGCATTGAAATCGGTTAATAAACATAAAATATAAATAAATTAAATTATATGTAAAATATTTAAATACATTTTATACTGTATTTGCGAGCGCGCAGCGCGAGCTTTGGCACAGGGTATAAGACAGTCGGGCCCGTCCGACTGATCTGCTCCGCCCATTCTGGTTTTCTTTCTGTTGTTAAAACGCAAAACAAATGGAAAATTTTCGTTGTTTTCCATTAAAAAAATCTTTTGCTTATGCTTCATTAGAACGCACAGCAAAATATTATTGAGCTTGTTTATTCAGCTTTGTAAACAAGACACATCAAAGTTTACGACGCCTATAAATCGCACAATAAAGTTGACAAAAGTTCCAAGTTTTGCCAGCTCTGAGAACAATGGAATCAAATACCTGAACCATTTATCATATATGCAAAAATCATTACACCTACAACTTACCAGAGGACAAAGTTTTCAGTCTCCACTGACATTTGGAAAACTCTATTGACACACTTGGGAATACATTTAAATACTACATGGAACACATTGAGTAATGGTTAGAAATTATTCAATTGCTTTAAAAGCTTTTGTCTTGTAACGGATTTCAAACCAAGCGCAAACATTTCCTTAACGGAAACTATTCAAAGATGAGCTGAAAGTTTTCTTACTAGCATATTTCACTTAAATGAAAACTTATGCAGAAAGTTGGTGGAAACAATTTATAACAATAACTATGAGCAGCTGAAACGATTTAGTGCTGAGAATGCTGCTTCAGGGATACCCTGCATAGAGTACTCTAAATTTTAGAGTATAATGTTAAATTCTGCAGATTTTTAAATATATAAAAAAAGATCCTCAAGGTGGAAGCAGCGTTTAGCAGCATTTAAAGTAGTATTTATTATAAAATACATCTTTATGTCTAATCATCCTTTTAAAATCAAATTGGACACATTTTTTGTTTGCAAATATTGTTTATTTAATGATTGCTTAACCGACCAGAAGGACAAACCAAAAATGCCATGGAATGTGAATTGCTTCAGTTGTTGGCGACTTCCTAGTTGGCGTCCTGATCATCATTTTGACCATCGTCCTGGCCTCCATCCTGGCCATTGCCCTCATCGCTGTTACTGTCACTGTTACTATCGCTGTCACTGTCACTGCTACTGTCACTGTCACTGTTACTTTCGCTTTCGTCCTGCTGATTACCACCGCTTGGTGGTACACGTGGTGGTCCTCGTGGTGGACGGACATCGGGTGGTCCTACGTTTAGGCCTGGTGGACCACGGCCTGGAGAACCAGGTGGCCCTTCACCACGTGGGCCTCTCTGGGCCAAAACGGTGACCAACAGAACAGCGAAGATTGCAATTGTTAAAGCTCTCATTATGAGTTCGGAACTGAATTTCCTTAAGCAACAGCTCTCTTATATACCCCGGTTGTGGAAGTATTCTACCTATTTGCACAGCTGCCGAATTACTTACTAGTCTTAAAAACTATTTTAATTTATTGCATCAATGAACTTGCTTATGCAATTTTATAGACCAGTTAATACTTTATTGGAGTGTAACCCATTGTGGTCCGAACTAACACTTTGTACGTTACGTCACGAAGCTTTGTGGATGATGCGTTGTGAATTGCATTTCCACTGTAAATGATATAACATTGTAGTAACTTTCTGTAACTACAGCTGCTCAATTGTTTCGTGTTTACATCCGTTAACTTTGTTTTGCACATTTACAGAAAACAAGTCAATTATTTGTTTGAGTGTAACCAGCTGTCTGATGCAATCTAATCGCTTACGCAAAAAGTTTCCATTAGCATTGCCAATGTCACTGCCAAAATATCGATTGGAAGGCGTGACTAATACTCGCAGTTCGATTATTTTACGATTTACGATCTGCCGGAACAACTGAAGCTATTTGATTTTAATGCCAATCAAGTGTACGAAATCAGTAATAAATGTGACGTATTGGCTTCAAAAATATCTGAAGGTGCTTCAAGTTCAAGTGACTTGGTGATAATGATAATGTCATGTAAGCAAATTATAAATTTGAATACATTTTCAAGATTAAGCTATGGTCCTTTTCAAAAAAAAAAAAACAACATGGAGTATTCATTTTCGATTTATCAATAGTATAATTAACATAAAATGACCTAAATATTGAAATTCTTGAAAACATCGTTAAGCATTATAGACAGCCTCATTTAGGCACTCGACTCTCCGCTTCCCTCTTCTGGTTCTGCAGTCGAATCAGTGGGTTCCTCTGGGTTTGGTGTTGTCTCAATACCTTCAATAGTGGAATTTTCCGATTCTTCTGTTGTGGTGTCTTCTGGTGCCTGAGTGGTGTCTTCAGGTTCATCTGTTACCTGTGTAGTCTCATCGGGTTCGTCTGTTACTTGTGTAGACTCTTCTGGTGCCTGAGTAGACTCTTCTGGTGCCTGAGTAGACTCTTCAGGTGACTGAGTAGACTCTTCTGGTGCCTGAGTTGATTCGGTTGGTTCTACCGCATCTTGTGTGGTAGTTTCAGGTTCAGCTGTGTTTTCACCAGAACCATCGGTAGTTGTGTTTTCAGGCTCTTCCGTTACCTGAGTGGTATTCTCAGGTTCAGCTGTGTTTTCACCAGAACCATCGGTAGTTGTGTCTTCAGGCGCTTCCGATGGCTTCGAAGTGTCTTCTGGTGCTGCCGTTGTCTCCATTGGCGCTTCTGATGTGGGCTTTATTGGTAGCGGAGTGCTGGGATCTATCTTCCAGGGCCAATTAGGGTGCTTCCAGTGTTCAGGTCTGTGCCAACCATTATCTTTTCCATAGTGCTTCCATTCCACATGTTTATTCCAATCATTATGAGGGAAATTTCCTCCCCAACCTCCAAAATTTGGTTGCCAACCAAAGCCATTAGGTCTGGAAGCTACCATAACGCATAGCAACGCCAATATCGCGACTGTTAGGACCTTCATTTTGTAATTGTTCAATGTATACTGATAGAAATGGGCTCTGGGACGCTCTTTTATATGTGAAAAGCTGTTGGACACGGATACCATAATTATGATTAGGCTTTCAGACATACTGCCCATACAATATTATCTAATCGCAATCACGACTATAGAGACTGATAAGCCAGAAAGCAAAAGTAATTTCAGTAGTCAGTACGCGCCACTGATAGATCTTCGTGAGCTCTTTGAGTAGATTTTGTGTGATTAGTTGGCAATTTGTTACCACTTAGCTGTCACTACGGATTTGGAATTCTCTAATTACGGCTACTATATAATCTTTCTTAGAATTTTCTAAGATTCAATTATACATTAAAATCTCATTGTGTTAATGCTACATTAAGCAAAAATTACTCATAAAACGTTGAAGTTAATGAAATAGAAATAATAGTTTATTTTATTCATTCATAAAAGAAAAATGTTCAAATGAACTCGAGTAACATTTCGAAATATCATTTATTTTCGTAAAAAAAAGACACTTAAATTATATGGTAAATAGTATTTTCGTTCTGATCGTTTATTTAGACCCGACTTTAAGACGTTGTGGTATAATCAATCATAGACTGTTCTATTTGTATATCTCATGTATAGTATATAAAATATCAGTTACAATAACGCGTTAAATATTACTCAAGTTTAACAGACCAATCAAACGGAGAACCATTTGTATTATATTAATTACGAATTAGCAATTGTCGTAGAAATATTCCACTACCGATAACATAACATATTTATAGACTCAATAATAGACATACTGTTTGTTCTGTTCTATTAGTCATTCAAATGATCTGGTATTTTTCAATGTTATCTACAGTGGGTTGTTTACACACATTGTGTTATCTGAAAGTAGCTCAACTTCGCGTATTATTGTAAATATTTATTTATGTACAGGTACACAGGAACCAAATCATATCTGTCATCATCTCGGTAATTAGGAAAACGAGAAATTTCTCATGAAATTCTTATCAGTTCACGGTGTTTTACCCACAATTAAATGTGATTTATGAAGAGTAATTTGCAAATCATTAGCAGACACGAATTAGGTAATTAAAGTATTAGAAAATGATAAGAAGAGCCGACAAAATAACAGTAAGTGAATTTGCAAATTCTAATTAAGTGTTTATTCGCCCTCTTCTTTATATAATATAACTCTATGAATCGGATTCTATAATAATTAAAGCTTGATAGCGAAGAACAGATTTAATATTTTTTAGAACTACAATTCAAATATTAGTTTAGCTATTTTTAGTGTTATAAACTTTCCAACTTAGTGCGTATCTACTTTCTTTATTATATAATTCCATTTTACTTTTTTTTTTTTTTTTGTGAAAATATAAAAATTTTTATTATTATATTTTTTATGGTATACTGTTACTGTAGTGTAGTAATTTATACCATAGTGATGTGTAACAATTTCAATTTATATATACAAGTGTATATATTTATTATATAATTCCATGAATTGAGTTATATAATAATTTGATCTTGAAAACTGTTTAATGACAGCAATGAAAAATATAAAACTTTCTAGAACTACAATTTTAATATTAGTTTAGCTATTTTTAGTGTTATAAACTTTCCAACTTAGTGCTTATCTGCCTGCTTTATTATATAATTCCATGAATTGGGCTCTATAATAATTTGATTTTAAAAACTGTTTAATCAATGAAAAGATTCAATACTTTCTAGAACTTCAATTCCAATATTAGTTTAGCTATTCTTAGTGTTAATAACTTTTCAACTTAGTGTTTATCTGCCATCTTTATTATATAATTCCATGAATTGAGTTATACTATATTATAATTTGAGCTTGAAAACTGTCTAAGTGAACCAATTTCAATCAGCAAAACTTTTTGCATTAAGTTCTAAGCGTTTTTATATTTCTACAAAGTTTTTTTTCACAACTTAATGTTTCTTATATATTTCAGGAGGAATATGCACTGGCCAAGCGAAACAAACCGTCACTGTCCATTGTCAATCCTTTGGATGTGCTGCGTCAGAGGCTGCTGCTGGAAATTGCGCGCCGACAGATGAAAGAAAACACCAGACAGGTGAGTGGGGCGAAAGGTAAACAGAAAGAGAGTGTACGTCCACTTTGGTATTTTTAATAAGCACAAATGAGCAAAAGAAAACTTTTCTGCAACTTAAATAAAAGAGAAAGTCGAAGAAAGTCCACTTGCAGTTAAAGCTAAAAGTGCGATTTGATGTAGCGCTAAAATGCAAATTGGAAAATTGTTGAAGGCAATCAAAATTAGTGCTGGAAATGAAACAAAAGCTTGCAGATAAATCTGTATCTCTGACTTGGCTTTGGCTAACTGCAAAAGCAGCATCAGCTTAGATATTCAGAAATACTTGTGCCTGTCCAGTGGCAAGGTCATTTCTATTTCTCTTACGCCATTTGTCAGACAACAGCTCGTGGGCACATCTTATCGCTGAGTATTGACAAGCCCGCATGTTGGCAATGCAAATAACACACAGGTGGATATCAAAAGGTAGGCTGAAACAAGCGAACAACAGCGATGGCCATGATCGACTCACAGATACCATTTAGAAATGATTCCAGATTTGAAGATAAAGATTCAATATTAAACAATAAAATGTTTAAATTAGTTATGTTTGTTTTATAATTTGGCTGTTTATTTTCTTTTGGCTGTCCGGCTACCCGTTTATGTGTATATTCCACATAGTTAAGGTCTATTATACCCCACACAATTGCCCATACAGGGTGCACGCAAAAGGCTTGCTCTGAAGCTTAAAGCTGTTTGCAGCCAAACCAAAGGCTTAGAGCATCATACAGGCAAAATACATAAAAAGGTAAACCAACGCGACGTATGCGTAATACAAATATTTCGACTCGGCAACAAAGCGAAATTTATTTGGTTACCAAAATGTTGTTGCACCCCACGGCGCACGGGGAAAATCACAAGAAAATCAAACGATTTAATGCGAGGAATTCAAACGATTTGGCCCTTGGGTGCCTCTCGAATAACGATCCTGGTCCTTACCACTAGACAAGCACACATACAGCTGGAGTTGAGGGGTTAACAAAGTTGTGCGCACCATTTACACATGTCAGCTCGTATATAGTATTGATTTGTCAAAGGGATACGATAAATTGCGCTACGAATGCATAACCCATGAAAAGACGTGAGTGTAAGCTCTTGCATATATTCCAAATAAATAATTATGCGTAGGAGAATATTTTTATATGCCTTTAAAAATTATACACATGCTCTTTGCCACGGCATTCTATTCGGGTTAGACTGCTGTTGTGACTTTTGGTTCAATCGTGGTGGTATTGTCCGGAGGAGAATGAGGACCGTGACCGTGCCTTGGACGTTAGTCATGTCCAGTACCATTACCATGGGAAGGATGATCCAATTGTCCAGTACTATTACCATGGGAAGGATGATCCCATTGACCAGTACTATTACCATGGGAAGGATGATCCCATTGTCCAGTGCTATTACCATGGGAAGGATGATCCCATTGTCCAGTGCTATTACCATGGGAAGGATGTTCCCAGTGTCCAGTACCATTACCACGGGAAGGATGATCCCATTTTCCAGTGCTATTACCATGGGAAGCATGTTCCCATTGCGATGGTTGGTGGCCCGAACCCCTTCCATTATGGTCTTGTTGAGCATTGGGTTTATCTAACCCATGATCAACTGAAGTATCGTTACCATGTCTTTGTGGATTGGCTGCCACCAATACCAACAACAGACTGCATCCCAGTAGAGCGAATGTAATAGTTCTCATTGTTAAGCTTCGTAGTTCGTTGTAAACTGCTTTACTTTTTGGTGTATAAGCAGAATTTATAGCCAAATTTCTACTTCACGTGATTAAGAGAAATTCCAAGATACCATTTGCGGCTTCGATATCTTATCGTTATCTGTTCAGCTAGACAGCTAAGAACCATGCTGGGAATTTCCTTAAAGTGACGAAATTGCTTTTATCGAGTGGAATTTAAGTCGCGTTCAACCGGGTGTTAAGGTATTCAAATTCATTTGGGGTATTCCAATTACTTGTTGTTTATATTTAAACGATATCAGTGCAATTTAAAAATAAAGTCAATGTATACAGTGGCAGGCGTGATTACTTTAAATCGGTTTAATGCTAAATTTCCTGTGCCAAAAAAAAAAAGTGAATATTTGGTCTCTTTATTTCAAACAAAATTGCCATAGGGTCTAATAAATTAGTGGGAATGAAAAATGTGGGAAACATCTAGAAGAAATTGTGATAGACCCCACAAAGCATATATATTCTTGATCAGAACGACGAGCAAAGTCGATATTGCCATGTTCATCTGTCCCTTCGTATAAACACCTAGATCTCGCAAACTATAAGTGATACAGAAATTTTTGGTATGTAGGTTCTATTTTGCTGTATACTGATTTGGTTTGGTTTGGATTTTTAATATCACGCCCAATAACATGGCCTACTGCATTATATGTCGATGATATTACGATTATATTACGATCGGATAAGAAACAACGACGATATGGAACAGATTATTTCCCTGGCTGTGTAGAGCGGGAGTGTTGATTATACATACCCTACATACATATCTCTATATAGCCCAGTAATAATGGAAAAATAAAGTACAGGGTCACCTATTGTCAGTTAAGTCCGACTGTTGCCTTTCGCCCGTGTGATCTGCCCTGTCCTTACTGGTTTTAGAATACTCTAAAATTCGCTTGCAATTAACATGTATTTCCGAGTTATTGTCTAGTTCTTTGCCTTTGAATTTTTATTGTCAACGAAATATTTCTTCAGTGGAATTATTAAGAAAAGTACAATGATGAATAAAATTCGCATGTCTTCGTGTAATTTAAAGTCTGTTGATTTTATTTAATTTTAGTTTTTGGGTGGGGTTAGGTTATCACGACCCTTTGTGGTAAGGGCTTGTCCCTACCACTAATTTGCATAAGATAGACTTTTTTCTCGGAGGAATTTGTGAGATCGGAAAAAAGTGTGAGTTACAAAGGAAGTTATATTGATTTTGATCGCTGCTTGTCTGCCTCGGAGTGCCTGACGTTGAAAACCGAACAGTATAGACACCTTCACCTACTTAGTTAGTAATTCTTGTTTAAATTTTAATAAAGACTATTTTGGGCATAGTTTCAGGCAGTTATTATTTAAGCGAGCCAAGCCTATTAAAGTAAAATTGTTCGTAATAGTCGCTAATATTCTTGGTAAATTCCAAAAGTTCTGTTAAGCAAACTTTAAACAGCTTAAATTGTCATTTAATAAGTACCCTTGACTTGACGTTGAAAATGCAATTAAAAATTGCAAAATGAGTTTGTGAATCCAATTTACACTGTGTAAATCAAATATTTATGCCATTTAAACTAAATGTGTGCTTGCCTGGGAATTATACCATGGAAGTGTGTGTGTGTGTGTTTAGATAGCATATACTATGATGCCATTATTTGCTATTTGCTTTAATGTCAACAATTTTCTCTCCTTTCACGCTGCACACAGGTCGAATTGAATCGTGCCATACTGAAGAACGTGGGTAAGCGCGTATTGCTGGAACCAGCGACATGGAGCAACAATCGGTACCAGCAGCAGGAGGAGCGACAGCGGGAGCAGCTGCGTCGGGAGCAGTTGTTCCGGCAGCATTTCCCCAGTCAACTTTGGAACTTTGGCTGGCCACAGCAGTCCTATCCAGCGTCCACATCATCATCAACGTCGCCATCCGCATCGTCAGGGTTTTTTGATTTTCTGCAACGGCCAGAAGCACAGGCAAGGCAACAGCGAACAGCAGCAGCAGCAGCAGCAGCAGCAGCAGTAACGGCACCACACCAGCTGTTCGAGGATGCCAACAAATCCCTGAACGGTGGCGCCCTCGGGCTGAGCCTGGCGAAGCATCAGGCACAGCAGAAGCAGCCAAACGGAAATGAAATTGCAAATGAAACAAATCATGTAAACGGCTATCGCAAGTCTCTGACACATGGCAAGAGCGCAACAGGCGATGTGGATAATGCGGATGAAGATGATGCACTTGACGACCCAGTTGATATGCTGGATGAGCTCGACCTTAACTGGGCCAGCGAACAGCCGGAAGAGCTAGAAAGTCCCGCAGAGTCCGAGTCCGAGTCCGGATCAGAATCAGAGAATGCAAATGGCCGATTGCCATGGCATCTAATCTACCGTATGCATAAGAATCCGCACTATGCTAATTAAGTAACCGCTGAAAGTCTAGCAACAATACCGGATACAAAACGCAGTTATAGATACACACACACACCCACACACTCACACACAGACACACACGCACACGTAGACACAGAGGATAGAGATTAAAAGAGTAGATTGCAAACTTGACGGTTCCTAATGGCTGGCTTTAAGGCAGGCATATTGTGTGTGCACCACAGAGACCCCTCCGATAACGTAACCACCCTTCCCCCGAGACCCCAGATGTTACTAAGTACATATATATATAAATATGTATTTACACCCACACTCGCTTACAATTTTCAATTTGAATTTGTATTAAATTTAATTGTGCTAAACTAACTAATGGTTTGTTGCAACAATTCATGCTACCTCTCTCTCAGATGCTCTTCGGAAATACTAGAACACGAAACGAACGTTCCCTTAACTCTCAAAGCTGGGGAGGAGGCACGCCTGCTCCTCTAGATACTACGTAATTACGAGTATACTCAAACTGTATTTAATAACTAGCAAAAAAGTTAAAGCAAAAAAATTTACAAAAAAATTAAAGTAAAATAAATATATATGTGTATATGAATCTGTTTAATAGCATTAAAAATGTTGATTGATAAAAACGAATACAAGAATACCAGCCACGAGATACATGTGTGTAGTTTTAGAATTAATACTAAAGTGGAATACATGTAGTGCTTTTTATTGTAATTAAATGCTTTCGCTTTTCTTTTTAATTACGTGAATTTCACTTATTTTAAAATAATTTGTATTTATTTAATTGGGTACTAATTGCAATCTACAGTCAAATTAAGAGCAATTAAAATTTCTTAGTTTTAATAACAAAATAATACAAATCTGCACCTTCACTGTATGAATATTATTTAAAAATATCCGCGGGCGGAATTTTATATTATTTTTTAAGGAATTCCTTGCGGTTTATTCAATAAATTTCTTTAAAGCCTAGGTTAGATAATAACTTCAGTTTGAAACTTTTCGTTTGTACAATTTTAAACCAATTATTTTCATTGACAACAAATAATGTCAATGTCAATATTTAGCTAATTTCAGCCCCAAGCAAATAATTTTCTTCTAGTTTCCGGACTCATTTTTTTTTTTTTTGTCAGCTGACATGTTTTGTACATGTCCGACATGTTTCAAGACACAAATGGTTGCAAATCATATAAATATGACTAACGATTTTAACGTAGATGAGCTACTACCTAATTGAAATTAATTGAAACAAATTGTGCAACATGCTTATACAAAATATTTCGATTACACACGCCAGACATACTCTAACAAATATGTAAATTAATGAATTTTATTATGAGTTGGATGAAATATGTAAATAAAACTGAGAGGTATACACATAACCCGACAAACTGAACAAATTCCAAAAAATTTGAAAGCACGAAAACGAAATCAAAGTGAAGCAAATACACATGCTTAAAATTCAAAATTATATATACAAATATATTACATGGATTCAATTCGTATATGTACGTACAAATGTATATCTATGTATTTATTTTAAAGAGAAAAAACAATGAATATAACAAGAAAACAAATACAAAAATATTGAAATGGCAGATTTAGAAGATTTTTATTTTCGGGAATTATTTTAAAGGGCAAAAAGTTTTAGCATCAATTTTATTTAAAGCAACATGGAAGTTTTACCCACTCTCTTTACCCAGATTTTGGGCTTAAATTAACTAGACAACATTAATTAAAACTCGGTTAAAATTAAGCATCTAATGTTCCAAATGAAACCTTTATTTCGCTTTAGCGGACCAAGTGCACTCAATGTGAGGGCCCAAAACACTTAATTCTAGGCATGGGCTAACAGCTAATTATGGTGTAAGAATGGATGTTCCCTTGTGCGCAGTAAACGCCTCTGGAATAACTTGAGGGCATAATTAATAAACTTGTGCCTATATCTATTTCTATCTTTTGCAGAGCTGACGCATTACACGAGACTGTCAACAGACGGCAAGTTGTAGACGCTGACACAGGACTCCCTCAAAAAAAGACGATAATTATCACAGCGCCATTGCGCGTACGGAGCACGTACAACAACAGTTGACAGCAGGGCAAACAATGATTAGGCCAACAAATTTTGTATTGTTGTCTCTCTGTTGTTGCTGCATTTATTTGATGTCACAAAGCAGCGCGACGCCACGTAGTGTCCAGTGCTTGGGATTGAAATCGGTCTCGAAATCAATGGAGCCGACGTACTTCAGGTCTGTGCGCTGCGGCTTCCGATAAATGGGGCATTCGTATAGCTTCGGATCCTTGCCGGCGGTGGTGTTGATGGCGTAGATGTAGATGACTGGCATTTGTTCGTAAAGCACCTTCATCTTAGACTCAATCAGCTTGCCGCTGCGTCTGTCCAGCGAGGCACCTGAAAGCAAATTATACCAGTAAGGACACATTAGATCAGTCAATGGGAAGGCTACAGTCGGACATAACCGACAGTAAAAGGCACTGCACTTTGTGGTCCAACACACAGTTGGGCAAATAGATTGTTGCATATCTTCCCTGTTTCTTTTTCGGTCGTAAAAAACTCTTGTTGATGAAGAATGCCATAAGCTACGTATAAGCCAAATTTCAGTTTATAATTGTTGCTGCTCTAGTGCTTATATCGCTTATCCAAAATCTAAAGCAAACTTGATTAGCGTACAGCATAGGAGAACCTACATACCAAAAATGGTATCTCTAGCTGAAATAGTTTGCAAGATCTAGGTGTTTGTCAGGAATAAGGCAGACTGACTGACAGACGGACATGGATATATCGATTCAGCCAATTATCCTGAACAAGAATATAAGTATATACACTGTGGGGTCAACCACACGGGATTTACACACATTTTTCGTTTGCACTAACCTAAAAGAATCTTTTGTGTTTTTTAAAGGATCTAAATACAAGCCAAAATAAAATAAAATCCAACATGCTGCTTTAAGCCATGTTAAGATTTTTCAACTGCGGCTAATTGTTGGCTTGTTTATAAGTTCTGCTCGTAAAGTTGGCCAATGTCCGGGGAATAAACGCTAGTGCCCACGCATGTTTTTATTTTTTGGCCAACAACAAAATGTTTATTAGCCCGAAACCTAAGGCTAAAATACGGTGTTTTAATAGACACCCACAAAGCCAACATCGTTGATACCAGTCAAGTAGCTTTAAGCAAGTCTCACAAGTTAAGGTGCTGTGTATTCGTACAACACAGCGTATGCGTAATGTATATAATATTTGATGTGTAGAGCATACAAATTTACTGACACTGAATTGCAGGTGAGTTTATGCAAATTCAGACATTTCCAGCACTGTGCTTGGCATTGCAAGCAGCTGCAATTATTGCCAATTTCAATTTTGTCTGATTATGTCACGTAAAGGCAGTCGATGCGTAATGTTCAAATTTAAGATTAAGCATAAATATTTATATAGTAAGAAATTTTAAGTTTCACAATTTTCATTCAACAACGAATATTAATATGATAATTTTTTAACCAATGAATATTTGTCTATAAATTTATTCGATTATATAGAGATAATAGAAAAATCTATGAAAATTGTTCTTAGCTCCCCATACTTAGATTTGTTAGGATTTAAGAACGGTTTTGTTCGACTTGACTGTTAACAGAATACTCCGTAATTTTGTTAACAACAGAAACATTGGAGAAATCTCAATCAACAAACTTAAAATAGCCTTATTCTTTTTTAAAGAGCAGAGTCTAAAAAAATAAAGCTAACTAATTATGAACTTCAGAAGAGAATATCACGTTCTTGTTATAAGATCAAAATATTCTTAAATTAATCCAGACGAAAATTTAAATATGTGAATATTGTATTTTCCACATTTTAGATGTCTTTCAATAAATTTGAGTCGAAATTCTAATTATATATGGCTAAATAAATTCCAAATGATTCAGTATAGTAGCTGACCCATATTCTTGAGCCTTCTCTTTCGCTTTACTGTAGTGTGGCTTGAAGTTTTTGACAACTTGCTAAAGTTTAGGGTTGGCTGTCGTAGTTAATCAACAGCTGGCCACAACAAAGCACGAATGAATGCAAATGACGTTGCCAATATTTGTCTTATGACACTTTGGGGCGTTGTGAAATGTAACCACAATAGCAAACCAAGACCAAATTAATTGGTCAATAAGAAAGGGCATGAACCTGTATTAAGCCAACTTACATATGTGGCAAATATGTGTGACATTTGCAAACACAAATTGAGATTTCAAGAAAGAAAAGAGCTCGACAGGTTGCAAATGCCACCAACAACTCAATTGAAATGGAAAGTACTAAACAAGGCGTTACACTTACCTTCCAGGAACAGTCCATGCACATATACACCCTCTGTGGGATACTCGGTAATATCCTCCCGGTTGTAGCGTGTTATTTGATTCTGCAGCACCACAGAGTCGAGGGCCCAGCCTTTGTGAGCTCGTGTTACCTCCTGACAATTGAGCGATGCCGAGTGTCACAAGTGGCGTATACGCAATGCAGCAGATCGATAAGCAGCCATGGCATTTATATTAAATATTGTATAATAAAATAAAGTATGAAATCAAAATGCATAAACGATTACAACATATTCAATTTCAATGCATAAATAAGTATTGAAAGGTACAGAAGGCTACAGTCGTAAGTGACCGAGGATAGCAGACCCTCTACTGTGTTTGTTTTAATAATCAATGCACCACTGCCTTATACAAACAACGCCCAGTCGAGCAAATGGTCTGTTGCATATATTTGCTGTTTCTTATCCAGTGGTAAAGGAAACTTTCATGTCAAATTAGTCAGTAGCTTTCTAATTTTGTCTGCTGTAATATTTTGCGGTTAGAAATAATACGAGGGAAGATCTCAAAAAACAGACACAATTGTATCAAAAATCCAAGAAGTGGAAAAGTGTCCGACTTTCTAAAACTTGTGTCCCTATCTCTTCTATTATACATTTATATTTACAAAACAATTTACAAACTTAATATACCTTATTGTAGTTTTTTAAAGTACAGCGCAAACAAAAATAAATTTAATTTCTGTTTAAGAATTTATTTTCATTACATGTGCACATGTATTGTGTATTTACAAGTATCGACACATGGCAAACTTTTTTTTGCTCTAGAATAAATACCATATTCCCTAGGTAAGTGCTCATAATTATTTGGAAGGAGTGGTGGCTGATTAAATATTATACAAGCAGAAGTAGCTCAGAATATTGACTAAAATTGTTACAGTCATTGCCAGGGGGATTTAATTATTGCATAACATTATTAAAGATAACGTATTTTATTATTCAAGAACTGTTTAAATACTTTTCAGTTAATCCGTGTCTCTTTCTCTGGCATCACGCACAAATGAATATAATTATTTTTTTTTTATTTTTCTCCCGCTTTTATGTGCATATATTTTTTTGTTATTTAATACTCACTTGTCGCATGGCGGTCAGAAAACCTTGTGGATTAAAGAAGCCCGTCATCCAGAATACCTTGTTTCGTTGACAAATTCAACAAAAAGTTCAAAAGACAACAAAATGGAGGGAAAACGAAAAGAAAAATATAAGTATTAAACAATTAGCAATTCAGCCTGTGAGTTTGTAAAGTTTTTGTCAAGCGGAAAACATAAAATGAACAAAAGGGGGCAACAGTAATTTTCTCGTTTACTTTCGTCTGGCGCTTTGGCTCTTTGGTTGGTTTACCTTTGGTCGATCTGTGGATATCCAGGTACGGAATTGTGCATTACGCTCTAGTAGCTCCGTATACCAAAAGCCAAGCGTTGTGGACTCCCAGGATATCTGCAAAGTGCATTTGACATTGACATGAACGATTATTATCACCGGAGAAGTTTATTAAATTTTGTTGTATGACAAAGACATAATAAATATTTAATAAATTATCAATGCTTTTGGAAATTAAAGTTCAGGCCACGACAGTATTGTTCCAATTCCTTAATATCAACTCCACACGATTCACGAAACGTATTATCGCCTATGTAAGCACTATCAGGAATTATGTGGTACATGTCACTAGTTTTTTTTCCCTTCGTAATAGTGAACTCGCCCATGTTAAACATTTTGCGTTTCATCTCAAAGGACATCAATGCAGTAGATGGTGATATATTAGATGGAGTCCGCATTATAGCATACGATTTTTGGTCACTTAAAATTAAGGTGGATGAAGAAGATGAGGTCTCGGCTTTCATTTCATTCAACCGTTTTATGAGCACATCTGCAGAGAACTCGGCAGACTTCTTCGGGAAGGGCGTAGCAGTATTGGTTGTCTTCATAAATCCATATTCGCGTACTGACACCGGTATACGCGAAGTTTCGAACAGATTCGTTTCATTAAACTTAAGTGACTTTTTTTTTCGTAGTTCATTGCTCTTCATTTTGGTCTTGTTTCTATTAAATTGTTTGTACTGTCGTATTAAATAAATTCTATTTGTACAGTCGGAAGTTTGTGATGTTTGACGATTTAACTAACTTAATTTTCTGCTTGATTGTTTGTAAACACTTCATATTTTGCATCATCAGTGCCTACTACTTCTTAAATATTTTCAAGCATTATGAATTTGAAAAGCTTTGGGTTTATATGCGCTTCGTAAACTATTCTATAATAATTTCTCATTTTCAATACTTCAGCTGCAAACAGCAAAATTGTTTACAATTTTGTTTATTTGACTTGAACAGATTTTTAATTACAAGTGTAAATTTATTTTTTAAATTGATTAAAAATTAAACTTTTTTTTTAATTATTTGGCATTACGTTAAATTTCTATAGTTAAATTATTAACCCCACATACATATACAAATTAAAAATTAAATAAAAAACTTCACTCCTTTACCTTCCAATAACTGTGACAGCGACAGACAAAGTTGACCCTAAAAAATGTCCCTAATTATTTAAAGCAAACCAAATTATATGCTCCATTTGTGTCTAACTTTGATCAGGTACGTTGATAGCTTGGGAAGCATGAAATTACCCTACATTCATCCGCCCTGTTGTCAATTAAATCGGACGCACTGAGGCGTTAAACGTTTACATAAATATTAATGACTGTCTCTTTTGCCTTCCATTTGTTTTCCTTGGTATTTTCTTATCACACCAAAATGGGAGAGAAAATCAATCAAAATTTTATAAGCGCCAATTGAAAGCTAACGGACGGGCGAGTTCTCACCTGACCGACCGGAACAACCGACGATTTCTGCTCGTCTGCTTGGGGTTTTGTGTTATTTATTTATTTTCTTTTGTGTTTGGCCTTTGGAACAGGGCGCAGCACAAATTTGGGCCAAATTTGTTTGCGCGCCGATAAAAATCTCGTGAGACAATAAAAAAGAATAAGCACACAGCCTCAGCCTACGCCAATGGAAGGAAATTGCACATTGCGATTACTTGGGGCCACGTTTCAGTTACAGTATCTTTGCCCACGAACTGTACATAAAACACCTTGTTGCTCGCACACCTGAGAGCCCATAAAAATGTTGGCTTGGCTTAAAGCTATGATAAATTCTAGGACTAGGTCAAATTGTGTAGTATTTCTATTTTTGGAGATCACACGCTTACCTTCATCCAGGTCTCCGGTATGCGTGCATCGTACATGGCATCCAGTGACTCCTTAAGTGCTGGACTCATCACAATGGTGCCATCAATGGCCAGCTTTAGATCACAGAGACACGTATGGACACGTTTGATGACCCTTTGCATGCGATCGATTTCTTGTCTGCGATTAAAGGCATTATTTGGAATTGTATTGAAATTTATTAAAAATTTAAAATATACAATAATAATTAATTATAATTTGAACGATTTGAACGCGCTTTTCAAGATAGGTAAATCTGATGCTAAAGGGTATACATTCTGAACAACATTTGTAATCAACTAATATTTAAAATAAATTGTATCTACTCTAGCATTTAAAGTTTATGAGAGCTGACAAATAGACCAAATTGAGTCAGCTCTTCGGCCTCATCAAGAGTATATCTACTTCATAAAGTCTGTCACAACTAGTTCTTTATCGATTTAATATGTACGGGGTATAATAAAACTTAGATACGGATCTAAATTAATCCTACAATATATGTACATACCTGAGAAAGATATTCATGGGCAGAAGGATGCCCATGCGATTGAGATTCTCTCGCACCTCGTAAGCATTGTATTGAGCCGGTAGCTTGCGCAGCATGTCATCAGCCAATTGATAGACAATGCTCTCTCTGGACTCGCCACCGCCACCGCCTCCCTCCTTGGGCTGCACACTGAGTATGGTATCCAGTATTCCTGTATTGAAAACGTTATAAAGTATCGCCTTCCAAATAAAATATGCTTTAATTGCCTCGCGTGGTTAGATAATTGTGTTTTAGCTGTAGGCGTCTAAAACTGCACATGCCACAAACACCACAAGTGAAATTTTAATTTTATACATAATTCAACAAACTGGCACACACACCTGCTCATGGCATTTTTAATTAAATAAGCAATATAATTTTATATTAAACTAAAATTCATTATGCATGGCTCAAATACGTAATATCCTTATTTATTATCACCCGACGTGTAAAATCTACATACATACATATATCGTCTAATAATTGATTATTGTAACTTTTGATTTTGGAACTGTTCTTTACTGCTATGCGAATAAAATATAGTATAAAATCCATCTAAAGTGGACTAACAGAAAATCAATAAATTAAACTAAATAAAATTCTTAATTTCTCTTTTTTTTTTTAAGCAAAAATCTTAAAAGGTTTAAGAAATGGCTGAATTAAAATTCCACTTAATGGTACGAATATCTTCTTTTTAGAGGCTTTTTATGAGAATGGTTTAGGATTTAAAGTCGACTGCGAGTCCGTAAAATTACATAGCAATAAACCTAACAAAAGCAACAACTTGACTATCTTTCAATTGTTAATTTTCACCCAAATAGACTTAAATGCCTTGGCAAATCTAAGCAAAATACGAGCTTTCCCCTAGTTCCCCTGAGCGTCAGTTCAGTCCATTGACCCGAGCATAATGCAGAACGTAAATTTCAATTGCCAGTGGCAATAAGCGAAAGCGAATGTAAACCCCACCAAAACAGAAGGTATGCAAGCATAGAGTAACAATTTGCCCTGTCCATGTCCAATCCCTGTCCCAATGCTTGTAATAGTCCTTGTCGAATGTCTCATTTACCTTTGGCCGAGTTAATCTGGTACGTGATGTCGGCATTTGAATGTAAGCCAAACACCTCGGGGGTATCGTATGCCGGCAGACTATTGATGTAATCGATGAAACCCTGCAGACTCTTGGTGCTGGGCACCTTGTAGCCCTTGTAGAATTCAAAGGAGTTGGATAGCAGTTGCTCACAGAACCACACGGAGGTAAATGTAGTCAACAGTCGCTTGTCGAAGTCATCGGTGACACGACCTCCATACTGCACCTCGCCAATCATGTAGACAAGTGTCTGCCAGGAGACGCCCTTCTTGGGATCCATTTCATCCAAGTGATTTTGAATGAACTGTACGCTGGCGGCGAAATCTGCCTGATTGAACTCATAGGGTATGTTCCAACCGAGCGGACCAAACTTTCGCCTTTCCTGAACTATGGTGTGCAGAAAGGCAACTGTGTAGAGTAGGGATGGCCACTGTGTGGCCGAGGTATAATCCAAAAAGTCCTGGGTGAATGACTACCAAATAAAAGAGTTAGGTATTAATGTATTGGCTTACTATAAAACAATATTACTGCAAACATACTTGATAACTGCGTTTCAGACTGGCGCGTATACCCTGTGGCGGTTCGTTTGTGAATTTAATTGCCATCTGCAGCAGTCCAATCGGAAACTCTGTATGTGGTTCCGTGGTGACCCACATTCGGAAAGTATCATCAATGTGCTCGGTTTCGACCAGCATATCAATAACCTCCGAGCAAAAAGGCAACGACAAGTGAACATTCTGCAGTAACACCCATCCACCATTTGCCATAGACTCCATTATCATTTTGCGGGCATGAAACTCTTGACCCTGACCCATAGATACCGACCTTAAAACTGTAAATGAAAATTGAAGTTATTTTCAACAATTTTACGGTTAATTAAATATCACTTACTTATCCCCTTTTGCTTGGCCAAGGCTCCTATTTGAGTGGTAGGATCCGAGCCTATGGAAAGCAAACAAACGAAAGGCGTGCGAGGCTCAGATTCGGACCAAGTTAGCTCCAAATCTAAGATCTGCATCTCACTGTACTCAGGACCCAATGATTCTATAATGAGAGTATTTTCAGCCAATTAGAGTACTCTAATAAACATGCTTACGCACCTTCGATGTACATCTTCGCCTGCGATATGGTGCGATCTGGACACCAGGATCGAATGAGCAGCAATTTGCGGAAACTGTCAAGCACCACATTGTAGCCACAAGGTATTTCCTCGTACTCGGGCTTCTCGCACTCATACCAGCTTCGCCAGTCGCGTTCGTTTAGTTCAATGATTTGAAGTACCGTAGAGAAGGTTTCCAATTTGCTTATCTCCACTAGATTCAACCAAGTGATGTCGAGAATCCAACGGAAGGGCTTTGGGGTTACAGCATTTAAGTCCAATGATGCGCCACCTTTTACAAATGTCAAGAACTCCTCGTGACTGATGTTGCCGTTGTGATAGTCAATCTTAATAGCTAACATCAATGTAAAAAGTTGCTTATGACGTTCGTAGAGACTTCGATTAGTAAATTTGTATACCTCATAGGTCAGATAACGTAATATGATATTTATACGCTCCTCAGTTATACTAGACTTGGTCGATTTTGTAATCGAGTTATTGAATATCACTAAAAATTGCTTTAAGGAATTCTGATACATCGCATTCACATTACTCATTTCGACAATCAGGAAATACAGTATGGAACCTCGTTTGGCTACAGCACGGAATTCTTCACGGGCTTTCATAATCTTACGTTCGGTTACCTCGGAGATTTTAAGCTTCTGGTTAACTTCTTCTGCTGTGGTCTTCGTGACACGTAGCACTTCGATGAGTGCTTCATCATCCACCAATGATCCTTGAGAAGAGCTCAAGCGTAACAATAAATTCGCTTCTAATTCTTTCATATTGCGTTGATTCTGCATAACAGTCTCAAAAAGAGCCACACGTTCAGCTTCCAGATCTGATTTCTCCATTAGTATTACACGTCCCAGCAGCTGATCTTCTAGACCACGCATGGTGACAGTAAAGTCGATGATGGATGTTTTTGCACTAACCTCTGGACTAAAAGCTGGATTGGGAAGTTTCGTGGTTATGTAGAGCATAAATCCAGGCATAACATCACACTCTTTGTCGCCGACCAAGACCTTTTCAATGCTGCCAGACTTTATAAAGTTTTTTTCCAGTACATTGTCTATAACCGGATCCAAATCAATGCCTACATCCTCGATTAACAACGGTCTGCCAAGCGAAAGAGAGTCCTCCAAATGTGTGCGAAAGTATTTGTGATTCAGCGATGTGATCTGCAGTTCATTCTGATCCTCTTTGCATTTAATCCATATTTTGCCCTGCGTTTGAGGATCTACCAATAGCGGATAACTACTGGATTTGGTAGCTATAAGGGCATTTTGCACGGATAGATCATCATTGGGTAATCCCTGGAGTGTCCACTCTGAAACAGTTGAGGAATCCACCAGCATATTGATGATATTCAGGCCAGTTGTAAAGGGAATAGTTTTTTGTTTGAGTATACCCATCCATGTCTTGATCAGGTTAGCTCGAAATTCCTGATTGTATGGGCCACAGTAGGATAGGAAGCCAGTGGCAAGTAGCACATCGCCTACTAACTTGCCTAGTTGTATCTTAAACTCCTTGCTCTGGTTGGTCCAGCGATGTTTCTCATCCGATAAGCCATTGATCAATGCAGTAGCTGCTGTCATCTTCCGCAGGCACACATTGGCGGCATCCATTAAACGTTGTTTCTCGCCCACGGCTTTGTCGTACTGATCCTTGACTGCTTGTAGTGCGTCTTCGCGTTCACGCAATTGCTCTTCGGCACCCGCCAAGTCGTCCATGGCAAGCTGGCAGAGATTATAAAATAAACTATCCCTAATCAAACTTTTGAAATTCACTCACTTTAAGACGTGCTTCTTGTAGTGTAAGGTTCGCTTTTAGCGGCAGCACCTCCTTGTTGACGCTGTGAAAGAAAGACATGGCCTTGGTCCAGGACAGTAGTCCAGCAACATCGCCGCACACTCGACGTGCCATGTCCATGTTGTAGTCCTCCATACGAAAATAGGGCTGTAGCAGGTCAATCATCTCATCATTAATGGTATCCTTGGGATAGTTTTGCAGCTGCAGCAAAAACGTGGCGCTAGCCATCATCTAGGGAAGAGAATTGCATGGCAGGGGTATGATTCTATCGTAGCATAATGTAGAACGTACCTTGAGGGATTCCTGCCAGGAGGGTTTGGGGCATGGTGTGCCTGAGTCGGGAATGCAGGGATGCAGCTTGCGCTTGAACAAGATGAGCACGCAGTCCATGATGCGCATAATGAGATGCGGTGGCCTACCTAACTTACGAACTGTGGCAATGTGTGCCGGCTTAATGGTGTTCAGGGCATTCTCGGCTTCTTCGAGGGCCGGTTTAGCTGCCTCAAGTTTTTCTTCGGCTAACGCCTTTTCGTTAGCAATGCAGGCGACGAGGGCTTCGGCTTTGTCCTTCACGATGAGCACCTGATTTTTTACAATCTCCGCTTGCATAGCACGCTCGGTAACCTCAACTAGCACGGATTCAGCGTTTTTGGAGGCTTCAACAAGCTCTTCCTCCATGACAACTAGATCTTTCTTAAGAATCTCAACCGAGGCGGAAGCCTCTTTCAGTTTCTCCAAACCCGTATCCATCTTCTCCACACCATCGCGCAGCTCTTGCTGCTTCAGCTGGTAAATGTTCTTATAGCCGGCAATGAAGTTCAGATAAGACTTGGGTGTCACGTGAGTGGCGCGACGGAATCGCTGGAAATATTCCTGCGATGTTTCGGCGACTATATCCTGAATGGAGCCGAGCGCATTAACCAGCTCTTCCTTAACGGCCGGTGTACACTCAATCTCGAAGTGGCTGAGAAAGTGTCTGGCAACCGAGACCAATGCGTCCTTGGGCCACGGATGCAGCCAATCGATGGTGCAGCCGGAGACCAAGGCGGGAAAGCGTTGCACCCGTGACCTAAATGTCTCGCCAACGGGCGAAAAACAAAATGCCACATGCAAATTAGTGCAGGTGCGTGCCAAAAAGAATTCCATCACACTTTCCGGGGTCGCTGTTTTGCGTTGATTTTCACGTTTCATGACCGGCGTCAACTCCTGCACGATTTCGGCCTGCTCATCGCGCGAGAATAGATTTGATATGACGCCGCTCGAGAGTATATTATTTAGATACTCTAGGAAACCTTCCTCTTTGATATCCATGTCTGTGAAGAGAAAGGTTGTGCCCTTGCCCTGCACACCGCAGGTGCGATAGAGCAGCTTTAGGTCCTCTAGAAAATTGGCCACATTGTACGAACGCGTCAACGCAATTTGGAATGTTTTGTAGCCAGCAATAAACGATGCCAATTTCGTCAGCGACTGTTTTCCAGAACCGCCGACCCCGACAAGCATGACGTTGCCCCTCGGATGCCGAATGATGCGGGAGATCTTCACCAAATGCAACATTGCATCGGGGAAGAACACCAAATCCATTCCAGAGCCTCGCACCATCTCATTGAATTGTGCAAGGAACATAACGAGACGCTCGCGTAGCGCTTCATACGAGTTATGAGAGTTCACCGGTTCATATACCTTGGGCAATTCCATATCAGTGTCCTCACCCTCCTCGCCAGTCGGCTCGGGGGCATCCCTCATGAAATCGACGAATACCGGATTCGGTATGATCATTTGGGAATGAGACTCGCCCAATTCCTCGCGCACTAGCGCGGCCAACTCTGAGCCGAACCATTCCTTATCCTGGAATGTGGTAAAACGATCGGCAAATACGCGTGTACACTCATGCTTCCACAATGACATGAGCACACTTTCCGAGGTGATCACTGTGGATAAGGTGCCAACCATGCCCTGCCAGATGCGCGATAAATCGCGGAGACTGAAAACATAGTGGAATTTGGCCGGCGTAGGCAATAGTTTCTCGCGCGTACGCTGCCATAGATGACGTGTCAACACGATCAATTTCTTGACCAGATTGCGAACTTCGGGCACAAAGCCACGTTTGGTATTGTAGTGACCCTCACCGATAACGCGGAAGATTTTATCAATGGAGTCGTTGTCGGGTATATTACAGTTGAATACACAAAATTGACGCTTTAGACGAGATGGTATATCGTTGCGTCCACCACCAGGGAGGCCCATGGCCGCCACATATTGTACATCCACAATGGTTGTGAAATCGCCTGGCTTCTCCAGGCTGTAGAAGCCCTTCATGTCCATGGACTGGCGCACAATTTCGTTGGTAATTTGATCGCCCCACTCATTGATTTCGGGCAAATTGATGTCGTCGATAAAGACAATCAACTTACGACCACCGGGTGGCCCGAATGTAACACCAACGCGCTTCTCAACATAGCTCTCAATTGTGCGCTGAAACTGATACGGACTTGTGGCCGACGAGAAATTGAACGACCGTCCCATGTATGTCTCAATGTTCATTTTCTTCATGAAGTTCTTCATTATTACCGTTTTGCCTGTACCCTGTTCGCCGATGACCATCACGGCGCGCTCCTGATTGGCAATTGTGCCGATCAGATAGTCGATACGCACATTATCCACAATGGGCACCAAAATGCTTAAATAGTCCGGTGTGGAAAGCTCCGGATACATATAGGGTGTAACGAGCGTCTTCCACGACTGCCATACGCCCGTTGGAGAAACGAAAAAGTCAAATATTGTATTCTCATGCGCACTACCCTTTGGGTAGTCCAAATCCGGAAACGATTCCTTAACATATAGATTCATTTTAACGCGATCGCTAGTGGAGAGGTACCCGCCTAGACCCCAGGCCAGCGCGAATACATACAAGCGGTGCAAATGCTCCGGCGTACAGGTGTCCTCTTTCTCCTCCGGAACGTTCTCTTCTGGAATTTCTTCTATTGAAATTGAATAAATGCAATTACGATTAAGTTAGGTTTAATTTGTCAATATATCACACATAGCACATATAGGGATAGTCAACATTTCAACAGATACTATTGATGTTAGTAGAGGAGACAAGACACACGATTAGCAAAAGGAACTACAATAACAATTGGACAAACACAGAGTGGAAATGAAGTGTGCTTCCAATAGAAGAAGACACACATGGCATAGTTAAAGGTGTGCAATTGGTAGGACTCAATTTGGGGTTTCTTTTGCAACTCCAGCTCAAGTCTCGCAAATACAAAACACAGAAGCTCTACGAGAACAGTTTAACGAATAGATATTTGTGACGAATTGATACATTTTGATATACTTTACCGACAATCTGACTGCCAATCGATTGCCGTCGCGCTTCTTCGACTTGTTTTTGATGCTCAAAACGTTTAGCTGCTGAAAATGTTTTTTAAATAATTTTGTTGTGTTTTTTGTGGCTTGTTTTTGTAGCTTTTAGAGCGAACCGCAATAGGTATCCAGCTTGGGAAGTCTATACGATAGTTCGCTTGTTTCATAACTTACCATCCTGGCTCTCCTTGCTGGACAAGCTGACAGCCTGCTCGTCATCCTTCTTAGAAGGTATTAAACCCTCTAGTATATACAGCATCTGCTGTACAATATTGCATTGTAACACCGGCATCTGAAGTTTTACCATCTGCACTCCCCAATTGTAAACATCGACGAACGTCTGATCAAATAGCTGCGAGAATGTTGTCTTTTCGCCTGGCGCACGATTCTTTAGCCAAGCCTGAACAACTATGAAAAAGGTTAAACAAATTCTTGGAAAATGTGCATGTAAGTAGTTAAGTAAATGTGGCTTACTTGGCCGTGAGTCCAATCCTGAGGAGCTCATGTAGACCATACCATTGCGAGAAACTGTTGCTGGCGATGCATTATCTATGTTATGGGGCTCGAAAATGATTTTGACCGTAGGAGCCATTGTCAAACGATCACCATTAGCCAGAGTAAGTGTCTTATTATCATCCAGTACAGAATTCAAGTTCTCTATCCAAATACTATCAACCGGTCCATCCAGTACCAGCCAAACATGTTCGCCAGCTTTCAGTTTAAGTGTCTTGCGCCAAAGTGCCGAAAAAATACCATCGGTCCAATCATTGGTCGCCACATCAAGACGTCCAAACATTTGAGCTGCTGTTATCGCCTTGGGATTCATGCGCATCTCTCGATGACTGTCTCCCATCTGTGTCATGGCCTTCATTAGTGTGTGTATACAGGTGCTCTTACCTGCACCGCTAGGACCTAAAGTCATAATACCGTGTCGCACGTTTTGTGTCTCGTAGAGCTGTATTAGTTTCAGAACCCATGGAGGATGGTAGACCAAACTAGCCTCTTCCGTTTGTTGTAGAATAGCGGCCTCCAGTTCAGGGTAGTTGGTCTTTTCGAGAGTCTAGGAAATACGTACAATTGTAAAATAGAATTTAGAATATTGAATATTGAATATCATTTGAAATCCCACCTGATTGGGAAACAAGTCCGACACCAGCGAAATGAAAAGTGGTTCATCGTCATCGATCAACTTGGACAGATTCATGTCGCGAAGGACCCGCATCACAATCGTACTCTCGCTATCCTTAGAGTTCCGTCGTTTAGCTGCACCCAAAGTGCGCAGCACCGAGAGTATGTTCCTCAAACCGAAATCGTAATGTACCTGTTTGGTCAACTGCTCCTCGCACAGCTTGTACAGGGTATAGAATTTGCGTGCCAATGTAATATTCTCCAAGAATCCACAACTGGCCAACTTAACCCTTATGATAATCTGTCTATCCGGCACCATCATGGCAACTGTACGAAATTGGATTTTCAAGTTCTCCGGCAGTTCTTTACGGCCAGCATATCCGGGATTCTGTATGCCAAATAGGTAAACATTTAAATCCCCTTTCACAAAGTTTCTCTTGCTATTTGTGCTCCGCAAATAAATAATGAACGCTAGCAAATATTGTGCATAGCATAGAATGGAAAAACATTCTATAAAGGTACAAACTACTACTAAACACACAATCAACACAAAGGGATAGAGAGAGGATGCGAGTATATTGTATAGAAGCTAGTCCGCTGAACAGGTTGATGCATCTGCAGATACCACACATGCATGACTCGCAGTCATCAATAAGTTTATCGAATACAAATTGATTTATCATACTCGCATTTTATGCACTCGACAGTTCTGACTGACTGCTGCTAGGTGGGAAATTGTTAGGGAGTGAGAGCTGTAGTAGTACTTGACAAGTTTTACGTCACGTCATCCATAAGTTGATAGAAAATGTTTCAAAAGCTGAAAGCATTTCATAAGTGTGTGGTGCATAAAGTAAATAAATTTGAACATTAAAACAAGATTAAAATAATGTGAAATAGGAGAAACTTTCGCTGTGCTCTGAATAAATAAACTGTAGCATTATTTGTCTATTTATAATAAATAACAATCGTCGCATTAATGTCATAAATTTGCATAACTAAATTTACTAAACAAACTAATAATTTTATTTAAATATTTAAAAAAAATGGGATTAAATACTAACGTTATGAAGTATTGTAGTTAGATAACATAACTGATTCGGCCAATAATTTTAAATAAATATGTGCTCCAAAAATAGTAAATAAATGTAATAGATTTATTAATAATTTTTTGAGACCCTTTTTACAATTTTTTAATTAATCTTGCCAATTACCATTTCTGGGTCATATATATTAAGTTGAGTAAGTAATTTAAGTGGCAACTATACATTTTGGAATCCATTGCGATATTTGTGACTTGTTTCAAATTTTTTTATGACTTTTAAAATTCGGAAATTATTGCATACCTGATAGTAAAGAAAAAATATATTTATGTATTAATTGTATAAGGAACAAATCGATGAAGAGACAATAAAATTTCAATATTTCAAGTAGTTATTCGACATATAGAACCACATAAGAAACCTAAAACACTAGTCTCATAAATTATGCCAAAATATATTAGATGAAAACAAAAAATCTGCAATTTAAAACATATTTATCTCTTAAAATTTCCCCATCTCACAGGCTGTTCTCCATACACGTAAGCAAACAATTATAAACCAATTCCACATAATACTAAAAACCTCTACACGTGCTTTGCCATTAAAATAAAATACTCGTGCAGCAATTTATTGCCATTAAATCCCATCAAATTAGTAGCAAGTGTCTATAATAAATAGACTGTGTGACCAATCAATTGGTTTAGCTACAAAACTGTCCATGTTAACCAAAAAGTAAAACCTCATTTGTCAATTTATTGAGAGGGCGGACATTTGATATGATTTGAGTTTGCAAAACTAGGAAAAAATTTCAATCGATTTTGTTGGTCGCCCAATCCAAATGTAAACAGTGTCTATGCCCCAAAGGACGAGGGGTGTGAAAAGGGGAGAGGGGCTTGCAGGGGCTTGGCAAGCGTAAGTGACAGGCGTTATTGTTTGGGTGCTTGCCTGCGTCTGTCGCATGTTGCCTACTTTTTACATAAATAAACAAGGCAACCACAACAAAGGATTTAGCCAATAAACTCTGCAAAATGGCACAAAATCCCGCTTGTCTCCATTTCAATGTGTGTGAGCGTGTGTGTGTGTTTGTGGGTGGGTGGCACAGTTACATAATGTTTCATTAAAATCGAATGCAAGCGGGCGAAAATTGTTACATAAATGAGCCCAATAATTCAATGTGCGAATTAAAATTGCGCATACGCCCCGAGTGCCGGCAAATAACAATGAACACCTGACTAAGTGGATACCTGTGTATGAGAACATATTTGTATGACTTTGTCTATTTGTATCTGCATTACACAACCGACCAGCATTAGCTCAGCATATGCAGCGTAATCGCGTTACCCAATGATGATTTTCCATCAACAGTAATTAAAATGCGTAACTCGCCACGTTTTTGGTGTTTGCCAGCCATTTGCCACTTGCCATTTGAATAGCATCTATTTACAGCTCTAAAAGCCTCAAATAATCACATTTGCTGCAGCCCATCACAGAGCCACAAAAGCCCCACACAATATACTCATATCGGAGCAAAAAGTCCAACCAGATCTCTGGCCTTAACGTGTGTTCGCACGGCACAGTTGCTGTCAATTTTATTATCGCTTAAGTTGAGTAAAATTTCACATGACTAATAACGTCGCATTGCGAAAGACTTGTCACATACTTTTTTCTCTTTTTGCGTGCCATTAATGGCGCCTTTTCGGCATGATTTTTTTGCCACAGATTCGCTTGGCGTAAAATAAAAGAAAAACATATTTGTATATGTATATTTAATAAATATCAATTTGGGCTTGAAAGCCTCGTGCCTGACATGTTTTTTTGAGCTCTTTACGAGGGCTGCATATGATTTCGGAGCATTTAAAGTACCATTTTGGAATACTTCGCACACTGTGAACAGTTTAGTTTATATATTACAAATTATAGAGATAAATTTAAAAATATATAATTTTAATAATAAACTACAAAATTAAATGTTATTTTGATTAATTGATTATGGATTAATAATGGGCGGTATAGAATACAGTGTTATATTTAAATATTTAATAAAACCGAAACATTAGGATAAACCAGTATGCATCTGATCAATTGAGCCACAGAATACATTTGGACGTAACCGACTGTAGGAGACCCTGCAATTTGTGTTCCAATAATCTTTTCATCACTGACTCTTAAACAGAGACCAAATTAAATACACTAAGTGCTCGCATGAGGCGAAGTAATCCGCTCTCTGGCAAGTCGAGCAAGTCGGATCATAATGTACTATGTCTACGTACATGCCAAATTAAAAGTCTGTAGATATAAAATTGTATTACGATTATAAAACAAACTTGATGTGCATACTGCATGTAATAATCTAACTAATAAAAATTGTATTTCTAGCTGTTATAGTTTGCGAGAAATAGGTGTTCATACAGAAAGACATATCTATTTCGACTTAGCTGTCGTCATCCTAATCAAGAAAATATATACTACTTATTGGGGTCTGCCAAGCCCCCTCCATTTTGTGCTTTTTTTTAAGAGCAGGGTCTAAAAAAATCGTCTTGTTATGAAAAGAATTCGCGCTGTTTAATTCAACATTTAATTTGAAATGAATTAATAATAAAGCAAAATTTCAATGTTCAAGTTAAATATATGATATTTGAATTATTATAATTGAACATGCTTAATATGTTCCTACAATAAATAATTAAATTGACTCTATAAAGCAGTTCTTTCGTATAAGTATTTGCATTAAAATAACACTCATTTGACTACTGTAACTTAATGCTAGAAAGACAATTTCAGTAAATAAAAATACACAACTAACATACTTATGACATTATTAATACATTGCAATTTTCTGTTATAAACTTGGCAGTTTATTAAACTGTGCTTCAAATATGAAGAAAATGCAATTGAGCTCGAGTTGAGTGCGTGATAAAGTGCACTAGTTCAATTAGGAATCTCATTAACTCTCTAGCACTCGGTGTCGATGGTGATAGGGGGGAAGTGGGAAGGAGGTGGCTGAAGGCGTGTGTCTACAGTAGCAGTGCTGATAGTTTTGTATCGCATATAACATTAGCATTCAGACCATGGTTATGAAAATGCCGAACTCGGGATTCATCTCAATGGTGTCGCCATCGGTGAAGAGGAATGTTTTCTTTTTCTCCTTCTTGGCGGTCAGCACGACGGCCACCTGTTGGGCGGCCACGGACAATACAGGCAGCTCAATGCGATTAAATTCATCGAAACAGCCCCAGCTACCCGATTGGGCCAGGCCTTTATAGATGCGTCCCAGACCCCTGCATAACATTTGATGAGTTTCCCAGCGAATGCGCACAGAATTTCAAGCGTACCTGTAATCCATTTGATCGGAGCAATTAAATACGACAACATACTTGGCCAGCGTCTTGCCCATATCCTTAACCGTTTCCGTCTTGCCAGTACCCGCCGGCCCACAAGGTGCTCCGCCCATGCTCAGCGTTAGCGCCTGGGCCAGTGTAATGTAACAACTGAGGCAAAGAAACAATGAAACCAACCAAACGCAGCCAATGAGAATTTAGTGATTGCATTTAAAATGCAAAGCTGCGCAATGAAAAATATTAATACGCCGCATTTTACAGCATATTTATGTAGACGCGTTCGAGTATTTATATAAAACGCCAAAGTTCTCCTTCGGGAGTGCACTGAACTTAACTTAACAGCAAGAAAAATTACGCATACGCCACCTATTCGCCTTTATGCGCGCCCATTTAACGAAAGCAGGTGCGAAGGCGCTAAGCATTCCCTCTGGCATACTCTCCGGAATATCAGAACAGGCGTGAATTGGGCACAAGGACTACGCCGAAAGCGAACAAATACAGCTCGGGAGGCTGTGCTTAATAAATCCAGTGGAAGAGTGGGACGCACTCTACAGCTGAACACTTTGCACCTGCCAATGAAATGACAATGCCTCATTTACTGTATGTTATTTAAACCCTATACAAACGTATTATTATACATCACTTTAATACCAAGGTATAAACAATTTACGGCGCACTGTAACCAAGGTACATCCTACAAAAAGCGTAAAAGTGCAAAATCAGCCTGGGGATATTTTGGCGGTTTATGCCGTCACCAGTTCTAGCGCCGACAACGTGTTGTCTGCGGGAAAAAACTTTATTTATATTCCGCTAAGTGAAATTTATCTTTGCGAACATGTCAACGTCATCGTGCTGGTTGTCCGTCTGTCCGTCTGCCTGTCTGTCCGTCCAGTTGACTGCGTAGGCAGCAAATTGTGGACTAAAGTCATACAGAAGGATTCCATTGTTGGCAGCATTTTTGGCTGACTTTGAACTTGTTCAAGTGTTGCGAGTTCTGTTTGTCCAACAAGACAATGGAATGTGGACAGGCACAGTAGACACACATAAACCCCCAAATGCCATTCGATAACTATGCGAAAGTTTGGCACGTGCCACAAGGAAGTAAATACAATAAATTAATTGATCTCAGCTTGTTGTTTTCTATAGGAGAGGTAGACAATCAAGTTGAGTTATGTGCCAGAATATTAATCGCTATACTAACATTCTGATGAGCGAGTGAAGCAAATAATGAGCTGCAGTTATTTATTAAATAATTTTATTTTATTTGATTATTTATGTTTTATCAATATATATCCTACCTCTTGCCAAATAAAGAAATATTTAATAGGAGCGCGGAAAAACTACTGCTATTTTAATTTTATGCAATTTTATAATTTTACAGCTCATATCATGAAAAATATATAGCCGAAATAATTTGGGCTCGAACTGTCCTCAAATCTGCAATTTGTATAGATTTATAAATAAATTTATTACCCATCAATAAGCTATTGCGTTCAAATTAAAAACAAAAACGATTTTATAAAAAGCTCAAATCAAATAATGCTAAGCTTAGTAAATATATGATTCTATTTGATTCTAAAAGTTATGGTATTAGAGATATTAAGTCTAATTTGAGAAAAACAAAATTATACTCCGTATTCCGGGTAGTCGGCTTCGCCAACCAAGTTTCTATAAATTGTCAACAATTAAGGACTAAAATTGACAAACTTAAATAGCCATTAGACAGCCATATAAATTTAACTGACATTGCACCTCATTTGTATTAAATAGGTGACAAAAATCGATGATTAAATCTCAATTCATCTACAATTTAGCTTAAAGACTATGGTACTTTCTGTTTAACACATTTTAAAACAATTTCAAGCACTTTGACGAACTTAACAGACAATATAATTATGTGCTTGGTTTTTGCTTTAGCAGTTAACAAACTTTTTCTTTTTAGCATGTTAGTTGTTACAATATTGTTACAGCTGGAAAGTTACAACCAACATAACCAAACTGTCGACCTTATGCAATTTGGCATCAACTTTATAATTCGATTTCTAGTACAGGCGAAAGCGAAAGCTTCATATGATACTGGAACTCATTTAAATTGTGTTAACTTGTTACATAAAATCTATATGTAAGTAGAATGTGCTCTAGAATGTTTCCAACTTACCGATCTGTTAAGGGTGTTATGACCAAACGGTCTGTGCAGCCGAGATATTCATTTTGATAGGTGAAAGTGACATCTGTTACGGATATCCAGGTCTTATCCAGGTCTTCCTTGAAGTAGAAGCGGCATTGTTTCAGCCACTCAAAGTCATTGGATGACTTGATATTCATGCGACACTAAGAGATTAAAGAGGAATAATATTTAGTTAGTTAAGTGTTAGGTCACACACTACTATAATAGTATTTACCAGTATATCGAATATATCCCGCTGATGCACATGTATGGTAATCAATGTTTCAAAATTGGTACGTTCCCGTTTCGATAGGTTTCGAGTAGTTTGATCAATCAGAGTATTGAGCATTTCCAGGAACTTGTTGTTCGTCTCAGACATGACCTTCCTCTCATGCCTGGCCTGCATCAGAGCCATTTCTGCATCTCGTGTCCAAATCATTTGTATACCCAATAAACCAATTTGTGCTGGCACCTTTTCGAGGAAGCTCAACAATGTGAAATTTGGATCGTTTATTGTCGCATATGCGGTTCGTATTATTGAATGCAGTGACTGCTGTGCTGTGACCAGCAATTGAGTTAGCCATGTCTCAACTGAACCCTCCGCACGTATGGCACGGTCCAGTTGGATCATCTCGCCCTCGCTGCTGATAATGGCCATCATTTTGTTGTACTCCACGTCATGGAATCTAAAAGGTGCAAATTAATATATTTAAAAGCATGGAAGCAAACTTGAATAACAACCTTCTATGTTTAATATTGCGCTTGTTACTCGGTTTTTATTGAATACGACATACAGGAAGCGTAGCATCCAACATTTGCGTGTGATGTAAACCTACCATCTTCTGAAGACAGAATTTATTTAACTGGATTTATGTCTCTTAAATTGGTGAATGTATTCTATTTATGTTCATATACACGGACAGACAGACAGGCAGACATAGAGACAGACAGACAGACAGGGCTAATTCGACTTAGCTCGTCACCCTAATGAAGAATATATATAGTTTCTGACAAATTTATTAACCCTGTTTTTCCCATTTTTCAATGCGTACAGGGTATCAAAACAGGACCCTAGCCGTGATAATATATCGTATATAAATAAAATCTTTACTTACTTTACGCATTTGGTGTTGTCGAATATATTTAACAAATGATTCTGTATGGTGTGTGAATCGGAGCCTTGTCCAAGTATCTCCAGCAATGCTGGATCCGAGACGAAGAAGAAACGCGGAAACATAATGCGTTTGCGTTCTAGATAACCACTCAAAGATTTCTGGCAATTTGAAATTGTACAGATTAGCAAAAGGTACAAGACATTTGAGGTTTATGAATAATTGGCGAATATGATAACTGCAAGCAGTTGGTTTCTTTTGAAAAGTATTTCCGCAAGAGATCAAAATGCAAAATTATTTTAAGATATGCATAGTCGTTTAATCGAAACTTTGTTTATAATACCTGACAGATTTCCAGCTGCTCCTGTAGATGCGGCAGCAGCTGCTTCAATAAATCATCGCCCACGCAACAGGCGACGACACCTAAATTTAGTTTATAATATTGTTCACATATGATTAGATGTTAATACAATATGGTGTTTAATAACGGAATAAAATAACAATCATCATTAAATCTTTAAACATTTACGTATGCCACTCACCCGGAGTCTCGTGTGCACGCTGCATAAAAGAGTTTGAGCAAATGGAACTTACTTAATAAATATTTTAGGGTTATTACCTGCATGATCTTTTGCCAGGATTTGTCAATTTTGGAGAATCGCTTGGCTTCTTTGGGCAGTTGTTTGGCGATATCACCACCCACGAATACGGCCTCGAGATAGACCCACATGTTTTGAACAAGCAGCCAGCGTTCCAGTATCTCATTTGAATTGGACAGATCGTAGACCCATTGCTGGATTTGTTTGCGAAAGGGCGCATTGTAGCGATTTGATAGTAATGAGCCTAGCACCATTAAACTATCTTCTAACTGCCCGATGGTTTCGGCTGTGGTGTCGCCACGTAGCAACAGTTCACCACGATTGTTGAAACTCATGAATTGGAGCTCATGGACGGACCATTCATTGGTCACTTGCTTGAGCTTCGCTTCGATATCCTTCTCCTTCATTGCGCTAATGCAGATATCCTCGATGTCCTCCTTGTGCTTGAGCAGCGGCGCCTCTAGTATGTTCTTAAGCGAGAAACCCTCCGAGTCGAACTCGAAGATGTAGCGAGTAACATCCATGATCCGTTGCCAATGGCGTGGCTTCATGGCTTTATTCGCCATCAACTCCAGTAATGGGCACATGTCGTTGAAGTCATCGATGGTCTTTTTCAATGCATGGAAGGCGGGCCACTCCTTGAGGCCCTTGGGCAGCTTGCGACAACGGTTTTGGAACTCCATTAGCTCATTATTGATCTCCTCAATGTCCACCTCGTTCCAGGGAATATCGTAGTAGCTGCTAACCCTATCAATGACATCGTTGTAGAGCTTATACAACTTCTGTAACAGATTAAGCTCCTTGCGTATTTGGCCCAATTCAGGATAATCCGTTTGTGGCAAACCGAAGAGTTCCTCGCCGCTCTGGTACGTCTGCAGGCGGCGCCACATGCCCTCAAAACGATTCTGGAATAATATCAGACGATCGGAAGCCTCGCGCGGCGTCAGACCCGCCTGCATGGGTCCCGCCGTGCGGTATTCCGTCACATAAGCAATCTTATCCTGCTTAAAGTTGTCTAGATTGCTGCGCAAATCGCTCTGGAACGCCGGCTGCATGTCTAACAGTTTCACCTGCGCCTGCAGTGCTCCAGCCAACAAATTCTGGAATGTTGCCCGCAAATTGTCCACCAAATCGAACTGCTCCCGCTCCACCTGAACCTCGTACCGCGTGAGCACATTGAACGCTTCCTGCAAAGTAACATATCAAATTATTCATCGATATATGTAGGACATATTTGGTCATACCTCTATGGGGTCAATACGCAACTCCATGTCCACCTCCTGCTCACGAATCTTGCCTAGAGTTTCCATTATCATGCGCACATCGTCCAGATCTCGTATGGGACGGTCCAGCTTACGATCCATTTCATTGATCACCGCATAGACGTAGTCCATTTCCTTCTTATACTTCTTTTTCATGGCCTGTCCGATTTTGTGGTTACACGCTGAAAATAGAAATAACCCAGCCAAAGGTGTTCACTCCTCAAGACATACATATATCTATGAAAATCAGCCAAGGACATCAATGCCCATTAATCAATGCGTGCCAAACCGTCAATGGCCTCTGACTCTCCTCCCCAGTCAAGGACAGAGCAGTACAAGGGGGGACAATGGGGCGAGGTAGGGGGCTAATTGATTTTCGTTTTCGGTTTTTCGGTTTCGCATTCAACAGCCCCAGACATGAAGAGATGATATCCTGGGCCGTGTCTTGCCATTTATTTTTGGCGCTTCCTTTTGTGCGGCTAATTCGGTTAAATAAATTTGATTACCTAATTGGAAACCAATAAATTTGAATGCCAGTCTGCATACGAGTATTTGTCTACGCATTCACCATGTATGTGTGTGTGTGTGTGTGTATGTGTATGTGAATAATTATGTAAATGCAAGAGTGTGAGTGTCAAATTGCGGGTGATAAGCTGATAAATATTAAAGGTGTTGGCTGTTGAAATTAGAAATAGCATTTTCATAAGGCGGGGTGTGAACTCATGAATAATGGCTTAGGATGTGGAAGAGGTAAATACAACCAGTAGGCGTTGCTAACAGTAATAGCCCAGAACGGAAGTGAAAACTGTAGACAAAGTGTCTTTAATATTATTTAATGTATAAGGAATTCGAAAGAAATATTGTACTCAGACCTACAAACTCTTGTTATGGCCATAACCAGTTGTTAAGGGTTAAGTTTCAAAATCCAGTTACAGTTTTACAATTTAAAACAAAAAATCAAACCCTAGTAAATCAAAATTTGTTTTCACATATTTTATCAAAGACATCCATGTTTCGATTTGCGCGGATTATAATTGAATATAATCGAATATATTTCATGCAAATCGTTTTGAATCCAAATCTGACAAATCATTTTTTTTTAAGAATATTTTGGTGAGATCAAAATTGCTACAGCAACTCACAAATGACAGTAGAATACCTTTTGTTCTGATCGGATAGCAAAAACACTGAACGGTCTTTCTCTAAGAGCAGCTTAAAAATCAATTGGAGATGTTTTGCGTTTTTGTACAAACCGGAAATTTTAATATTTTACTATACTGAAAGGTCTCAATATTTAATACATATTAGTTAATTTAATTATAAATACTAAGTGTAAGAAATAGAATATATGTTAGCATTTAATAACTAAATTAAAAATTATATTAAAAAACAATCATGCAATATTGTTTTTTGATCAACTTCTGTGTTTATCAACATTCATACAGACATACAGATGGAGAGACAGGTCTAAATCGACTTAGTTCGTCGACCTTAGCGGAAATGTATATACTTTATGGGGTCTGTCACACCACCTTCTGCTAGTTACATGCATAAAGTTATTAAACCTATTTTTACCCATTTCCTGGGTAAATTAAATAAAAAGGGGATCGCAGATGGAAAAGATTACATACAAATACGAATTTTTCGATCAAAATAAAAATTTTTTAACCCGCTTGCCAAATAGCGCATTTAAGAAAGGCAAGATGCTATTAAATGAATTCGAATTTTACACTTAAAATGTCAGTTGATACAAAAAAAAATTTGGTAAACATTTTTTGAATATGTATATTGTGTGAGCTATAAAATCGCATTAATATTAGCATTAATACATAGATTATATCAGAGCTTTTACAGCCACTGGGATACTCACATTTGATCTCAATGGCCAAACCATACTTGAGCCTTTCATTGTATACAGCCACACACTGGCCGAAGACCTCCATGTCCGGTTCGATGAGGAGATTGGCATCCAGATCGGCCAGACAACGCAGAGTCGATTCGAATTGCTGCAGACCAAACTCCATGAGCTGTCGGGTGGTTCGATCGTTCTTCCATAGGAAATGGTACGGCTTCCAGCGCTTGATGTAGGTCTGGATCTCGGGCTTGACGTTCTTGGTACAGCTGGAGAGCTGATTGAGCGCCTTGGCCACCTCCTTGTTGTCCATGATGGCCGAGTAGAAGCTCTTGAGCATGTGCGGCATCTGAGGACGCTCCTCGGAGGCCAGGCAGTAGATCTTGCGGCGTCGATTCTTTGCGCCGCCTGCGGCCTCGGCGTTGTGATTGCGTCCGACGCGCGGCTGCACCGTCATCGAAACTTGCTGCGGTTGGTAAGACAAGATTTTGGAGAACATTGCGAAGCTATTAAGTGGTGTGGTACGAACCGGCGGATCCTTGCCGCTGGTCCATTGCGCCACACCCTTCGCAATGCCTGTGATATTCTTGCCAGCCGTCACCAATATGTCCTGCAGCTCGTCGAGACTCGGCTTGATAACCACATTGGGTATCTGCAGCTGCGCGTGCAGCGCAAAGATCGGCTTCTTCGCAGTCGTATCAAGCTCATCGGCGATGAACCGACGCCGCATCGTGTCCAGCGCGGCGCGTATGACCTTGATCAGCACATCGATGACCTTGCGGCTATAATAGCGTCGCATTTCGACCACAGCGTTGCAGACCATGTCCTACACCCAGAGAAAAAGGTAGTAAATCTTACTATTCCGTATTTGAATTGGAAATTTATGCATATTAAAGGCAACCAAACACGGAAATTGTTAACTTGACATTGACAATATTTGAATTTGAGAATGTTGAATTCGACGACACCCATAGTGTTGGGGATAAACATCATCTCATCGACCTCATTCATCTAAACATCTCTGGGTTGTGGGTTAAATTCTATAAAACTATTGTTTAGAAATTGAACTCACACCCCAGTGATGTTTCGGTTAAGAGACGATGACAAGAACTTTTTGAGAGAGTGCGAGAGTTAAAATTTGACTACGACTTTTGCTATAGCTTTTTTTCCGAGTGTAAGCAAATGGGGCATGGGGCACACTCAACAATGCCTTCATTTAAACACACTCACCTGCATGCCCTTGGGTAAGCTCTCTGAGGTGGAAAGCAAAGTCAGCGGATTCTCAAAGCAGGACCACAGAATACTCCAGTCCTGCTGCTGACCACCACCTCCAGATGCTGCCGGTGCAGCGGATGCTGCCCCCGATGTGCCCGCCTCATCCGGTTTGCGTCCACCCGACCCCGTTTGCTCCCCCTTGGGTGTGGCTGGTGGCCAAGAGATTTGCATAGCATTTTGTTAACCGCTTGACATTTGATTGACATTTGACTCACCATCGAACAAGGTAACCACATCATCGCCAGCAATCTCCTTAAACTTTTCCGTCGCCTTGTCTACCAAATTAAGCACCTCCTCGACCGCTTCAGAAACCATCTGGCTCTTGCGATTCAGTTCAATTGCTGCCTTTCTGTGTTGGTCGAAACGAACTTAAACACTTTAACAATATTTGCGCAGTTGCTTGATTAAACAGAAAGCTTTTAGTTCAATTTGATTGATTTTCTAAAAACTTTAGAAATCACAGGAAAATAGTAAAAACAATTATTTGCCACACTTTAAAATATAACTAAATCTATTCGATTTGTATTAGAGTACATCATGAAATAAGGAAACTTAACCGAAAAATTGTTTAGGTTTTCAAATTATATAAATATTATGGTTCACTTTTGCTCTTTGAAAAAATGTTAATTATTTGAACATAAAATTTTACTTAAGTAATTATTATTATTTTTTAATCATTTTCTATAATTTATGGTAAATAATTATAATAGTTAAATGTATTTATTCCAGGGTTGTATACCCCAAAAAACCTAGGCACCAAACCGAACCCCGTTTGATAAAGGTTTTTTTTGTTAAGTGTATGCTTAAGCATAAAAATAATAATTTTATTTTTGGTTCGGGCTCGTCTGGGTATTATTTTATAAATTTATTTATTTTTTTTTTTGTCTTGAGACATTTTAAATTTTAATATATATATATTTAAAGTTGTCGTTAGTCGATAGCTGTTCAGGAGTTTTTAAGTTTCATTTAGCCAAAAGTAGTATAATGGATATGTAACAAATTAATAATAAACCAGAATGGGCGGAGCAGATCAGTCGGACGGGCCCGACTGTAGAATACCCTGTGCCTTTTATTTTATATACAATTTTATAAAACTGTCACACTAAGCGTATCAGCAGTACTTCTTCGTCCCTTATTAAGTGCGCCAGCTGCGCTGCGGTGCTGCTGCTGCTGCTGCTGCTGCGCTGCTGGGCTGCGCTGGCAATTGCGTAGTTTATATCTACTTTGTTTATTAACCGATTTCAATGCGCTTTTCAGAATAGTTAAATATTATAAAAAAGAGCGTTTATACCAAATAACATTATTCTATACATTACGCTTGTTTTTGAACTTTTAAGTTCAACTATTGTGAAGCTTATATCTCCTGTGTTTCTTAACCGATTTCAATGCGCTTTTCAGGATAGTTAAATATAATACAAGAGAGCTTATGTTTCAAATAACAATCTTCTATGTTTAATATTACGCTTGTTACTTTTAATGTTAAAAAACACGAGGTTGTTTGGGTTTTATTTTTTTGGGCGTCAAGGGGGCGTGGCATCCAATTTTCGAAACAAACTTGATCTGCGTAAGATAACTACCTATCTATAGCAACCAAAACGACATCTCTAGCTTTTGTAAGTCGTTGCTGAGAACGACGCGTTCATACAGACAGACAGACAGACAGACAGACAGACAGACAGACAGACGGACATCGCTAAATCGACTCAGCTCGTCTCCCTGATCAAAAATATATATACTTTGTAGGGTCTGCCACGCCTCCTTCTGCCTGTTACATACATTCTAACAAAGTTATTAACCCTGTTTTTCCCATTTTTCAAATGGGCACAGGGTATAATAATAAAATTGACGCTTTGATTTATTTAAAGAATTTTGAGAAATGTAAATTTTTGAACCTCACTTGAACACATTTAAGGGTTGCCAGTCGAGCACTCTCGACTAGTGCTCACTCATTGTTTCGTCTCTGCATAATTAAAATGCTCATACATAAATTAGGTTTGATAAATCCAATAAATCAGTGGCAAAGCTAACAGTAAACCACAGGGCCCTGAAGTCAAACTCGATGTCTGACTTGCAAAGTTCAAAAGAATCTTGCTGCCACATGCCACACGGCGACACACACACCTTACCATATACTATCTGTATAGCCCACCTGCAAGCCTCCTCGCTGCGCTCCAGAAATTCATCAACTGTCCAGATTTCATCGTCTGTGCCGAGAACAAATGTGCAAAGTTTTCAAGAGCGTAAAATTAAACACACATGATACCCCAAGAGGCGTTCGGCAATTAAATCGAATGCAAATGATGCCAGGGGAAAGGGGAAGTAGGGAGTGGGGAGTGAGGAGTGGGGCATACCTGCCGGCAGTATCTGCAGTGAGACGTCCTGCATCCACATGAGCACGTTGAGAATGCGATTGGAGTAGATGTCATGGACACGAGCCACCAGCACCTCAAACGTCTCAATGGCCAGCTTGCAACGTTCGTAGAACTGTGTCCAGTTCTGGTTGGTCCACTGCGAGCGGAAGCGCAGCATGAGCCTTGAGCCTTTTGTGGGGGCACAGAAGTTGATACTTACATTGATGGTCTGCAGTCCTGGCTTCAGCATGGCCGTCAGACGGACCAGTTGGGGCAGGAACAGGGGACGCACCTCCAGCTTGACAGCCTTGACTGTGGCCAGAAACATTTTGATAAGGCTCTGCGCATAGAATGGTAAAGTGAGCTTATAAAAGAAATCGTCTTAAAGTGCATACATTAAGCGAGTCCTGGATGGTTAGAAAGTACTGATGACGACTCATCAGTGTGGCTGCCACAATGGGCAGTTCAATCTTCAGCTTGGCCAGCATCTTGGCCTCCCGTATCAGCAGCGGAATGGTCGGATGTAGATTGACGAACAATCGATCTCCCTGTAGACAAAGCAGAGGTTGCATCAGGCAGGCATCGGCCACACTTATGTCCTGGTCCAGCCAAATGGAAACAATCTCGTCCTCATACTCCTGCAGCACTCCCATTACATTGTTGTAGCGCACATCCAGATCTCTGGCCAGCGGCTGGGTACTGAGCACTCCGTGATCCATCACCGCATCCATCAGCTCGGTGATGTGCAGATTCAGAGCCCGACACCAGTGAATGCGTCCTGCAATTGGCGGAAAGTTCCGAGCCAATGGAGGATCGTCGCGTTGCTTGCGGAATGTCTTCAGTATGCGATCCACCTCCTTCTCCACATAGCGCAGTATTCGGGTGTACTTCTCATCCATGCGGGTCAGGGGAATCTTCTCGCTAACCTTCTCGAAACGCACCAGGAAGCGTATGCATTGTGGCGTCTCCCACACCGTATCAAAGTCACGTTCGATAAGTGTGGCAATGGTGTCCTTCAGTGAATCCGTCTTGGTTATAAACCGATCAAAGTCATCATTGAAATCGGCATTGCGATGATCCAAATAATCGTACTTCTTGGAAGTGATTTCCTTCTTCGCTTCCTCGAAATGATTGGAGGCATCTTCGAGCGCCTCGCCCAAAAGCAGACCCTCCAAGCGACGCTCAAACAGGTGATTATAGTCGTCAATCAGATTAAACATGTTTATTATTTTGGACAATCTCTCGCAGAACGTATCGAATTTGCCTAGAATTTATGCAAATATGTAAGATTAAGGTTGGATAACAGTGTAGATTGACTTACCAAAGACAAAGTTCTCGGAGAATCCAAAAGGTGTCTGATGGGGCAGAAAGGGCTGCTCTCTAACCGTGTAATAGGTTTCATGGTATATGTGGTTCAGTTTGATGCAGTTGCTCAACTTGGTGCGGATCAAGCTGCGATCTTGCGACCATATTGTTTCCTTACAACGACAGGTGATGTAGGATTTGCAGGTTTCGATCATTTGATTGGTTATCTGTGAAGGAAACAAGAATATTTAATTATAAATATAATTTATTTCTTTTAATATAACCCTTCATAAAAATCTAAAACTTTAACCGATTCGATTTTGAACAAATACTTTGAATGCTAGAGCAACAGAATTGAAAGCGTATTTTTGATGTTATTCTATATTGTAGAAAAAAATTCAACAAAACAAATTAATAAAATTAGATTTAATATTCATATTAGAAAATTTAATAGGTACTTTACTAACTGTTAGATTTTCAAAAACCCAACCGATATTAATAATGACATACATATACTTTATTGAAGTATTTTTTTTTTAATTTTTGAATATGTGATCTGAGTACAACTATATCCAAAATGGAGCTATAACTTCTTATACTATATTTATGGAAACAGTTTGTAAGAACCATTATTAAACATATGCATTATATCTAGAACATCAAAACGATTCTCAACATTTTATCCCACCCCGTAATATTATTTTTGATTCCTTATAGCTTACTGTTACTATTTTTAATGACCTCGACCAGAGATGTTTAAAATTTCAACAAAACATACAAATGAGGTATATTTATATTGAATTCTACATAGCAGGATGAGTAGGAAAATAATAGCATGGATTATACTTTTTGTTTGTTTTCAACAAATTCTAAAGGAATGTTTTCTATTACACCTCAGGGATGAAAACTGAACCCTAAAATGGCCCAACTGTTATCTTTAGTAAGTTGGTTTGAATGTTTGTTTCTGCTGTTTTATTTCGCTATTAATTTGGCAAAATTAAAGTTAAAAGTGTATTACATTCACCCCGTTTATATCAATAGAACACTTGTCGCATCCCGATTACTTTACACGCATAGAATAATACAAAAGGTCAACAACTGGTCATAATTCCAGCAGCTACTTGAAGCTCCACCCAAGGTACATGGACCGAATGGACAACATAAGCTTCTTTGCCCACGCAGGTATCAAGAGGACTGATACAGTGGTCTTAGAAAAAGTCACGCACCGAGCTGTTTGTCCTAAGAGCCACTTAAGCAAGGGGAAACCGCATCAAACAAATCTACAACATGACAGCTCATGAAATGTACTACAAATGCTTAACGTCGAATGCTGCATAAAAAGCAGACCCAGTTAACAGAACTCACCTTAACCATTAAGGCAGATGTGCGCTCCGAGGTGTTATAGAACTGGGAGACGCTGTAGATGAGTCGGACGGTCTGTAGCAGGCTCAGAATGGACTCTTTCATGCTGACCGGATCGTCCAGGTATAGGGAATGGCAACATGTCTCCATGGCCTGTATGAACTTGGAATTGTCCCGGGCTTCGTTGTAGCAAAAGGTAATCTTGCGATCCGTTTCCTTCCACTGCCTCATAACCCTCGATCCGGCCAGAAAGAGGCAGTGTAGTGTGAACTGCACCTCCTTGTCCTGGAGATGGGCGAGCAGTTGGGAGAACTGTGCACCGCGCTTCTTCCAATATTCCAGTTCGTCCTGTGGACCACTGTGATCGTTTTCCTTGCGCAGTTGTTCGCTTTCGCCCAGTATTTTGAGTATACCCTTGGACCAGTTGTTCACACGCTCCTCCAGTTGAGCGCAGAATTCCTGATTCTTGGCCATATCCTTGACCTCGTCGACCACAATGCAGCCGTCGAACATATCGTTGCCATCGGCAAAGACATTATAGTGATCACAGACCTGCTCACAAACCCGCAGGGCGCTGCAAAAGGAGCGCAGACCGGGCAGAAGTTGACCCTTGATAAGACCACAGCTGACGTCCTCCTCTTCGCCCTCCAGGCTGGGGAAGGCGAGGGCCTGCATGAAGACGAACTCCACAATGCGCTCAATGGAAGTGACTAGGCCAATGTTCTTGGCATCGATGACGCCACAGTATCTACATCGGAGGGGCGGGTAAAATATTCAATTACCAATACCCTCCCTCAGGGGAGGCTTGTCAGTCAGACTCGTGTGCAGTGCTGCCAGTTTGGCCTTTTATAGGCTGGATATAATATAATTTTAAATGGAAAAGCCTCTTAAGTTTGCTTATAGCTACAACTCTAGAAAATGAATTTCATGCATCTTACTGAAGATACACTCATATTTACACTTCATTTAAATAAAATATTTTAAAAGCTCTAAATGTTTTGAGGCATACAACTATTGGAGCTTGTTCCTCATGGAACAAGCTGGAATAAATATATTTAAATGTTTCAAGCTTTTTTACTTAATTTAATTAAAATCGCATTACATAAAAATTAATTTTTGAAACGGAACATAAAATAAAATACAATAATTTTAAGTAAAGAGTATACAATATTATTTTAAATTCCTCATAAATTACATAAATTACGCAGAATTTGTATCAATTGCCGAGAAAATATTTATAAATAAACCTATCAAAAGAATGGCTATATTATTTAATTTATGCTAAATAGAAACATAAAACTAGTCAATATGTACTACATACTTAGATATATTAGCTGCATTTAGCGTATTTTGACTTTTTTCTTGCCAAAAATCTGGCAACACTGCTCATGTGTGTGTGTGGGTGGATGGGTGTGTGGCTGTGTGGGCGTGTGTGTCGGGCAAAAAGCCTCGATAATCCGCGTGCCAACAAAATCAACCAAAAATTGTCTATTCAGAGATAATAGTTTTTAAGTTTGGCCAAATAAAAGCGTGGCGCAAACTTATGAAAAACAAACAAGCAACAAACTGAGGCTTACAAATCCTTTTGGAATCCCTCCTCGGGCAGCTGCTTGGATGTGTTCACACGAAAGATATAAATACAAACGCCAGTGAAGGCACATGTCCAGCCATCGGTTAGGAATAATTTCTTGGGCTTGGGCGGGGGCACGCCACTGGGCGAGGCGCCTCCTAGAAGAAGTGGGCACAGAGCGTTACAATCCAAGTGCAAATATGGTGGACTAAACATACCCTGCGGTGTTTTCGAGCTGCTCGATGCCATGCCCGTGCGTGATGGTCCCGGTTTATTCGCATCCAATACAGGTGGTGGATCCGGTTCGTCCACTTCTTGATAGAACCACAACAGCTTGTTCTTCATATTCGGCAGAAAGAGCTGATTTATTTCATCGAGCTGCAAGAGAGGTTTTCAATGCAAAAATATTTTAAATATAATTTAGGAATATTTTTAATGTACCATATTAAGGATTTTATATGTATGAAACCAGAGAGTGACCGACCCAAAGTCTGCAATATTGTTTCTTTAATAACTTTTGTGTTTATTAGCCGATGTCGATGCGCTTTACAGGATAGACAAATATGATGGTAGAGAGTATATATTCCAAATAACAACCCATATTCAATATTACGGTTGTTATTCAGATTCAAATCGGGATCTATTCAAGAGGCTTACATCTATCTACATTCCAAAACTGGCTGCTCTAGCCCTTATAGTTTCCGAGATCGAGGCGTTTATCCAGACTGACGGACAGGGCTAAATCGACTAAGCGATACACTTTGTGAGGTCTGGTACTCTTCCTTCTGACTGTTAAATACATTCTCCCAAAGTTATAACCCATTTTCAATGGATACAGGGTATAAAAAGGGATTCTTCAATTGCTGGTTTTCACTCACCATATCCCCTTCGAATATATAGTCCATCAGCTGATGTCTGGGCAGCTGAGTGGCGTCTATCAGCAGCTGGAACGTGAACTCCAGACGGGGATCCATCTCCCCACGACGGGCTTTGCGTTCGCATTCTTCACGTCGTCGCTGCGCTTCGTCCGGGTCCATAGCCATTATATTATTTTTGTTTACCAATATTCCATATAAATGGAATATATTTTGGTTTATAATTGAGTGTCACGCCGAACCGTTGAGTTTACCAAAAATATGCCAAGCAAAAGTTTTCAGGTGCAGAACATTTTGTTTATGTTATAGTTTTAATACATTTATGATTGAAATTTATCAATTTATCATTGATTATAATTATTTATTAATTTATTTATGTGTTTCCGCCAATACAAAATGCAAAAACGGGGAAAGACCAAAAATATATTAGTTTCAAAAATAGTTTCACCTGCTGTTGTTGTTGTTGAAACTTTTTCAAAAATAAAACTCAAAATCAAAAGTTCTTTGCAAAATACAAAAACTACTTACAACAACAATTGCCATTAGAAGAAACTACTTAAGTAAATACAAGTAGAGCAACTTTACGGTGAAAATGGAAATTATTTGAAATTATTTTGTGCTGCTAGAAAACGACAGTCGTGGTCTCAAAAACAAAATTCTTGTTTTCTAGAAGTTACATCTACTTATTGATGCAGTATATTTATATACTTTGATGTATATTCAAGTTGATATAGAGTGTGGTGACTACGTAAACTCTATTTTATCTTGAAAATTTCAATTCAATTTTCAAGTATTTGTTTTCTTTTTAAATGTTCTGCAAAGAGAGTGAAGTTTAAGAAATTGCATTAGGTGTTTTTGGTTGCGCAGCTAAAGAGAAAAAATTACAAATAAATAGTATTAGTTTAATAAATTCAATTTATGTATTAATTTGCCAAGTTCCGTTTTTAGGTTTGTCCAACTACAACAAATATTATACAATTTGTACGTTTTATTTTAGTTAGTTTACACCATGATTGCATAATCAGCCAACGAGTACAAGGAGCTAAAGGGTTACATATTACGTTATTCTTACTGAAGCAATAATTATTTATATTAATCTTGCATTGAACTGCGTACGTAACTGAGTTAAGTTGGGGGAAAATAATTATTAATTCTGCAAGTTCTTTAAAATTGGCACCTGCAAAATGTCGCCCTCGTCCTCCTCTTCCTCTTCCTCCTCGCTTCCGCTGCCGCCATTGGCACGCATTGCCATCACATGCTCGACCAATTTCTTCTTTTGTACGAACATTGTGACGGGAATACAATGCTAACTAGCCAAATTTCTAAATTAATGCTAAGGATTTACTAGTGTTTCAATTGCGTTCGCTGACGATGCGTCCACTTGCACTTTTTCCAACCAAAATCAATGAACAAAAGTATTATTGAACAAACAAAGTTGAATGCGCGCCAGTTGCCAGGGTAACCAACGCGATCTCGATTTAGCAAGTTGCACAAAAAACACCAACAAGGCAATAACTACACCAGATTTTTACCTAAATGTGATGTAATAAATATTAAATAGATATAATAAAGCTACTTTTTTTTATTTAAGTGAAATTACACATTAACAATACATATCGATACGAGCCATCGCATGCGCTGCGCTATCGATACATTGCGTGCCTGCTGCTGACGATGTATCGCTGGCACATCGCATCTCTAATTCCGAACATTTTGCTTTGGACGCGTGCTGCTCTGAAAAAGTGTATTTTGCAAAAACCTTAAAAACAAGCTTATAAGCAGAGTTTGTGACTTGTTTACGTTCCAAGAAGGTTAGTTGTGGTTTATGCAAGATTTGCGCATAAGTTTTGTTATTTTGATAGCCTAAAAATGTGAAATATTGGCATGCAAATATTTGCCGCAAAAAAAAAGAGAAAAAAAAACCAAAATGGCGTAAGCGGCGCAACACTGAAAAAAAGCAAACAAAAATAAAATAGTAAAAAAAACAAGCTGGCAGCAGCGAAAAACAGTCGAAAGTATAATAAAAAGCGGTTTCTGTTGTTGTTGCAGCATTAGCATTCAGATGGCCAACGCAGACGTGCAGTATAATCAGGGCTTCCAGTCGCAGGACAACAACGACGACTATAATGACGATAATGATCCGCAGCAGGATCACGATGATGACGATCAGTACGACAATGATCAGAATGACGGCGACGACGATTCCATTGTGAAAATCGGAAGCGTCGGGGATAGTCCCAAGTTCATACGCCTACGCGGCCTGCCCTGGTCGGCCACGCACAAGGAGATCCTCGAATTTCTGGTCAACGTGGAGGTCATCAATGGATCCCAGGGGATTCACCTGGTCACCAGCCGCGTCGACGGCAAGAACACGGGCGAGGCGTACGTGGAGGTGGCCAGCCAGGAGGACGTCGAGGAGGCGCGCAAGCTCAACAAGGCCAGCATGGGGCATCGCTACATTGAAGGTAACCACTTTGCGGGAATGCAACAGTCGCAAGGAGGCGTGGCAGATCCCACAAAATATATATATTTATATTCTTGATCAGGACGACGAACTGAGTCGATATAGACTTATCTTGTTCGTTTGTGTAAACGCTGACGTCTTTATTTAAAATGCTGAATGGCACGCCCAATTTAAAAGATACAAATTTATCTACATAAATTGTGCCTTCAGTAGTCAGAAGAGATTAATATCTACCAATTCTGTTAATATAAAAAACAAAAAAAAATATTTATCCGATTTGGCACGCTTGAAATTTGGTAAAGGCAGGGTTAATAACTTTGGAAGAACGTAGGTAGCAAGAATTTGTGGTAGACCTTAAAGTCTCCTCATTTACTTAAGTACAACGACTTAACTCAAAAATCGCGATTTTTGAGTTAATGATGCAGAAATATTCGTTGGTTAGTAATCTATGTTGTGTAAAATTTCATTATCCTGTCTTCCATACACAGACCGTGAGAAGAAATTATGTCAATCCGCTATCTACAAATTGTATAAATTTTTTTAAAAATTGCTTCATAATTAAGAGAGATAGAAGAGTCAAATTTTGCTTATATATTTTTTCAATTCCGTTTTAAAACATCTTCGGAAATCTTGTCGCATTTAAACGCTGTGGTTTTTTGACGCAGCTTTTTGTGCAGTTCTTGCAGCCAAACTGAAATCACAATCAATAATGTACAATATTTTTTACAGTGTTTACTGCCACGCCCAAGGAGGCCAAGGAAGCCATGCGTAAGACCGGAGGACATGGACACGCGTTTGTGGTAAAACTGCGCGGTTTGCCCTATGCCGTCACAGAGCAGCAGATCGAAGAGTTCTTTGCCGGTAATTGAAGTAGTTGCATTTCTTTCTGTGCGTGTAATTGTTTGATTTGGTCAGGGCAGAGAATAATTCTTGTTATTAAATTGATACGATATGCATGTACTGAAACAGCGCTTAGCGCGAGCAACGCTTCACTGTCTGTAGTGCGAAGTGTTAAGCATTTTGGGCTCCTTTTTGAGTTACTTAGCGCCCGAACGTCTGGGGTGATTGCATCCAAAGGACCAGGGGTCGATGTTGTAGTTAATTAAATCCAAAAACATGCTCACATCATACCAGTAATCTTAAACACATCTTTCATATTCCTAAAAGCCGATTTCCCCGAGCACAAATCCAAATCATTTGTCCTGGAAGCATCATTTCAAATGACACAAAATGAGCTCACATTTTGCGCTGGTGGAAATCGGCTTTTTACTTGGATTAGTTAATTTTGTATTCCTTTTTGTACTACCTTAATTTGCTTTTGGATCAATATTTGAGCGAATTTATTATTTGGTTGCAAACTCTGTGTTTAACATTATTTCATGCTCATCAAATACACCAAAACCTTGTAAACTTGTCAATTATTAGGTGGCAATTTTTGACTGTCAGCAATTCCAGATGCAGTAATAATACCATTAATCTGACAAAAGCAAAAACACTACAAACTTTCTCTATTACTCTCTCTCTATCTCTCTTTGTTAATTATCCTAATCTTGCCTAAAATGTATATATGTTCATATATATATCTCTATATATTTGTATAAATCTTTGTTGGTTATCGTCATGGGCAGGGTTGGAAATCAAAACGGATCGGGAGGGCATACTTTTTGTTATGGACAGAAGGGGTCGTGCTACTGGGGAAGCATTTGTTCAGTTCGAAAGCCAGGACGACACTGAGCAAGCCTTGGGCCGAAATCGCGAAAAAATTGGGCACAGGTGGGTCTTTAACACATCATATAACCATACAACGTAATCAACAAACAATGGTAACAATATTGAACAGCGAGTGGTATCAACGAGCTGCACATTTGCAAATGCGGACAACTAACTTATAAACATTCCTATTTCAGTAAATTATTTTGTTCAATTAAGCACTATTTGTAGCACAGGCTTTGGGTCTGGTTGGGCACCAACAACAACAACAGCGACAACAACAACAACAGCCACATTTTATTAACCTAGAGCTAGTCTTTTGATAAGTGCCACCGGTTAACCTTACTTATCAAAAGCCTAACATGTTGTCTTATCTAACCAACTAGAATGGAATGTCATGCACATCATTCTCAAATCTCGATCTCAAACTCTGGTGTATTTAACCCATTAGCATCTGGCTTTTCCCTCAAGGTTTTTCCCATTAATGCACACTTATTATAATGCCATTTCCGCTTGCCCCTCTTCTTTGCTCTCCCAGGTACATTGAGACCTTCCGCAGCTCCATTGCTGAGATGAGGCGTGCCACAGGTGCCGGCATGGGCGGTGGACGCCCCGGGCCTTATGACATACGCGATCGAGGCGCCAATCGAGGAGGCAACGATTTTGGCGGTCGGAATGGTATGTAATGCCAGTAGCTAATTATTCAGAATCTTTAATGTTAGCTTTGGGATTTTTGATTTATCAGAGTGGGGCAACAACGGCAACTTTGGCGTGGGCGCCAACAACATGTTGGGCTTTAACAACTTGCCCAGTCTGATGAACTCTGGCAACTTTGGCAACAACTCTGGCGGCAATGGCGGCGGCGGTGGCAACAACGGAGGCGGCAACGGCGGCAGCTTTGGCCAAAACTCTGGCAACTTTGGCAATTTCGGCAATGACTTTGGCGATTTTAACAACTTTGGCAACAATCGCAACAACAATAACGGCAACAACTTCGGTGAGTGCCCAAATAATGTTCTAAACTTATCGTAAGCTTCGATAAATATCCTGCAAACTAGAGTTGCATGCAGTTTGCTCGGTTCAGACACAGTTCAATTTAATATAGAAATTGATTCTAGTTTAGTGGAATGAATGATTTAATTCACTAGATAAATTTAAAAAAAACGGTCTCTTAAGTTAGTGCAAGTGGGATATGTGTGTAACACCCAGAAGGAGACGTGGCAGACTCTACAAGATACCATATTCGGGATTTAGATTCTCCTATTCAGTAAAGAGTAGAGTTTGTTAACGATTTTCGATACATCCCACCCACTTTCCCCACAAATCGCAAAAAGCCGAAGATATGCTACATTTAATTTGCGTCACTTAGCAGAAGGGGGCTAGTGTGCCATGCATACGCTCGTAGCTTAGTGTACATGTGCCTCTGGTTGTGTTTGTAAATACAGTAGAATCCGGTTATAGCGACATTCAAGGGACCGACGATTTTACGTCGTTATATCCGGAAGACAAAATCCATGATTTTGTTTCTTTTTCGTATTAAAAAAACACAAAATCCATGATTTTGTTTGCTTCTTTTAGCATTGTTAAAGAAATCAAATTTTCCTCTTTAAAGTTTTTTTTTTGTTTGGCACGTCGCAATATCCGGTTGAATTGTGAAAAATCTCGTCGGTATAAGCGGTTTGACGCTAAAAGCGGAGACGTTCTAAGCGGAGGCCCTTTCATATAAGTTTGTATGGGGACCAACCAAGCCATCGAGTTTTCGTCGCAATAACCGGACGGACGCTATAAGCGGCGTCGTTATAACCGGATTCTACTGTACATTTATACAAAGTAAAGGGTCTCCAACTGTCGGTTACGTCCTACTTTAGCCTCCGCCCGACTGATCTGCCCTGTCCATGTATTTTAATCAACAATCGATTGAGTGCACGATTCATTGGGATTCAGTTCCGAAAGTTCCATGAGAGTAGTTCAGGATATTATGGGCAAGTAGTGTCCCCCTTTTAATGATGACAAAAAAAAGCATTATTCGATTTTTTAATTTGGATATCAGAATAGCTTTTTAAAACATGCCCACAAATAGTCAATTTCTTTTCTGCGAACTTTACCTTTTCTCGATCCAATTTATTGACGAACTGCCCGAATATAGCTTATAGAGTTTCACTTGCGGTTATTTTCTCTGCTAGGGATTCGATTAATTGAAACCCTTTTTTCGATGCAATTAAGTTTTTTCCATCACTGTGATGCACAGCTCTACATCGAGCAATCTCAGTTCACACAAAATTCCCAACAATTGACATTCCAAATTTCATAAATTATATATTGAAATTCAGATATGCCTGGCAACTTTGGTAACAACGGCGGCGGTGGAGGCTTCGGGAACTTTGGCAACAATTCGGGCGGCGGAGGCGGCAGCTTTAACAATGGAGGCGCCGGTGGCTTCAACAATGGCGGCAGTGGCGGCGGCTTCAACAATGGCGGCGGTTCCGGAGGTTTTAACAATGGCGGTGGTGGAGGCGGTGGCTTCGGCAACTTTGGCAACAACTCTGGCGGAGGATTTAACAACTCTGGTTTTAATAATGGAGGCGGAGGCGGCTTCAACAATGGCGGCGGCGGGGGCTTCAATGGCGGAAACGGCGGCTTCAATAATGGCGGCTTCAACAATGGAGGCAACTTCGGTTCGTCTGGTGGCAACTTCGGGCCTATTGGTGGCGGCCGCAACAACGATGTCGAGTATTATACGATCCACATGCGAGGGTTGCCATACAATTCCTTCGAGAACGATGTGTTCAAGGTGAGTTCGATAAGTTGTATATCGATGATGATATTTAATGGGTTTATTCTCTGCCTCGCAGTTCTTCGAGCCTATTCGCCCGGCCAATGTGCGCATCAACTACAACAAGAAGGGACTGCACAGCGGCACCGCCGACGCCTACTTCGATACGTACGACGATTCGCAGCTGGCCATGAAGCGGCACCGCGAGCAGATGGGTTCCCGCTACATTGAGCTCTTCTACGACGGCAAGAGCCGCGGCGGAGTCAACATTGGTGGTGGCGGTGGCGGAGGCAACAACGGAGGTGCTGGTGGCGTAGGCGGAGGCCCTATTGGAGGAGCTATTGGTGTCGGCGGAGCTGCTGGTGCTGGTGGCAACAACGGAGGTGGTGGCAACAATGGAGGTGGCAACAGTGGTGGTGGTGGTATCGGCGGCGGCGGCGGCGGTGCCGGCGGAGGTTTCTCACGGCGCATTTAAACGTAGCCTTCAGTTTAATTCCTTATACTTACGCACGTTAATTTAAACGCAGGTATTCTATAAGTTATTTGGCCTCAGCCTCCGCATCCGTCGAACTCCCCTGCAATTCAATGCAGTTATTCAGCAAGTAGAACTGCTTAGAGTTACAATTTCTCAATCGGTAGAAGAATAGCGACTATCGAGAAGCAACAAAACAATCGAAAACAGATGAAACAATTATAATCATTAATTTAAGCAAAAGTATAACCAATCGATATACAGTTTTCATTTACATCAATGCACACCTCGTCAACTTTCTTCGTTTGTAATCCAACCAAGACATGACAAAGCAAAAGAATTGTAAACACTTACCATACAATAAAACTGATAAAATTAAAGTACGGATTTTTATTAAAGTTAAGTTCTGCAGTATACGACATGCTTGTCTAATTAAACCGAGCTCAGCAAGCTTTCAACGGCGTCGCTGTAAATATTTCCCAGACAGTACTAATTATAGATCTATACTACACGCTTATCAGATCAGCAGCAGATACTTGGTGTACTATCGACTATAGACTTGGTCAACAGACGCTGCATCATTGCCTTTGTGCTCTCTTGATGAACGCGCGCGAATTCCGCGAATGGAAATTTAAAGTCGTTTGCTAGGCGACAGTTCATTGTTTCTGTAATTGTGTTAAGCGCCGAGTTCAAGCAAAAACAACTACAACTGTTAAGTGTAACTAATGGTGTTCGGCTGTGGCATATTATGTAAATACGGAATATTTATTATTCCATAAATATGCGAAAACTGTGCGGTTTTTCTGCTTTTCCTTCTGCACCCCAAGAGGAGAGTGTTAAATGTGCTAACTGTTGGCTCATTTGCGTATCTGCAACAAATACAAAATAATATACACAATCTAATATATCTAAAATAAATATTTCTAATATTTATAATTATTGACTAAAGTTTATCTGGTTACATTTTGCTAGTGTAGCAAAAATGATCTACAGCCCAAGAGCTTGAAGCATTCCATAATTTACGATTGTACGCATATGGGCAACATTTATATGGGTTTTGTTTGATTTAGACCCTATATATGTCATTAGGCACTGTCATGCCTTACATTTCACTTTCCTTCAAGCACTGATCGACAGTTAGATAAGTTATTGTTTATTTTTTATTTTTGGAGAGACAATGGCAATGATAATTCTTGCTAATTATGCCAATAAAATACATGCATCAAGATATACACATATATATAGTACAGACCCAAAATAGATAATGCTGTCAGAATGTAGTACGTTGAGCATTCTATGGGCGCTTTAAAGACGTCCATAAATTCTTTATAGAACTGAAGATGCGATTTGAAAACTGATTCTTGCAATCTGATTCTTTGCAACAAGCGGTGACGCGTGCTATAAAATTGTATGATTTCTCTTTGAGAGTATTATAAATTCTTCACTAAAAAAACAAAAATGCCACAGTATGTCATATACATAGTTTGATTTACTACCTAAGCAGATTAACATCAGTTAAAGTTATTAAATCACAGAAAATCGTTGACATTCCCTATCAAACAAACTCCAATTTAAAGGACGCACATTTTTTAAAAGATTTAAAAAAAAAAAAAAAACATTAATATACATCTCAAATATCAGAAAAAGTCGTTTGTCCAAGCTGATTGCTTGTTAATTAATAATTAATTAATAATAATTAACAAGTACTCAAATACCAGCATGATTTTCCCTACAAATTCTTTCGAGTGTACGCATTTTTTAAGCGGATTTTTATCGCCAAGTTGTGCTGGGGGTTCGCAAATTCTTACTAGGTAAGCTTCAAAAATTGTATCGCTCTAATCAGTTATGCCTATTTGCTGGGCTATTTATTCACCTCACAATGTACGGCAAACACAAACAATTGGGGTTATTTTTGTTGGATTTAATGCGATTTTCGTCAGATTGTATTGTCATGTGGGCATTTGAGTGTGGAGTTTATTTATGAAAGTGCTGGTAATTTATTAATCAAATTACGTTACGTGTTGAATTTTGCAATTTTACTTAAATATCTGGAAACACGATGCCTCGGAATAACAGTTAACAGTTAAGCTTTCCAGTTTGTGTAGCCTACATATCTCTATCAAAATTTGAAAATAAAAGTATTTTCAGCCATAGTTAATTCTATAACTAAAAGTCAAGTGCTAATATGATATTTCTAACGATGAGAATAAAAGTATTTCTAACCACAATTCGAAAATTCATTAAATAAGTTTTATTGACTGATTGTTTATTGTGGCAATAATTAGAAAAGAATTCTTACATATTATATAGAATGTAAACAAATGTATTATTCAATTTACATATCGAAGTTTCGTTGAGTAATACGCGTGTCGATTGTGTAACAAGTGTAATTATTAATGGAATAATTATAAAACCGCAACACATCATTAATTAATAAAGCGTATGAAGTCAGTTCGACTATTAAACTATTTAGTATTTAGTAAAGCATACATAAATCAGGAGGTGTTGAAACTGTTTTAAGGTATAAAGATAATAACAGTGACTTATAATAATAGTACTTAAATTAAATCCATCCGTCTACCAAAGTAAGTATATAATTACATAAATATTAAAAACAATGCATTTAAATTGATTAGAAACAGTATACAAATTTGCATAATAAAAACTTCAAATTATTAGTAATGATTACTAATTAATTTACAGTTTCTTACGTTTCATTAACAAATTAATTAATGCACAATTTATTTCTTCTCAATTCCAAATATTAATTAAATTAGCATGTATGGTAAATTAGAGGGTATATAAAAATCGGAGCTTGGTTAATAGAGAAATTAATGCGCATAGCAAATTAAACGATATTGAAATATCAGTCTTTAATACAAATAGATAATACCAAAATAATGAATACTATATACATATATTTGCTCAGTTCGCAATATTAATTAAATAAGCAAGTATAATAAATTATATACATGGGTATTGAATTCTTCTGTTTGAGTCAAGTTACTAAATAAACTTGATGTGCATAGCCATTTAAACGTTATACGAATTCTAGAATTGAATATAAATGTAATTAATTAAAATACTCTTAATTAATAACTAAATATTAATAAGCAATATGTGAAATTGAAATCTTTAGATCACAGTTTAATAGAGAATGAAGCTAATAAAATTATATCCAAATTCAAGAAAATATTAATATACTATCTAATTTTGCTGAATTCCAAATAATATTAATTAATTAATTAGCATGTTATATAAATTATATAAAATTGAAATCTTCTGCTCGGGACAGATTAGTAGAGAAACTTAATGCGCATAGCCAATTAAACGGTATCAAAATTCCAGAATTTATTTGTTCCAACGGATAGCTGGTGTAAAATGCAAATCAGCTGATCGATCGCATTGCCAGCGAAAATAAAGCTGCCGTTCTGGCAGATCGACGTCATCAATCGAATCGGAACGAGCGCTGACCGAAGGTGATAACCGGGTCCGTAGCGCCAAAACACCTAACGACAGCAGCAGCAACAGCAGCAGCAGCAGCAACAACAGCAGCAGCAGCAACAGCAGCAGCAACAGCGGCTACAACGACGACGCCAGCAGTCAACGGCAGAACGCAAAGCGGCCGCGTCGACAGCGGAAAATCGCTCTAGAATCGCTCTACGGCTGCAGTTCGCCCTGGAGATCAGTCCGATAATATCGGAATCATAACGGCAGAACGCGTCAATCAAAACGTGTCAATCGACCATCAATCAGTGCGAGTGTCTGTGAGTGTGCGTCTGTATGTGTGAGTTGGAATAAAAGCAAAACAAATCAAAACACGCGCTCAAAGTCTGAGCAAAGTAAGCGAGGAGGCGCCGCACCTGTCGCAGGTGGGGGAATGTGCTACAGGTGATTCTTTTTTTATTGTTCTCCGGCCAATTTGGCATTCAGTTAATGTTTGTGTTTTGTATTTAAATGTGTAGTATTAGCATTATTGTTGCTGGTGCTATTTTAATTGTATTTAAACACGGGTAAATTGGTTTATTCGAACACGTTATGGAATGAATTCCAATGGAACTGGATTGTTATCCCCAGCAAAACAATCAATTGACAAATATAATTGGGTGTATGTGTATCTAAAATAAATAAAATTAAATCGTATTTAAATAGGAGTAAAAACACAATCTGCAAATATAGTATGTATAATAATTGTATGTCTGGAACTAAGAAAAGTTAAAATATACGTATTGAGCAGTGTTAATATTTTCTTTATTTTTGGTAATAAACATATAATTGATGTATTGTTTTTAATAAGCTGTATTTTTAAATGAAAAAAATATAATTAAATAAAAAATTAAAAGACGAATCGATTAAATTTTATCTAAATTTTTAATTGTTTTTTAATATGAGTGAGAACATAGAAATTGTAAAAATTGTTTAAATTTAACTATATTAACAAAATATTTATCGTGTATATCTGAAAGCGGTAAAAATGAAATAAAAGTTAAAAATACGTATCGAGCAGAGTGTGAATAAATTCTTTATTTGTTTTTTTAATAAACAAATTTTATGAGTGTACTTTAACGATCAGCCATTGTTTTCATATAATATTTAAACAATCCACTATGGGAAAAAATCTTAAATTTGACTTAAATGAAATAAAAGGGTTAATTAAATTTATTTATTTTTTCGATATTAAAGTATAATTTAAATAATTAAATAATATTTTCAGGGAATATCCTTATCAGTCTATCTTTATTTTGAGAATTAATGCCAAAAATTATACACTTTTTGCCCATAGTGTATTCATAAAAATTTTTTGCATCTTGCGAGAATATTTAGGCAGTCTTTGTGTTTAGCATTTACGATGGTAGATAATGTGGGTTGTATGTTTTAAAAATACAGTAAAAATGTCGAAAAAATATATAAACATTTTTTATCTGGGATTCAACTAAATTTTAATTTTGGTGTTTTTTATTTTTTAATTTTTCTCTGAATCAATCTTCCCGCCATAAGTAATGTTAAAATACTATATTGGCGAAATAAAATAAATACTGATTTTTTACGCTAATTGTCAACAACCTGGACCTCGAGCTTATACAAGAAACTCTTAAACAAATTGCCACTAAATAAATAATAAAGTAAATACTTGAAATAAATACTTAAAATAAATACATCAAATACTTATATAATAATAATATAATAATATACTTATTTTTAATTAACCGTAGTCATGACTCTGTGACTCTGGTGATTATCACAACTTTTAGTGTCCGTTGCGCCCGACTATAGCGTTTCTAACTGTCTCAAATGATCAAGTATTATCAAGCGTATACTATTTCAGAATATGTTCCTTAGACTAGGTTAGAGTCTCGTTTTAGTAGTTGCTTTATGGAGTGCACTTATTGTTAAGCTTTCGTAAGAGGATTGTTAGGCGTTACTAATTTTAATAGGGTTTAATTAAAAATGAAATGGAATACTCGACTCGTAAATATCGAGAATCTTTTGAGCTGGGAACTTTAAACAAACGGAAGTGCTTTCTTATCGTAACAGTAAATAACTCGAGTTCTGAAGTGTGATAGACGTGTAATAATACAGGCAGGCCCATTAGATAATGTCAATGCATCGTTACAGCGGTAAATATAAATAATATTAAAAATACAACTCACATAAATACGGGCTTGTTTACAAATATTGCAAAAAAAAAAGAAAGAAAACATACTTAACACAATTCGTAACTGTGGAATCGTGAGATACATATCTTAACAAATGGGATTTCATTTAACACACTTATTAACTAAATTTAGTATCTGCTCAGGCACAAAGCAAACAAAAAATTATCCAAAAATAAAACACATTAAAGCGTTAATTTCGAGTCGTTTATTGGCATTTTATGCAGTGCCATAAAAAGAAATTAACATCGGGAATGCATTACAACGCTCGTATATACATATGTTTATATATACATACATATTATTTGGAATCAGTCAACAGTATGCAGTTTTTTGCTATATATACACACAGTATATGTACATGTTTGCATTTATAATAAGTACATTATAAGCAATATACACAGCGTATATTTAAATCCGAGTATTACGCTCATTATCAGCTCCAAAACAAAACTGAAAACCCGCAAAAACCGCTTCAGACTTGTTTAGCATTTACTTCTAATAATTTTCTCCGAAATGCAAATTCTTTGCTGCCTAGCCAAAAGGGTCTATGATAACTGTAAATTCCACTAAAAACTCTACTGTTATATTGTTTCTCATAAATCTTGCCAAATCATGGTCATAATTCTGACAGCAGATTAAATTATTTAATAAATTTAATTTATAAGCCAAAGTGCGCGCCAAGTGTTTTTATTTGTATTTTTATAATAAAGACATAAATTAAAGCGTATTATGATATTTTGATATGGGATTTTGTTGTGTATTACTCAGTGTTTATTTGATTATCAGATAAGAGTTTCGGGTTGTAGGAAATGGCCTCTAGACTTAAAATAAATATACACGGATAGTATTAGTATATAAGATTGCATAACACTCGAAAATTACAAAGATTTTTAACAATGAAAATAAATACAAAATTTTTAAAATTTTTAAATAAGTAATAATAATAGTAATAATCATAGCAAAATGCACTAAAATAATTGAAATTAAATTGAATTTACATAAACGATATTTACCACAAACTATTGTAATATTTTTATTTGAATTTACATTCAATTAAACTTAAATATATTTAATTTAATTTAAAATAATTATTATTTATCAATGATAACAAGAATAATAAAAATGTGTATAATTATATTTATCATAAAAATGTAGATATCAAAAAATACATATAACTAAATTTATTTATTTCTCAAAGTATTGTAATTTTATTAAATTTAAATTTAATTCAATTAAAATTTTTTATTTTAAATACAATTAACTATTATTATTTCACAATGCTAACAATAATCATTTAATTTTTAACAATAATATGTATGACAAAAATACAAATCATTTTATTATTTAAGTACAGTACAACTTCGACAGTCCGGACATGCGCCAGTCCGGACACTCCAGTAATTCGGACACTTCTACATTTCGGACAAAATAATATTTTTACCTCTACAATTCGGACAATTTTTCTTATGGAAGAAAAAAAAATAAATTTCGGGGGTTTCCCGTGTTTACTTTGTTTGTTTTATTATTCTAACCTTAGTGTACGCATTACTTCAGTTTCGGTGCATTCTTTCGCGAGCGTGGTTGAGTAACTTCATACCAAGTATCATGTCTTTAAATAATAAACGCAAACATAAAACACTAACTTTAAAGGAAAAGTGTAAAATTTTAAAAAGTCTTGATGAGGGAAAAACTATTAGGCATGTTGCCTAACTGAAAAAGATGTCAATGATTGCGCAACTGGTGAAAATGAATTTTCAATGGAGTTTTCGGATGACGAAATAATAGAACATGCTAAACAAAAAGAATCGCCAGTGCAGCTTACAGATTTTGAAGACGACATTGTGGAAATGGCTACTAAGACAAATATATCTACTGCAGATGCGAAGAAAGCATTTTCAGTTTGTATTCAATGGGCTGAGGAGAACAATATTGAAATGCAGGATATTCTTTTGTTGAAGAGGATTGAGCAAAAAGCTCAAATCATTCATCTAAACAAAGTTAGTCAACACAAAATAACTTCTTTTTTCAAAAAAGCATAATATGTATATATGTATTTCATATAATAATTAAATGTATTTTAATAAATCATATCACATATGTATGGATTTACTTCACTTAGATTGTTTTAAAAATTTTCACTACTATAGTCCGGACAACTCGATAATCCGGACTTGCCCAAAACTATATGTGTCCGGACTGTCGAAGTTGTACTGTATATTAAATTGTTAATAATAATATTTATGATATATATAAAAATTATATTATAAAATTAGTATTTTATTTTAGTCATTATTAATAAACGCTCCCAATTCTCGAGCGTCTAGGGTGAGCTGAGGGATAAAGAAATTAATTTAATTAGCTGAGCTAATAAACCAGCTCGTAAAACAATTATTAATATCTTTATTTATTTTTGCTTCATTCCAGGGCCGGCAATAAATAAATTTCCGCTGCGCATTGTGCATAATTAAACAGGGGGAGGGGCGAAATACGAGATACACCTGCTAATTTCTGGGTATTTACCGTTAATCCCTACACACACACCTCAACAGCTGTATAACATGCACATACCACATAGATGAAGAGATAATGAAACTGTGATACATTTGCGATATCGTTGTCGCTGCTGTTAATTAAGCCTTCACACGCTCAAGTGCGACCACTTGAACTTCTACACGCTGCCGACGATACTCGCTCTCCCACTCTCGCCTCTCTCGCTCTCTGTTATCTGTTATCACTCGCAGCTCCAGCCAGAGAGGGCGAGCAAACAAGCGCAGCAAGAGGCAGTACACAAAAAACAACAAACACAGCGAAATCAGAAGCAAACACAATTCGCAAAAAAATTATCACCGGTAGCAGCGTCGCTTTGCCTCCAAGCAGCGAACTCTGCCGCGAACTCTGCCAACGCCGACTGCGCTGTCGCCGCCAGTTATCAGCTAGTATAAGCTGCGCAGCGACTGCATTTAAAGTCACGAGTGAAACTGCGCTTGGGGTTTTGTCTTCCTCCTCAACAGCAGAGGAACAGTGTTGCCAGAAAAAGCCAGATTTCAGTTACAAAATATCTGAAAAAAATAACTTTAAATAAATACCCAAAATAAAGCAGCTGTGTAAAAAATAAACTATAAAAATTAAATAAATATAGAATATTAATCGAGTGTTTGTCTTACTCCTGAACTACAAAGGAGCAGTGTTGCCAAAAATAACAAGATTTGAATTACAAATATCTACAAAAATAACTTAAAATACATAACTAAATAAAAATTACTACTATGCAAAACAAATAAATGAACAAAATTAAATTCATAAATTGGGATTTATTGTTGGTTTTTCTGACCAGATGTAAATTACGAAATGTCTGAAAAAATAATTTAAAAAAAATATATAAAATATTAAGCTACAACTGAGGAACAGTGTTGCCAGAAATAGCCAAATTACAAAATATCTAAAAAAAATGGCTTTAAACAAATATAAATTATAAAGCTACAACCTAAAAGCAGTGTTGCCGAAAGTAGCCAGATTTAAAAACAAACAGATTTAAACAAAAGCAAACTATCTTAAAAAATATAAAAAAGCAACTATTCAAAAAAAAAAAAAAAACATAATAATTAAATAAACATTGAATATTAAAAATAAAATATATATTTTGAAAAAGATTTGTGACCAGCATAAATACAATTGGCAACGCTGCTGAGGAGCAGAGCAACTTCAGCTTACCACTTGGATCCCACTGTGGAATGGAGCGCGACGCAGACGCTGGCGTTGGCGTTGACGTAGACGTTGACTTTGTCTGCTGCTGCTGCGGTTGCTGCGACTGCTGCTGGTATTGGAAAGGAAGTCAAGTCTTGTGACTTGGTGCAACACAAAAGTGCAGCTAATTGAATTTAATGCACGAGCAAAAGGAATTTGATTTCATTTACAATCTTTACATGTGAAGCACGCAGAGTTCCTACAGAAAGCGCAAAGCAACAAAGTGCAAAAAGCAACAAAGTGAAACATCAAGTGAATTTACAAACAAATATAATATAATTTATAAATTGTGCTGTATTAAAAAACACACTCAACATGAAGCTAACAAAAAACGGCCACGAAACGCACCTCCTCGTGCCCTCTCCCAATCACACGTTTCCCATTCGCACGTGCTCCAATGCGTCCTCGCTGCGCTTCAATATGAGTCACGATCACGACAAGATCGAGGATGCCGAGGAGGGTCTAGGCTACACCCACACATTGGTAAGTCCAATACATCCAATCAGTCAAGTCCTAACCCTAAACTTACTCTAATTTAGTGAAGAATAGCTTTAAAGAATAAGTATGCTGAAATATAAATTGTTTCTGAGTATTCAAATACCAAACTTTAGAAAAAACATTTTTAGCCCAATTTCTTTGAATTTAAATCCTTCTTGTGCTATCGAAGTCTCGATATCATTATTAGTAATTTTCAAACTCTATATTCTCATAAATATTTTTTAGCAGAATTATAATCTTTGTATGCATTATATTTTTATTTATGTATTTAATGTGATCTAAGTGCAGTCGACAATGGAATTAAAAATACAGTACAAAAGTGACCTCTAAATGGAAAATGAAGCTATAGTTTAAGATTAGGATATCTGGTTATACAAATAAAAGAAATTGATATGAAATTTAAATGGAAAACACCGAAATACCCTTTACTAATTGAGATATTGTTTAAGTATTGGTTGCTTTGATATACAAATAAAGTTAAATTTCATCAATTTTGAACATATTATTTGATATTCAAATACCAAGTTAGTTTTTTGCTAGTATTGTTTTAATGCTATTCCCTTTATTGAGTTAGGGAATCTTACGTACAATTTATATAATAATGTATAATATTAATAAAAATATTATATCTTTAATAATATAATAATAATATGTTATTATTTATAAATTCCAATATTTTTGTGAGTTTGAATATTAACATTTCTAGTCGAAATGTCATTTCATTTTGACGTAAATAAAATAATATTTTAATATTTATATAATCTATTTTAATTGGCTTTTAATGTTAAATTTTCGAGTTAAAATTTCATAATTTGAGCACAAATTTCAAGTTATAGTTTAAAAATCAATAAATGATTTGATGATGTACTCTGAAGTCTTTTGTAACAAAAAATTCTTCCTTATGCTTAAAAACAGATTCACACTCAGAAAAATAAGCTCGTAACCCCAGGCGTATACGTAATAGACATATGTACTAAGTATACGCATCGTATTACCTGCATGGTAGATAGATTTCGGATTTTCGTTTGTTATAGTTTATTGTAATTACATCAAACCATATTTGTTAAATGACAAATAATCGATGCTGTTACACTATCACATGACGCTCTGATCATATGTATGTTCGAGCACAGATTGTGCACATGATCAAACTAGGCTGCAGGCCAACCAGTTAGATCAAGACTATGAGTATGAGTGTAAATATGAGTATGAGTATGGGTACTGTACCAAAGTGTGGGCAGATCTGAGTGTACACTGTGTGTTTGCGGTTCCGACAGTCAGGTTTTACTTCATACCTGTTGATAGGCTTATATATTGTATTACTAACAACCATCTAATGCGCATTTTCGTGTATTTTTCGCATTTAATTATTGGGTATTCACTCGTATTTTTTCTTTAATATTTGGGTTTTACACGGGAACCCCCTACACATCAGCGCTTTATAAATAAAAAGCGTTGTCTCTTTTGTGGAATAATTTACGCTGTTTTTGTTGTCATCTTGCTTTTGTTGTGGATTTCTCCAAGTTGTTGGCTGACATTTAATGAATTTGTATCTTAGTCTATACTCTAACTAATGGCTGATAAATGTATCTTTTAGTTAGTTTGGACTTAAAGTGAATATCATTAAAAATAAATAATATTCACAAATTCCAATTTTTCTCTTTTTCCAATTTCTGTCTTCTCTCTCTCATTCCTTCTGTTTTTAACTTTGGTGCATTATATGTAAATTGGTCGAAGTATTTTACTTATGCTCATTGATCTGCGTATATTATACACCTACCTACAATCAAAAAATAACTGCTCTAACTTTAATAATTTCCTAGATCGATGGTTTCATACAGAGGGACGGACAAATCGACTCAGCTCGTTGTCCTGATCAAGCATATATACACTTTATGGGGTATGCCACGCCTCCTTCTGCCTGTTACTTACATTCGCCCAATTAGTTACCCTGATCGTACACATTTTTAATGTGTACAGGGTATAGAAACACATAATGCACAGGCATCCGCTATCATCTTCAATATTAAACTAAGTACAGGGTATAGGCATATGAGCTTAATAAATTTGCGTCATCATTTCGTTTTCAATTTGTTTTTGTGCGTCGCATTTGTAGTTGTTTGACCTCTTCTGGTTTCGGATTTTATTTATGCGAATGAAGCCCCGAATTATCTCTGCTTGCTTAAGAATTTCAAGAAGTGTGTTTTGCGTGCGATAAGGGGCAATTAACATGTGAGTGATATCCGCTGCTCCGTAATAACAATAATAACAATATGAGCTCAATGCAAACATTTACTGAAAGCTTAACCCCCATCTGGCAAGGGGATCTTGAATGTTTTGATTGCCCTCGTTGTACAACTGCTTCAAGGGATTTCAAAACATTTTCACTGTCAGATAAAGTGGCACGAGCCCAGTGGAAAGATATCTTCAGAAATATACAACATTCAGCACATTAGGCCTAAAAGGAGACAATACACAGCACATGTTCTAAACCTAAAACAAATGCCAAGTTGATATATTATTATTTAAATTAGACTTTGGCCTTGGCACATTTGGAATTAGCCCCTAAAAATGCGATCATAAATTCGTTTTAATCTAGCATCTCGCAAATTTCAATTTGATTGATTGTTTTTAATGTCCATAAATCGATGATGATAAACAAAATTAGCAGTAATTAAACAGCTTGTTTTACCCTTTAAAACATTGTTAAAAATTCGCACGAATAAATCTATATTGTAGATTATATAAAATTATATTTATCGTAAACACAAGTGCTAACAGATAACGGCTCATTTATCATTAATTGAACAAACTCTGTGGCATTAAATGAAAATCCCTAATTGGTATTCAATTGTTTTCTAGTTTTTCCAGTATTATGGGTTTTATGACTTCAGCACCTTATCGTTCATATTACGTTTATATATTCGCGTGTTTCTCTTTTATTTGCCGACAGGCAGCGACAAATGCGTTAATGAAGCTTCATAATTCTGCTCTGTTTGTACTACGAATGAAGGTATAAAGCTGTTTAAATATGTGACTGAAAAATATTACATATTCCAGCGGGTAATTCTAAACCGTTGATGCAGCTTTAATTACAACTACGTCGACGAGTTTTCTCATCTATTAGATAATGTCTAATTATGCATTAAATTGAAAGATTACACTTCCTGCTCAGTACCAAGTACATAATCTATTTACAATACCACCTTTTATTCTTATTATATAGCCACCAATGTATCTGCCTCCTACTTTATTAAGTCTACGCAGTTTTACCTATTTACATAATTTCAATTAAAACTAATCACTCTATCTATTATCACTACTAGAGCAACTATCTATCTATCAACTATCTCTCTAGAAATATATTTGCATCCATATTCTCCATAAATTCGATACGAAATGTATATATCCACACTAATTTAACCAGCTATTGTTTTGGGTAATTAGCATCAGATCTAGATCACATAGTAGAAAATTACTTAAGTAATCATGCAAATACCTTGTATTATTACCTAAAGTGAAATCCGATTCCGATTGTCGTCACTCACATGAACAGCTGTTTATATACCCTCTAATCCCCGACTTGAAAGCAATCCGCCGAACAGCAGGTCTGATTCCTGTGCGGGTTTATCGGTTAACACCCATATAAACCATCAATCAAAATTGACTTCCTTATCGCCAATCACTTTGATTTAGTGGTTATGATAGGCATGAAATCCAATGCGATTTGATTTCTAACTTTTAATTGGAGGCACAATTCTCAGCACCCATTGATTATGAATGTTTATAGCCGATTTATTGTTTAATACTATTAACAATGTGTTTTATGGATGGGTACTAAAAGCTGTCGGCAGCTCCATATTCAGGAGATTCGGCTGCGAAACACTGTAAAAACTAATTGTATCTGAAATTATTATGCATGATAATTATTTGTTTAAGCTTACATAATCATCTTTGGCAAATATTACATATATGATATTTGCTCAGCGGTTTCATTTGGTTTTAATTAATTTGGTTTTTTTCGCCTCTTTCACACCATTTCTGTTATTGCTGTTGTTAGAATTGTTGTTGGGGGCTTTATCTCGAGCGGATTCGGGGTGTTAAAAATCTCTGGAATTGTAGCTAATGATGCTGGAATCTTCAGTTGCCACAGTATTGTTGCCAAGTTCGCTTTGTTCTGTTGCCAATTTGTTAAATGTTAAACAATAGGGTAAAATAATTTTAAAAAATTAAATTTAATTATACAATGATAAAAAGGAATCGCAAGGTTAGTAAATTGCATTGAAGGATTTGAATAAATATATAGATATAATGATAATAGGTTAAAATTCAATAACTATTTATTATATAAGTTTAAATTAAATACCAATAAATAATTAATAATAAATATTAATAGTCTTAATAATAAAGAATAAATAAAATATATTAATGTGTAAAACTGAAATAATTAAACCAATTTTATGAATCAGTGAATTTTGTAGATTAAGTGCCACATATGTAGTAAGTATTTAGTTCATTAATAATATTATTGTACGATATGAATTATCGCTCGGGTAAATTTCTCTTGTCTCTTAAATTCGTTATCAGTCTATTTGATAGTATCGCGCTCTTAGCTGGTTACTGCGGAATTCTCTTAGTACAACAAATGATTAGTTATAGTGAGCAACTAACAAATAAGAAATATTACATTTTGCAATTATTTTTAAAATTTAAATTATTCATTTGCTTGGATGCCAAGTTACAAACTGAGCTAAATAGTAAATAAAACTAGAAAAAATTCTGTCTGGTACATACATTTGCACAAAGTTATTAACGCTGTATTTACCCATTTCGTGTAGAGCTGTGACCTATTATACTAAGTAGGAACAAAGGGTGCCTTTGAGTCGGTAATTGTGTTAGTTAACCAATCTAGCAATTTAGGGTTAGGCTTATCATTAATGCCGTCATTTACTCAGGCGTCGAGTGCTTAAATTGAGCAATTTAATCAGAGCAAAACTTTGCACTCGCTGTGGAGAGACACGGAGGGGAAGGCACTGAGATACATTTGTATCTGAGAAATGCCGCAGAGGCACAAATCAGAAACATGTGACTCTGACCCATGTGCATAATCCACCCACTCCTCACACTTGAAGAGATTTAATTTGAATCCAGATGATGTCGTCAAAATGTAAGCTCAATTTGAGTCACTTAAGTGAGCTGGCACAGTGGGGCCAAACGTATAGAAGCTGATGCAGCCTCAGTGCATATTTCCAAGTTGCTGTGCACAATGATGTTTGTCACACTGTGCGCTGTGTTGGTTGGCGACAGGCATTTTCACTTTTGCCTTAAGACAGGCAGCAAATTATTAAATTTATGAAATTTTATTGATGTTTTACACACAAACTTTGACCGCTCGAGAGGTAGTATATAGAGTGTACTATATGTGAGGGCAGTTGCAAGTCATAATCTAAGCACTTGACATAAGCCTGGATCTCAGACGCTTCTGCTTGTGTTGGTGTGCTAAATTTTTCATAGAATCTTGAGCTTAAACGAGACAAACATCGGTGTGTCTACATCTTTAGTTGGGTACGAAACTTGGTGCGAGTCACACGCAGAAACGCGGACACGACCAGATGCAGATTGATACTAACAATCACGGGAAACGTTCAATTAATACAATTGCATAACTCTCTGCTGCAGGCTTAGACCCTGAGAAAAACAGAAAAATATTTTGCTGTTGGCCATGTCTGTGCTTGTTTAGTGAAGAGAGCAAAAACCCAACAAAATCGAAGAGTGTTCGTATCAGTTCCGGATAGTTCGCGTCCATAGAGTACCTTAACTCTTGCTCATAATGGTGTACTTCGCCACTCGCGATAATCGCGATCGGAACGCCAAAGCCAAACAGCACGTCGAACGCATCATACACGATGAAGAGTTTGGTGAGGAGAATGTCGAGCTGGTCGATTCCGAGTGGGCCGATTTCGAGAAGTTCATTCGCCAGCTACGCCAGAGACGTACCAGTAATATATCAATGGAGGTGGAACTACGTCACGTTCAGCGACAGCCGAAAATCAAATCCCAAGCATTTTATCCCTGTCCAGCAGCTGAAAATGGACCCGATTCGGATTCATCCGATGAGGATGATCCGTTTGGATATCTCGATACACTTGTAAGCAAACTTGATTACATCAATCTATGTAGACTTTAGAGCCTGACAAATAGAGCAGCAAATAATCTATTCCACTAAGACATATTGTTTACTCTGATATTGATAAGATTACAATTGTATTAAATGGCAACGACTTGGTAACCCCAAGAATGGGCGTGTTATCTTTATATCAGACATGAATGGGCTATACTTTGTCAAAATCCATTAACCATAATGTCTGATTATGGATCATAACAATTTGATGGCTGTTAGCAACTTTCCCATCGTTTAATTTGTACACAGTAAAAAATTGTTTAGTGTTAAAGATAATTATATTTATAAAAACGCACAGAATCATTTAAAATGGCTAATGCAAAAACAATGTTAATTAGCGAAAACAAAAAAAGTAAACCACCATTTTTTGTTGATTATAACTATTTTTTTATAAGAAACGTAATAATCACAATAACTCTAAATTGTTAATACATCTCTATTAATTTATTTTGTAAGATGCATTACTTTGTGAAATATATTTTTGTTTGTGTTTTTGATTTACATACAGATTTATAAGATTTATTATAATTAATTTTAAACCTTTTTTTAATTTGTATTACGCTTTCGTATTTCTGATAGAAATAAGAGTTAATTTGTGTACGACAATTAACTTTAAAATCACAGTTTCTATTATTGTTAATTTTATTGAATGATAAATATTAGAGCACACATTTGTCGGTTCAAAGCAAAAAGACATGCCAAAGTTTCTCCTTGCTTTATTGTTTAGTTCACTTCCGTTTTTTATGTTCTATGCGAATCAGTGGAGAAGCAATGTAGAAAATAATAAATAAATGGTCAAAGCAAGAGAAAACGGCATTTTTTAATCGGATTATAACGGCTAATATTTTATGTTTTAAGTTAAGAAATTATTGCATGGCTAGTAGGCTGCAATGACAAGGGTCGACAGGTTAACCAAATAAATTTAATATAAACAAATTTTTTTATAAAATTTAATTTTTTAGTAATATGCTATAAACAGAGCATTGCCCAAGTATAGAGTATTAAAGTACCCTAATTATTCTGTTTTCACATACCAAATATTTATTTTGTTAGGCCCTAAACCAAATTTAATTTATTGGTATTTAATTTTTTTGGTATAGGTAGAAAAACAGCTTTCATTAACAATTGGCAATCGCAATCAAAGCTTTTTGGGCAGCACTTAAAAATTATATTGTTTACATCCAACAAAATTAAAACAGTTGGTAACCCTGGCCAAGTGCATAGCGTCTATAGAGAGAAGGAAAACATTTCAATAATTTTTCACACCAACGAAAAGCTCGACAACGTCAGTTTTTAGTTTCAAAAAAGTTTTCGCAAAGATTAGAACGTGCAGTGTTAGTTGACGGAAGAATATTTGCCCAAAAATCGATATAGAAACAACTATGAAAAATCGTTAAAGTACCGTTATAAATAAATTAATGTGTGAATAAAAAATGCGAGAAAATTTACTCGAAAGGCCCACGAAAGCCGCAACTTGATCAATTGAAATCACAGAAAAGAATAAGTTTTTGTAAAAGTTTTTCTGATAAAGGCCGTGCAGCGGTATAGAAATGTTAAAAATAAATTGCAATGAAAATTACAAGTGTTGTGGTGACGAGTCGGGTCTCAAGGGCAGCGACATGCATTCGTAATTACGTCTTGCACTGAGCGAAACATCAAGTGAGAAGAGACACAACAACCAAGCAGAAGAAGAAGCAGTACACAGATGAAGAACTAAAACTAAAAATAATTAGCAACAAAATGCTAGACAGAAATTCGGCCAACAGGCGAAGGCATGTCAAAGGCCGTAATACGGATTTATGTGACTGACACACAAAGCACGGTCCGCATTTGATATATTGTACTACGGATGATCTACTATATAGACAGATCGAAAACGTATCGAAATCGAAAATACGTACTCGCAGAGTACGGTTGAAAGTGCCGTAGTCGGTCGTCGTCCGGTCTCTGCCAAATCGCATTGCTTTCATGTTCAACAACAGCCGCACCCACCAGGATGAGTACATTCGCGAATACGCATTTGAACCGGAGCTACTGATCCACCGTGAGGAGTATCTGCGAGAGGAGCAGCGTGCCCACAAAATACCCTCGACCCCCGTCCGCCTTCGCTGGGATGAGGCCATTGCCAAGCAGAGGGAGCAGCAGAAGAAGCAACAACGCAGAGCCAAGCAAGCCGATAGGTTCAGCGATGACAAGGACCAAATTGAGTTCGAAATCGAGACTTTCTACTATGTAAGCATTAGCTAAGCAGTGAAAACTACCTCCGAGAAATCTCTGAAACCTTCGCAACAACTACGGTCTAGTGAGAGTGGGGCTAATCAGTGATATCTAGAGGATATCAGAATGATATCAGAGAAGTTTACCAAAGAAACTCTAAACCGTCTCAGAGACTGCGGTCTAGTAGGAGAGAGAAGAAAATTGTTTAATCCAAGCCAGAATCAGAAGGTTTCTATGAATGATCTCGGATATTTCAGTGTTTTTCGGTCAAATATATACTAAATTCGAGGTGTCCAGATCAGGTCAGACAGAGAGGCATGGCTATATCAGGGTCACAAACCCAAGCCACCCTTTGTTAGGCCTATGATAAGACCTTGTTGCAAGAAAACCCTTGCCTAGACCTTTGGGAAAATATTCATGGTTTATGTTTGATTTTTCTTTTGTGGTATTTTGTTTTGCGCCACATTTCTATTTATTTTTGCTGCATTTATTATATAATGCCACATTGCATTTGTTTTGACCATGGCAAGAGCTGTTGTACTGCATTTAGTATAGTTGGGTTATACTTTCTCAGAGAAATTTTACTACATCATTTTATTTTTATTAATTTTTATTAACAATGGATAAATATTTAAATAATAAATAATGGAAACAAGAATTATATTAAAATTGAGTTCCATAAAACATACATCTACAATAAATTCTACTTAGTTCTATAGTTAATGGGCTTCAATTTAATTCATAAATAAATTTATTTATTTACTTTAAGATAAGTTCTTTAGCATTAAAATATATTTCCGTAAACTACCAAACTGCCGAATCATTGGCGTTTTGTTTTGATTTCTATATAAGTTGTTGCCATGCTCAACTTTACGTATCGATCTATATGTGCCGTATGTTTTGGGAATTTCCGCATATAAAAAATGGTTTCATGACGAAAATTCTATGGCGTGAAAATTGTACCCTGTTGGAATAATGTTTTGCTTTTTTTATGTATTTATATTTTGTTAATTTTTTGTTCTTTTTATTTTGTTTATTTTAAGAGATGAATTTTTCTTTTTATTTTGTTATTTATAATGAATATATATTGGACTTTTGCTGGTGCCATGTGATGAACAAGTGAAGGCAAGGTGTTAGTAAGTGTTTAGTATGCTCGGAGCATGGTGGACAACGGTTGTTCTATTTATTTATTTATATTATTATATGTATAATTTAAGTGTGTAATCGCGGCAACATTATTATTAACAAAATATTTACTTTTATTTGTTTCACAGATGTATGGTCGCTATACAAAGGATCTAGGAGAATACGCAAAAGATGAAGCCAGAAAGCTCAAGCTACTCGAAAAGCGACGAAAGCAGGAAGATAAACAAAGAAATAAGGTAAATTTGCATACTATCAAGCATCAGAGATAATTTCATTAATACACTGTGATATTCTTGGATCAACACCATACTAACGAAATGAGCAAAATATAAATATTTAAGGTAAATGAATTCAAATTCAATTCACAACAATATCATGCATTTCACTTGACATCAAATGCTAAGTATTCATGTTCAATGGCAAATGACAAACACATAATACGTAGACAGAGTACTCACATTCATCCAAACCCACGAACGCCATTTTGATTTGCAAATATTTGGCATAGGTCCCAGTCCCCATCCCATTGTCAGTAGGTATTTGTTGACTGTAATGCTTATGTACACTGAAACAAAACTATGAGAAAGTTCACTCGTGAATTCTAAAATGATTAATACATTAAACAGGCTAAGATATAAGACATCATTTGATGAGGTCTCATTCTAAACATTAATTTTGAATAAGATATTTCTATGAACTCACTACTACCATAACTTTTGCTTCAGTGTAGCGATATAGTATATAGCTTTAAGCATATTGAACGCATCGGTTTATAAAGCAGCAGAGCTGGGAATTATTTACAGGAACTTCTTGGGAAGCGTGCGACCCGCATTAAAAGCGTCTCATCATGGATATGGAAGCACACACTGGCACGCCTGGGCGAGGATTGGGTTTTCCTTGCCCTGCTCGGCATCATCATGGCCCTACTCTCATTCATGATGGACCGAGGCATAGCCATCTGTACAAATGGTATACTTACTTTCAGTTTTCAGTTTTCATCACTTTTGAGTTACATCTTTCTTTGCATATTTGATTTTAGCTCGTATTTGGCTCTATCGCGATCTTACCTCACAGCCCTTCATACAGTATATTGCTTGGGTCTCCTTACCAGTCTGTTTAATATTATTCTCAGCCGGTTTTGTACATCTCATCGCACCTCAAAGTATAGGTGAGTATTTCAAAGTGTGCCAAATCGATTAGTCATAAAAAATTCAAAAATATTCTCGTACTTGTTTCTCGCATATTGTAAATTATGCTTGTTAAATTTGATGTTTATAGATCGCTAGTGATAGACTGTAGTTATCATTTTGGGTTTTCCAAAAAAGAAAAAGAAAATTGAAATGAGAAAGAGCAAACTAAATTAATTTTTTTACTTACTTACTTACTTCGATGGTTGTTAAGAATTTGACTTTAGGGTGAACATAGTTTCAAATGCACATTATATAGAAGATTCCCAAGCAAAGATACCTTTTACCACTGCACTCCGGCAGCTGGCCGCCCACCAAGCACTCTTGGCACCTCTTGAAAATATATATGTATAGCTGCATTGTGTCTGTATGTTATATACTCGATTACTAACCCAATTCAAAGTGTATATACATATACTCTACTTAGTTAATGTACTAACTCACTAGACCTATGCGTACGCTGAAAGCAAAGACTAAATACAGTTTGTATTACCTATATCACAACCATGTTTAGGTTCCGGTATACCTGAAATGAAGACCATACTGCGTGGCGTCGCACTGAAAGAGTATCTCACATTCAAGACATTAGTGGCCAAGGTAATTGGTTTAACGGCAACTCTGGGCAGCGGTATGCCATTAGGAAAGGAAGTAAGTATGAAAAATTGATGCCAGTTACATAAAAAATAAGAGAAAAGTCAAATGAAAACACAATTTGGAAAACTCTACAATAGCATCACCTATATGTATATATCTATATCCGTAGGGTCCCTTCGTACATATAGCAAGTATTGTAGCACAATTATTAAGTAAACTCGTCACATCATTCCAAGGCATCTATGAGAATGAATCCCGAAATTCGGAAATGTTGGCGGCCGCCTGTGCCGTTGGTGTGGGTGCCTGCTTTGCTGCCCCCGTTGGTGGTGAGTACACACAAAAACCCAAGCCCGATTATCATGTCGATAGTCCGTTATCGATAGTCCATAGAAACAAAGAAATCAAACCAAGCAAAACAACAATCCTCTGCAGGCGTGCTGTTTAGCATTGAGGTAACAACCACGTACTTTGCGGTGCGAAATTACTGGCGTGGTTTCTTTGCGGCCGTCTGTGGTGCCACGGTATTTCGATTGCTGGCCGTGTGGTTCCAGAATGCGGACACTGTGCGGGCGCTGTTTCTTACCAATTTCACCACAGAATTCCCCTTCGATCCTCAGGAGTTGTTTGTTTTCGCATTGATTGGGTGAGTTTTTTAAAATTCCTAAATTTCACTTTATAGTAAATACTATTTTCCTCTCGTTTAGACTTGTTTGCGGCTTTGGTGGCGCCACCTATGTCTGGGTACATCGTCGTTATGTGCTGTTCATGCGATCCAATAAACGGATGAATAAATTTCTCCAGAAAAAGTGAGTATGGATTATATATGGCTGAAAATGTTTTATAAATCAAGACAAATTTATTTAGATTTTTAGACTCTGTACTTTAAAAAAGTAAAAGAGTCTATTAGTTTAGTGCAAATGACAGCTGTGTGTAACAGGCAGAAGGAAGCGTGGTAGACCCCACAAAGTATATATATTCTGACTCAGGACGACGAGCTGAGTTGATATAGCCATGTCCGTCTGTCCGTCTGTCCGTCTGTGTGTCTGTCCGTCTGTCCGTATGAACACCTAGATCTCAGCAGCTATAAAAGCTAAAGACACCAGCTTTCCGGATTTAGGTAGTCAGCTAATGCAAGCAGATCAAGTTTATTTCAAACTTTTGATATCTCACCTCCTTTATCCGCGAATCATCAAAAATCTACACCTACCTCAAAAATCTCGAAAACTATAAACGCCACAGCAGCCACAATAATAGCGCTACAGGCTTGTAATTTGGCATGTACGTAGTCTATGACATTATCCACCAATGCTTTAAATTAAATTATGATTTGAAACAGAAATAGCGAAGATATGCAATAGACAATGTTTTGCAAAATGTATTTATGTGCAACTGCAGCCACAATATTAGAGCTACAGACTTGTAATTTGGCATGAACGTAGCCTATTGAATTATCCATCGATGCTGTGAATTACATTACAATCGGAGAAGAAACAGCGAAGTTATGCAGCAGTAAATTGTTTTATAAATGTATGTTAGCGCAACTACAGCCACAGTTTAAAAGCTATAGACTTGGGATTTGGCATGTACGTAGCCTATGGCATTATCCATCAATGCTGTGAATTACATTACGAACAAAGAAGAAACAGCGAAGATAGATCAGACAAAGAAGCCACCTAGATCTTGCAGACTATAAGAGCTAGAAATACAATTTTTGGGCATTTAGGTTCTCCTATGCAGCAATCATATCAAGTTTGTTTGGGTTTTTTGATAACTCCTCTTATTCCTCCGCTAAACGAAATACCAATTTAGCAACAGTTTGCAGTTTCAAAGCTCAAGTTTTAAAGCTAAAGATTTGGGATGTGGCATGTACGTAGTCTATGACAATCCCAATCGATGCTGTGAATTACATTACGGTCGGATAAGAATCAGCGAAGAAAACACAAAGTACAGGGTCTCCTACTGTCGGTTACGTCCGACTGTAGCTCCGTCCTTACTGGTTATTTTTATAAAATGCATCTTTAAAACCAAATGTCAAAAGTAGTGGGGGAAGGTGGGAATGTATCAAAACTCAACAACAAACTTAATCTGAAAAGGAGAACCCAAATACCAAAAAATAATTTCCAATAGATTTTGAGATAATTTAGTTTATAATTATTACATATGGGATGCTTTTTTCATATTTATTGCGAATACCGATTATACGAAATTAATATTAAATTCGATAGTTCACTTCATTGTACTCTTTCAGCCGCTTTTTGTACCCTGGCTTTCTGGCGCTTTTGGTCTCGAGCATATCGTTTCCATTGGGCACAGGGCAGTTTCTGGCTGGTGAGCTGAGCACTCATGAGCAGGTGACCCAACTCTTCAGCAACTTCACCTGGTCCCGCGAGGACTTGACTGTCGAACAGGCCGCAGTGGTAACGCACTGGATGACCAACTATACGAGTGTCTTTGGCAATCTAGTCATATACGCGATCTTTACCGTGAGTATACTATGCAAAAATACTAAATGATTTGTAGAATAACATTTCATTATGTTGCAGTTCTTCTTTTCGATAATTGCCTCTACGATACCCGTGCCCTCGGGTATGTTTATACCAGTCTTCAAGATTGGCGCCGCCTTTGGTCGTCTGGTCGGCGAGCTGATGGCCTCCTGGTTTCCACATGGCGTCCGGTACGGCGGTAGATTGTCACCGATCATGCCTGGCGGATATGCGGTAGTGGGAGCAGCTGCGTTTTCCGGCTCTGTGACGCATACGGTGTCCGTGGCAGTGATAATCTTTGAGATGACGGGACAGATAACGCACGTGGTGCCCGTGATGATAGCAGTGCTGGTGGCGAATGCAGTTGCAGCATTACTGCAGCCGTCGATCTACGACAGTATTATACTGATCAAAAAGCTGCCGTATCTGCCCGATCTGCTGCCCTCTAGTTCGGGCATGTACAGCATCTTTGTGGAGGACTTTATGGTGCGCGATGTGAAGTACATTTGGCATGGCATCTCCTACCAGAAGCTCAAAGAAGTGCTCAAGATCAACAAGACGCTACGCTCGCTGCCTCTGGTAGATAGTCCGGAGAATATGATTCTATTGGGCTCTGTGCAGCGGTACGAACTGATCAAGATAATTGAGAAGCACATTGGTCGCGAGAAGCGCATGGAGGTGGCACAAAAATGGCAAAAGGAGGCCGAGGAGCGTGCCTTGGAGGAGGAGAAAAAGAAACTCGAGGCGGAGCAACGACAGCGTCGACCCTCACGATTCGAAGTACTCCCTGCCCCGGATATATTGAGCCTACGTCAAATAGCCAACGATGAAATGCTGCCACCCAAAAAACGAGCAGAGACTCTGCACGGATCACTCACACCACGAAAATCCATACTGAAGAAGACGAACTCCTTCAATTTAAAGACCTACACGCCAGCCTCACCACATAGCCCTAGTATAACACCCTATACAACCATCACTGGTAACTCGGAGTTTCGCATACGTTCTGCCTTCGAGGCCATCTTCAAGAAGTCCACAACGCTGCAGGATGTGCAGCCCGATCCGGAGATGGGCTCCATTTCGCAGGTGGACGGCAACAATGAGGTGCAGGTGCAGCGTACACCCAGTGCGCCCAGTACTCCCGGTATCTCGAAAAAGGTTCAGCTGGTAAGTGTGCCCTGGGAATACACAGTATATTAGGGTTTAATGGGGCTAACCTAACAACTAGTGGAGCTGAAATGCCCCTAGTGCTTTATCTGTTGGTCTCATTTTAAAATATTTGCTCTACAAGCAAGCACAAAGCAATTGGGATTTTGTAACGGATCAGATCATGCTGGTAAGTATGGTAGAACACCATTCCTGATCACAAAGCTGTCTAACATCCACATTGGCATTAATGAAAACTTTCTCTGTCTGTGTTTGTGCGGCATATAACTAACTCTATTCCATATCTGCAAGCAAGTAAACCCTATTCCAATGGAGACGGATGCCACAATGCATATGGTAATATATCTATGTCAAAAAGTATGACATACACTGAGAAAAAACGCTATTATCAAGCACTGAAAATGGGTCGTAAATTGTTTTTTATTTCGAACATTTTAATCCTTTTTTAAACAATCAAGAACGTGACCATTGGAAAGCTATTTTCAAAACAGGGCAAACCCAAACTCGCTTGTTTATAATTATACCCTGTGCCCATTTGAAAAACAGGGTTAATAACTTTTTTATAATAGTAAATTCATAAATACTATGTATACTAAATACTCTGTAGATAAACTTAATTTGATCTAACTTAAATCACAATACGCTGTAGTTAGGAAACTGTCTAGGTGCTACCCACAACTCATCTTGCGTCTGCACACACTATCAACCGGACATAAACTGATTAAAGTGGTATTGCAAGTCCATTTATGTAGCCTACTTATATACGAATCCTATTTGCAATCCTGTTTATTATTTATATTTAAAAAAAACAAGCAAGTGTATATATACTATTAGGAACTCATCCTAAAAGTGAAAAATATATCTAAAAAGTATGTAGTACGCTAGCAAATATCAGGTGATGCTGTTTTGGGTACTTTGCAATTCGTATCTATAAAATACACAATATTTTCAAATGCTTTGTTTAAATGCTGCCCGATAAGGATGATAAAGATGATAGCACCATAACAGATAACACAGATAACTCGCAAATACCCAAGAAATTGCTGCTCAACGATACAGTCAATACAGATAAGCCCCCCATTAAATACAAGACAAATAAAGTTTCAGATATTAGTAGACAGCCCAATTTGAACACCGAGAATCTCGTGACAGAAATGCCAAGAAAGCCAAAAAAGAGAATTAAATTCAGCAATGAGGTTAAAGTGAAAGATTCGCCCAATCACAGCTATACATTGAACAAAATTTGCGACATGCAAGATACAAACAATGATATCGGTTATAGCATCGAGGATGTTGATGAAAAATCAAATCTGGATGCGGAAGATGTTCCAGATGAGGTAAGTGATGTTCATGATGTTTTTAGCATGTATCCGTTGTACTAACTGAACTATTTGCTGTACTTGGCTGACATTTAACATACTATAATATGTATTTAAACATTCTCTATTCTCTCTTACCCACAACCCGTTGTTGTAAATATATACACGCATACACAAACATCCATTAAACAGCATACCAACACAAAAAAGGCGAAATCGGTGAAATTGGTATGTAGACATCTGTTGATACACTCTATGAATACGTATTGAGAATTTCAAGTGAGTAGATTCAAATAATATTCATGGATATTTTCTGTTCTACTGTCATAGCCAAGAGAACGTGTCATTGACATGTCCCCAGAGGATCAGAAGCAGTGGGAACTGGAGGAAATGCTGAAGCCCATTGACTTGGAACAGACACAGATACACATTGATCCATCGCCATTTCAGCTGGTGGAACGCACCTCCATACTCAAGGTGCACTCCTTGTTCTCCATGGTGGGCATCAATCATGCCTACGTCACCAAGATCGGTAGACTTGTCGGTGTGGTGGGTCTAAAAGAGGTGAGTGTAATGTACATATATATCTCTAGTAAATTCACTCGATTGAATCATATGAATATTCTTATCCAACAGTTACGCAAGGCCATTGAGGACATCAACAGCAATAGTTTTGTGGCTCATTCGCGGGAGGATGAGCTCGATGGTGATGCCACTAAGCCAGCTGTGGAGAAGCCCTTGCTCTCACCCAACGCCAGTGATAAGGCTGTGGATATGACAATCACTTCAATGGACTCGGCATTGTCGAATTCCGACAACTGTTCCGACATCGAAATGGAGCATATCAAGACGTTGGATAAGCCCGAAGTAATGCTCACCTTGCCGTCTACAGAGACAACTGTAACAACAACACCAACGACAACAACAACAACACTAGACACAAATAATACACAGAACATAAGCAATAATGTATAATTAATATATTTTATGAAGTTGCAAGTCTGTCAAGATACAGTTAAAAACTAAACTAAGTTTTTAATTAATTATTAATTAGTGTAACGAACTTGTTATGTATTTATACTATATCTCTTTTAGTGCATAAAGTCAAAGATAACGTGATCTATGTTTAAGTTCAAATCAATGCGAAATAAAAGTTCAACAAATACACAATACAATTAATATTGTACTTTCCTCTCCAAATCAGCCAATTAATGTATCAACATTTTGTTTACTTTCAACCGAGTGTTTTATTGTCCACTTGACATTTGGCTGTTTATTCATCAATGAGTGAGTTTTATATGATAATCCCCAATTTCTAGACTAATCAGTCATTTTTAGCAGGCAGACTAAATTAGTTCTCACCTCCAATTCGTTCAGAATCATAAAATATGTACATTGAGATAAGAATCATTTATGATCCACTTCATCCGCTATGTGATCCAGCAGAATTGAGTCATGACCAGCAAAGCTACTTAAGTATTCAACCCGACTGATTAAGGGGCACACGAACGCAATCCAATTTATTTTAAAAATTCTAATGACAAATTTTGATTTACAATTTAAAAAGCTATATATTATTCATATTTAACTCAGTTACCAGTATCTATGGACTATCTTGTAGGGTCTTCATAATTCATGTAATGCTTTTAGTAATTGAACTTGGGAAACAATTATTTGTTTCTATTAAAACAAGGGTGGCAAAAATTTATTTACATTAACAGATCGATTCAATCTTAAGAGAATTGAATAAGATACATATTTGAAATTTTTATTCTAATAAGTAATCCAAAATTTGTTTTCAATATTACTTTTATTAGGGTTTTTTTCAATTACGGCGCGTAATATCCAAAATTTGAAAAAAAAAAATGAACTGAATTTGGGTCTTATAGTTCCTGAGATCGAGGCGTACTATAGACGGACAAACGACCCAATCTTAGATCATCGTCCTCAGCAAGATAATATAATATATACTTAATGGAGTCCGCCCCACCTGTTGCACGCTTTTAAACAAACTTATATATTTTGTATGGGTACACAATGTATAAAAACATTAAATAAATAATCTAACTTAGCTAACGAAAATTTAAGTTGACAAAACCCAATCACAATTCGGGATTAGTATGTCAAAATTTGAATCTTTTCTAAATTCGAAGTTCAAATAAAAAAATGGGTAAAAAAACAAAAAGGGCGTCTCCAAAAATTAGTCCACGATGTAGAAACATATTTAACAAATCATGGAAGAGAGTATGCCAGGGCAAATTATCAACCAGATTAAAATTACTTTACCACCAAGAAGCAGCTAGGCTGGGGGAGGACTATGCTATATTCCAAAACGAAGACAATATACTCGTTTCTATGGGAAAAAGTGGAGTTTATACCGAAATGGAAATTGTTTTCAGCACAGATGGAACATTTAAGAACGCCAATTCCAATCAAGTCGAAAAGGGTAACGTCGTAGCATGTTTACCATATGATTTTGGCTACACAAGAGATATATATGCAGAATGTGCCAGTGCAGCACTTGGCACACTTAAGTACACGGTACTTAGTTATCCAAATTACAACTTAAGAAGATTTGACGAACATATTGTAAATTCCAGCTGCAGTAGGTTGTTAAGTGACTGTTCTTGTTCCTGTAGTTCCATCGTCGGATTATTTCTTGTCCTAACTTATATTTTCAAATTTTGGTTACATTGGTGATTATTTCCATATGAATCGAAACAAATAAATAACTCGTACTTATAAAGACGTTTTGACATTTTGACTTTAAGTTTCCTTTCTAACTGAAGGACTAGTACATATGTTTCCAACTTTATTTATTTATTATAGCCTGTGTTTAAAAAAATTACAACAGGGTCTAATAAGCTTGTGCAAATGAGAAGTTTGTGTTAGACCCAGAAGGAGGTGTGGCAGGCCCCACAAAGTACACATATACATAAACATTTACAAATATTCTTGTTTAGGAAGACAAGCTGAATCGATTTGGCCATGTCCGTCTGTCAGTTGTCCTTAACCCTCTAACGGGTAAGACCGTCTACAGACGGTCTCCAGTTTTTGGCGTCTAGCGATCAAACTGTTGACTTTTTTGAATCAAATGAAATTGATATATCTTTAAAATTAAATTTCCATTCTTTTAAGGTATATTTAACCACATTTCACCCACGCGTTCAATTACAATCATCGTCTGAACTTGAAAATTTGAAAAAAACTCAGAAAAAAATACCCCTTGACAAAAGTAGTTTTTGCACAAAATAAATAAAATATTTAAACTTGTCGAATCTACTTGGGATTTTTTTTACTGATAGCTCAGACAATATGTTTATTGAAATAAATTATTTTGTAATGCGTAAATGAATATAAATGTTGATTTGCATAAAAAATTCATTGACCGTCTGTAGACGGTCTTGCCGGGCTGAGCGTAAAAAATCGCGACTGCGCTGTGGTTATGCATTAACCACATTCTGGATGCATAAATATATTGCCTTATATAGGTAAAGTCGGCTATTTCGCATTTAAATGATCGACAATATGGATACACTCGAGTGTTTGCTCGTTAGAGGGTTCTATGGGAGCTATAGGTTATAGTCGGCCGATGTGGCCAATTTTTTTATAGTATATTTAAATTATTTTTTTAGATTTTTGGTGAAAATTTCATAACGATATCTCTAATAGAAGTATTTATGGCCGCAATTGTGCACTCGCAAGCAGCGCAGGCAGCGCAGTCGCGATTTTTTACGCTCAGCCCGGCAAGACCGTCTGTAGACAGTCAAAAGTTTTTTCCACCTGGCGGGCGTTCTAATCAATATTTTGAGATGAAATTCAAAACTTAAGCTTTTGTCGACAATATTTACCACCAAAAAAAATCCCAACTTCGTACGACCATTTTTTCGAGTTTGCCCGTTAGAGGGTTAAGAACATCTGATCTGACAAAATTTATGGGGTAAAGATCCCGTTTTCGGTATGTAGGTTTTCCCCATTCAATTCGCTGATCATTATGATCGGATTAAAAACAGCGAAGATATGTAACAGACAAATTACTCCTATTGTCGCTTTCGTCCGACTTCCGACCTTTCGGGCAACTGATCTCCTCCGTCCTTAGTGGTTTATGTATTAAGAATACAAAACAGAATTAACTCTTATATTACAAAATGGATTCCGATTGGGTGTGGTTTAATGACTTGAAATTCATATGATTGTTATTTTATGTATCAAATAAATATATATGGATAGTAAAGTAGAATTGCATTAAGTAGGATTTCATTAAAATATATAACGTGATGTAAAGGTTATTTCACATATAAAATATTTATTTTTGTCAATGCAAATAGACAAATTCGAATTAGTTTTTGTAACTATACTAACTTTTATTGCTAGAAGTACATATATTTGGGACCATGACTATGTTTCTTGGTCGAAATTCTAGATTAATATTAGCCAATATGTGCTATAAATTAGTTCAAAGATTGCCTAGACTAGCCATAAATTATTCCCCCCAACTTGCACTATGAGATTACAGTATTTTAAAAACAACCAACTACAGAAAGTAGGGGAAAAACTTAACATTCACTGTATAAGTTATGTTAATAACGCCTTAACCCTTGTGTGTGCAATATTTTAACTCAATCACGACTATAAAATACGCTGTAATATGCCTAATTATTTATTACTGCATAGCAATTGGTACATTTTAAATATATAAATAAATCAATAACAGTGCTAAACTTTTTCAAATTATAAATTGTTTTACAAATGATCTAGCTAATTGATGATAATAATTATTTATTCATTATAATACTAGTGAAACGATTCAAACAGATATAGCTTGTCACACCCATAGCCCAATACTGTTACAGGGTATTAACATTATCGAAGCTTAGCGTTAACAGAGAGAGCACATGTCATTGGCTACTGGGCTTATTGGCCAGTTCGACTCTCTCGGTTATCACCTCTATAGTAACATCAGCTCCCAGTTCCAGTCCCAGCCTGAGGGCAACAGCAGCTGGGGCAAACTTTAACCGATTTATTGTCACAGGTTGGTAAACCTATTTTGGCAGCGCTAGAGCGCGGATGTCTCCCGCTAAAATCCAGAGTTGTCGAAAAAAAAAACAAGTGCAAGTGCTACATAAATAAATAATTGCAATTAATTCAAGATCAAGTGGTTCATCGAAGTTCAATCAAAAATAGTAACTAAAGCATGAAACGACACAGCCATGCTGATGACTCGGAACCTATTGTGGCATCCTTGGATCAGGCTACACCCAGTATTCAGGCAGCCAATGGCATCCCAGTTAGGCAAGATCAAGAGAAGAGCGAGATCGCAGGCGAACACCAGGAACAGGATCTAGGATATACGCACACATTGGTAAGTAGGCCGAAGGATATGGAGGAATACAATGGATTTTTAAGATTTAAGAAAAAAATTAGTTATATAATATTATATAATCCATATGATGTACAGAACAATTAAATTTTTTCCTTTTTTATTTAATGCTGTAGCATGTTATAAAAATTAAAATCAAATTTTGAATAAAATATTTTAATAAATTAATTTTTACAAACATTGAAATACAAATATAAAAAAAATTGTATTACACAAAATATATAAAAATAGCTCCAAGATAAATGAGTATTAAAACAATAAAACAAGTTTTTTTAACTTTGAATATAATACAAAAATTGTACAAAAAAAAAATAGTATAATATATATTTTCAAATTTGAAGATATTTTATTAAACTAAGTTGAAAAGCAAAATGCAAAAAAATGCAATATTAAATTTTGATTTTATTTTAAACTATTATTTATTATATGTTTTTGATGTTTTTCCCAATTCCCAATATTTATAGAATAGATACATATTTTCTATAAAATTTGTATAGATACATATTTTCTATAAAATTTGTAGTTTTCTGTGTTCGATGCAACTTACTTTAGCATCGAACAAGTATGAACCTCGTATTTCCCATGTTCACACCTTTATCTGGACAACAACCTTAGCAACAGTCCGGCAACGCTTCCAATTCTGATGCGAAAATAAGCAGCAGATATGATAACGAAACGGTATAAAAATATTGGATCAAAGCTTAAATTTGCACAAACATTACTAACAAAATGGAAAATGGTTAAATTTAATTGAATTAACTAAATTAATAAAGAGTAATTTTGACAGCAGCGCACATGTTTTTTGTACATATCAATTTATTTTTTAAAGCATATTCGCAGCTAGTAATTATAATCTAGCAACTAATTGACAAATAGAACGTTTCCCATCGAGTGATAATTTGTCAGTTATCTAGTCCAATATTTGATACCATAATGACATAAGTGAGGTACCGTCTGAGGCCTCGAGCTCGGGCAACAAATTGTTTGCATTACTTTTTAGTTATGCAAATATTTTTTAGACGGTTTATTCTGCTTTGATTAATGTCACCGCTCAGGTGATAATTTTTTCTCAATTTTTTACTTTTGTTTTCTATTTTTTGTGATTATTTTCCGGGGAGTTGCGTTAATTGAACCTAATTAGCATCGCTTAAAGTGTTTAATTCGTTGCGCATGTGAAAAATGTGACTTTTTTATTTACAATTCTTTTACGAGAATTTTTTCTATCAAATTCTACCCATACGCATATATTATTTACATATGAGACTGACACGAATTGAACGACTATCTAAATATGCTAATTTTTTAGCACATCTGTTGCAGACATGTGACAATTTGTACAATGTCTGTCCTTCCCTTTGTCTGCTTCATGACTCACTCAATAAAAAAAAAAATTGTTTCTCCATAGATGTATGGTCGATATTCCAGAGATCTGCAGCAATTCGCAGGCGAGGAAGCCCGACGATTGCGTAAACTGGCAAAACTGCGCAAACAAGAGGACAAACTTCGAAGTCAGGTGCATTATTTGAGCTAAGCATATGTGAATTAAGACTAATCACAACTGTTGCAGCTATTGGAATTGGACAACCCTCAAGAACCCTCACGACTGCAGAACTTCTCATCGAGGCTGTGGCATCATGTCTGCGATCGGTTGGGCAAGGATTGGATATTCCTGGCAATCTGTGCCATCATAATGGCCCTAATTGCCTTTGGCATGGACGAAGGCATTCGCATATTCATCGAAAGTACGTGAAAAACTCGATTTAATTGTTGCACTAAATGCTATATTATTTTCAGTTCGGTTCTGGTTCTATCAGGGTATTACTTCCGATCCATTTGCTCAGTATTTCGCATGGGTTTCGATACCCACAGCCATGATGGTATTTACCGCGTTTTTTGTACATCATCTATCACCTCAAGCTGCAGGTAAAATCAAAGCTCAAGATCATCCATATACAACTTATAGTTTGCGTCTGTATTCAGGTTCCGGTATACCCGAAATGAAAACCATACTGCGCGGCGTTACGTTAAAGAACTATTTAACTTTTAAGACGCTCGTGGCCAAAGTTCTGGGATTAACATTCGTTCTGGGCAGCGGCATGCCCCTAGGAAAGGAGGTAAGTAGAAGTACATGGGCAACAGAGCGAACAATCACTCCTTACTTTATGCCTGCCTTAGTTCTTAATACTTCATACGTTTATTTATTTTTTCCTCATTTTTCGTGATGCTTTAATTTGGGCATATAGAGCTACATATGTATATCTTAAATTTAAATATACCTCAAACTACTAAGTTTAATTGTATTTAATTTATTATATTTACCTTCATTGATTAAGATCATTCATTATTTGTCTCTTAAGTGTTGCAATAATTTAGCTTTCAATCTAAATTTTGCTAATTGAATTCTCATCCGCCCAAGATATTTATTTATGATTAGTGGTTAGAATATACATTGACCACTTTCTCAACATATTCGATTGGCAAGTTTATTTATTTATTTATTTATTTAATGTCAACTATAAACAGTCGACATAGAATTTAAAATACAAATTTATGTAACGTATAATTAATAATTAAGATTATTAATAAAATTAAAGTTGCAGTTGAATAATAAGACACTTAAATTTCAGAGGGCTTAAACATAAATATAAGCATAGACGGAGATTTCGTTTTAAAATTCTTAAAGTTAGCGAATATTAGAATTATATGAAAAATATCGATTACAAAAAAATTTGTAAATTCGATAATATGCTTAAACTAGTATGAAATAATCTTCAAATACGCAACAAATACAACAATAATTTATATATTCCTCGGATTTTAAATGAGTATATTTTGGACTTAAATCAAATCTGAACTTCAGATTTCATTCAAAATAGTAGTTATTTGAAGACAAGAACGGGATTTTTTGACGTACTTAACAAATAGTATTTAGAGTTTACAAAAACAGAACACGACTGAGAGATGACAATTATCTAGATGTGACGTTCGTTTGAAAAAGATTTTATTGGAAAGTCTCTTTGTTTATAAAAACTATTATTAATAATTCGGAAAATATAAATTATTCATGTCTGTTCATTTACAAAAATGTGTGGCTACGCCTATGTCCTACAACATTTTATTAAATTTATTTTGACTTTTTGCTTTAGGGTCCATATGTGCATATAGCCAGTATTGTGGCGAATCTGTTGAGCAAACTGGCGACTCCGTTCCGTAGTATCTATCAGAATGAATCGCGCACCAATGAAATGCTGGCAGCTGCCTGTGCGCTGGGTCTGGGCACCTGCTTTGCGGCTCCTGTTGGAGGTAAGGGAAATTCTGCATTACTTTAGGTATAGCTGGTGAATGTATCTCTTCTACAGCTGTGCTCTTCAGCATTGAGGTAACCACCACCTACTTCGCTGTGCGCAATTACTGGAGGGGCTTCTTTGGCTGTGTGGTTGGGGCAGCTGCGGTACGTCTGCTCTCCGTATGGTTCCAGGGTGCGGACACTGTGCATGCCGTTTATCCCTCGTTTATAGCCACAGAGTTTCCCTTCGATTCCAGGGAACTCTTGTTTTTCGCACTCACCGGGTAAGTCTTAAAGTGGGATTAATAGGAATGTGCCTTTTTAATGCATATTTCTTCAGAGCACTTTGTGGTTTGCTGGGCGCCAGCTTTGTCTGGGTACATCGTCACTATGTGCTCTTCATACGCTCCAACAAGGCGCTGAATAAGTATCTGCAAAAGAAGTGAGTAGATGAGCTATTGGAAATAAAGTTCTATGCAGAGTTATTCATAAATACCGCTCTAGTCGTCTCATATATCCTGCTGTGCTGGCTTTGATCATATCCACCTTGACCTTTCCCCTGGGCACGGGACAATTCCTGGGCGGCGACCTGGAAACGGAAAAGCAGCTCACGCAGCTCTTCAGCAACTTCACCTGGACACACACCGACTTCAACGAGGCACAGAAGAACATTGTGTCCCATTGGAGCACCAAGTATACCACGGTCTTTGGCAATCTCACCTGCTACACGCTGTTTCATGTAAGTCTGAGTGTATTGAAAGGTCTACAAAACAAGCTTACTTAAGTTAAAGGAGCAGAAAAAGGTCAATAATTCAGCAAACCTATTACAAGTATACTTAATGTAATGTCTTGATTTAGGATTAGTTAAGTATATTCACAATTGTTTAATCGTATTTGTTTTACATTAATTTATGTCAATATTACTTAAGTCAATTTTCAACCAGTAAGGATGGAGCAGATCAGTCCGTAGCAGATGCTGTACTTTTAACACGCACTCAATCGAGCAAGCTGTGTGCTGCATATCTTTGCTATTTCTTATCCGATCGTGATGTAATTATGTACATACATTACAGACCGATAATTGGGAGTCCAGATTTTATGGCTTGCGAGATCTAGGACTGAAAGATGAACATGGCTAGGTATTTAGAAATTGCTGGATTTTTGAACCCTAGAAAATTTGTAGACCTGTATTTTAAAAAAGTACAAGATGGTCTATAAATTATATAAATAATCGATAGAGAATTCAAGCTGCAAAACAGTTAAATTAGTTTGTGGTGAATATTAAAAAAGAGAGAAGAGGGCCTTCTATTGTCGGTTACATCCGACTGATCTGCTCCATCCTTACTAGTTTAGTCTGAACGACTTCTTCGCTGTTCATCATATTTATGTTGTATATAACAATGCTTGTACGCCCCTTTTAGTTTATATTCTCCATCATAGGCTCCACGATTGCGGTGCCACACGGAATGTTCATACCCGCTCTGAAGATCGGCAGTGGCTTCGGTCGCCTTATAGGCGAATTCGTGGCCTGGCTCTTCCCACTGGGAGTTCGTTATGGTGACTGCATGTCGCCCATAATGCCGGCAGCCTATGCCATTGTAGGAGCAGCTGCCTTCTCCGGCTCCGTCACCCACTCGATATCGGTGGCGGTTGTGGTGTTCGAGATCACCGGACAAATCGTGTTTGCTGTGCCCGTGCTGGTGGCGGTGCTGGTGGCGAATGCAGTCGCTTCGCTGCTGCAGCCCTCGATGTACGAGAGCGTTATTCTGATCAAGAAGCTGCCCTATCTGCCTGATCTGCTGTACACCAAGTCGGCGCTCTATGACAAGTATGCGGAGGACTTTATGGTGCGGGATGTGAAGTACATCTGGCAGGGCATGTCGTATCTGCGGCTGAAGGAGGTCCTGAAGAGGAACAAGCGATTGCGCTCATTGCCGCTGGTGGAGAGTCAGGAGAATAGAATTCTGCTGGGATCCGTGCAGCGACAGGAGCTGGTCAACATGATTGAGCTGCAGATTGGGCGGGAGAAGCGTATGGAGATGGCGCTGAGATGGCGGGATGAGGAGATTAGGCAGCAGGAGGCTGGACGACGTCCCTCCCGCTTTGAGGTAATACCAGCACAGGATGTATTAGACCAGCGTCAGGTGCAAAGCTCCGAATCTCTGGATCAGCCCAAGTCCATTCTGAAGAAGAGTAATCTAAGCCTCAGACAACACTCAACCGATTCCCTAGACGATGTCAATGAGACCGGCGAGTGGCGCCTCCGGTCCGCCTTCCAGACTGCCAAATCCGATACGGAACTTGATCTGGAAGCGGGCTCCCAGGACGATCTGCATGCTGTGATCAGTCCCTCAAAGCGGGTGCAATTGGTAAAGCTTTATGAATTATTACTAGTTTTGGGATACGTGTGCTGCGAGCTAAAGAGATCTAATGTACTCCCTTCTGAACTATAGTACCTTCATTAGCCTAATGTCTCGCATCAAATTGAATATATTTCAGGGACTTACGTTCACTACCTCTACCAAAGTGTGAATCGATTTCTCAGGGATAAGACGAAATAGGATTTAACCTTTTCTTCACAGAGTCTGCCTTTGTTGAAGCTTAATATCCGTATCTTGTGAAGTTGGTCTCTGAGTTTACAGTGTCCCGTCAGTAGAGCTGTAAGGTTTTTTCCTAACTCTAGCTCGTCAGCCAATTCATCCCCGGTTGTTTTCTTGTATCCTGGTACCCATCTGTTGCTTTTACCAAGTAACATAGCTAAAGTTTCTCCCTGACCCAGCCGAGAAGTTATGGTGCAGCTTCGTACCGACAGACTGTAAAAAATAATAGCAATGTCCCTTTTAAAGATATCTGCGTTTAAAGTTAAAATCAGCACAACTTCCAAGAACACATACTTCAACAAGTTTTATGTAACCTGACTAACGTATTTGATGCTCTGTTCAAACTTCCCCGACAGATCGGAGATCGAGTTGTGGACATGTCACCCGAAGGCAAGAAACATTGGGAAATGGCGCAGTTGGCCAAACCCATTGACTTCAAGGCATTGGGCATACGCATCGATCCCTCGCCCTTCCAGCTGGTGGAGCGCACCTCGTTGCTCCGCGTGCACTCCCTGTTCTCCATGATGGGCGTGAACCACGCCTACGTCACCCAAATTGGTCGCCTTGTAGGCGTCGTCAGTCTCAAAGAGGTGAGTTGCCTTTGTAGCAACTGTACTTTAATTAAAGTCTCATTGTCTTGTCCTTTATGTAGCTACGTCAAGCCATTGAAGACATCAATAATCAAAGCTTTGAACCGTCACGTGAAGCACCTAACGAGGCGAAACCCCTGTTGGCTGGAAGTTCCAGCGATGAGGGTGTTGATAACACCATTACCTCCATCAATTCCATGTCATCCGATGTGAGAGCCGGTCTTCTGAGAGCTGCTGCCACCCAGGAGGCTCATGCAAACATAACCATTGAACAAATTGAGCAGCCCACAAAATCAAATTAGTTTTACATACTTAGATTGTTATAGAGCAGGACTCAAGTACATACATATATTTGCCTGGAAATACCACACACACTAACTATAGACCCAAAATGCCCCATGACTGGACTCATCAGGTACATTCTATTGCTGCAACTCAGACCAGGATTACATTTAAGCAAATTCATCTGTTACTTTTCTTGTACTTACTCAATTATTCTAATTTTACAATTTACATTGTGAATTGTGTTCAAATTGAAATTCCTTGGAAAATTAAAAAAAATAACATTAAGAATTTTATTAAGCATAATGAAAAACCATTACGGAAGGCTACAGTCGGAGGCAGTCGACAAGCATATACTTTCACGCGAAAACTGGACTTCAAATTTTTCATTTCGTGTGTCGTTCACTTAAATAATTTAATTTACTCTGGTATTTCTAATTGTTCAAATTTTTTAATTAAGCTTCCCAAATCAAAAAAAAATGGTTTAAAACAATGCCTATTGTTTAAAAATCTACATAGAAATCGATCTGTTTTCGCCGTAACTTGGGATATGTTTCTATATCTTTAATCCGTTAATGTCGATTGTTGTATTTTTCTTGTCGATCTCAGCAACTATAAGTGCTAAAGCAGCCGTGTTTGGTGTTATGGTCTTACGCAGACCAAGTTTATTTTAAAAATTGAATTCCAAGCCCCCTTTGCGGCCAATATTAATAAAAACCCACACAACCATCAAAAAATTTAACATAAAAGGTCGAATAACAAGCGTAATATTGAACATACAAAGAACGTTTTTGTTTGGAATATACACTCTCTTATGTTATACTATTTAACTACTCCTGTCATTAATGAATGGCACATTTGAAAAAGTAAGAAGAAGAAGCATTGCTGCAACACTTTGTATGACAGTTTTATGAAATTATGTATATTCAAAATATAGGGCACAGGGTATTCTACAGTCGTGCGCGTCCGCCCATTCTGGTGTTATTTTGGTGATGCCCATAGGCTGACCAGTGTTGCCACATAGAAGAATATACATAGCACAGCAGGCGAGGAGTGTTTCATCAACCAGTGTTGTACAACTTGCTGAAATTGAGAATTACCCAATAGTAAAAAGTGTAGGCATTTTAACGTTTTGTATATTTTGCATTTTTATTGACTTTTTCTTGTTTTTTTTTTTATGTATAAAACAATATCTCTTCTCTTAATTTGTTGTTTGGTTTTCTTTTCGATTTTCTCGCATTTCGTTTAGGATGTTGATAATTTAGAAAACAGTATTCCCTCCGTTCTATCGGTTCCCCTCCGTAATTCTGTGCAACGCTCTCGACTGTTTTAGGGTCAGACCCGGCACTCGACAAGTACAAAGGGTATATTAAGTTGTGTATCTCGTCGCTTTAGAAACTAAACGTAACTTATGATTAAAAAATGATACATTTCATTAGGTATATAGTTGTTGTGTGTGTTGTGTGTGTGTGTGTGTAGTATAAGATACTTTTGGGAGCGCTGCTTGATATTAACATGACTCTCATACTCTCAGTTATACTCTTATAGGTTTTGTTTTGTTTTCTTTTTATTTATTTTGTTTTTGTTTTTTTTGTTATATTTTTTTGTTTCGTTGCGAAACATTTCTCACAGTTTTACATATTAAAACAAGAGCGTTCCTTAGTTTCATAGGTTTTTCTCGTTGGATTTTCTTTCAAACAAAATGTAGTTATTGTTTTTTGTTTTTAGGAATACATCATAATATAATTGCATAAATTAAAAGTTTAAAATTAACTGGGGTTTTTCTTGCAACTTTTCCGTTTGTTATTATTTTCTCGTTCTTTCGTGTGGAAGTTTTTTAAGTTTTTTTTTTGTTTTGTTTTTTTATGTTTGCTTACAGTTGGAAAAATAGAAGTAGTTTTTAAGCCTTTTCATAGTTTGTTGCTGTTGTTAATGAGGCGCAAAGCATTCGCTGACATTTGTCAATCAAATCGTCTGATATAAAAACCACAAAAAGTATAATAATAATCGAAAATGAATTTAATCTGCTTAGTAACTGGTATTAGTTAGTTAAACGTGGCATAGATTATTGATGTTGTTGTTGTTGTTGTTGTTGTTGATGGCACAGCGTCAGTTGATAGTTTCCTTCAGGTGCATTTTTTGTTTTTTGCTTGTTTTACAATTAACATGTTATATCACAATTTCTCTTGTTATTATTATCATTATTATTATTATTATAACTGTTATATAGTTATCATTACATTCTGCATTTTGCGCCCAGCAAAACAGCCTTTTGTTGAGCAATGTCAATAATTCTCTCTGCTGTTTTCATCATCGGAAATAAAGTGTCTTCAATCAGTTAATTGGCTTTAACATCTGATCAATCAGGAATGGGATATAATTGTATTTTTCGCATAAATGTTAAACGCATATCCATCAAAGTTGGCTTTCATTAACTTAATTTACAATTTAAATTCTTTTAAACAATCCAACTCAATGCTTACCCATTTCTCTTTGCTTTTTCTAACAATTTCTGTTAATTTCAAAAATTCAAATTTCAATTCCAAAAAAAAACTTAATTACAAATTTTCAACAGTTTTTTTGACTTGTACATTTTGGTTTTTTGTTGTTTTGCTTAAATTGATTACAAAAATCGCTTCAACTGTTTGAAAAGTGTAATATGCAACAATTTCGTGTTTTTTATGACTTAGTTAACAGAAAAATATAATTTTTTTTAGTTTTTTTGGCTGTTTTAGTTTTAGCTTCAATCATAATCCTCCAAGAAACAAAAATCATTTATGAATGTGCTCAATTGTTTACGTTTTGCATGTTCTTTGTTTTTATTTGAATAATAAAAAATCTGTAACTTTTAGGTTTACAATTTGCTTGGTTTTAAATCTTTTTTATAAAAAAAGGTTTCTCGTTTGTTTTGTTTGTTTTTTTCGAACGACTGTTTGGATAAGATTTCAACAGCATTTTCTCACTTTTAACTTATGGTTATGGTTAACACAATTGCTTGATCTGCATTAAATTAAGACGGAATTTTAAGTAGTTTCATTTCTGTCAGTGTAACAATTTCTCACAATTACATCTCGCTACTGTTATCGCTATCGTTATCGTTATCGTTTTCAATTTGTGTTGTTTAGTGTTTTCTGTGTATACCAAAAGGAATTATACAAAAGAAAGAAAAGCAAACATCTTCAATGTTTTTTTATGTTTTGTTTTAGGATTAATTTAAGTTGTATTTTTGTAATTTTTTTTATGTTGTTTTGGCCAGGACACCAGTTGGGGATGCCCCTTAATGCAGTTGCTTTCGCTTTCGCTTTCACTTTCACTTTCGCTTTCTCCTCCTCTCCCCTTGCCACCTAGCCACTTGCCGTTGCCGGCTCGCAGTACTCGGCCAGATCCCCGGGACGCTGCTGCTGCCGCATGCGGCGCTGCAGCAGGAGGCTCTCGCTTGGAGGCGACAGCCCGATGCCCATGCTGGGCGCCTTCTCCACCAGATGCGGCGGAATCTCCGAGTTGCGCCCGAAGCGTCCGGAGCCGATTCTTGACGGCTGCTGCTGTTGCACGATTGGCTTGGGCTGCTGCTGCGACTGCGCACGTTGCATGCCCCTGGCGCAGCTGCGCATGGGCGCATAGATGCAGTCCTGGCGCCAGTTGCGTATCTGCTGGTTGGGGGGCAGCGCCGACTGCTCGTCGGAGGGCGGGGAGCCGCCGCTGCTGCTGCTGCTGCTGCCGGCGCTGTGCTGGCGATGCTGTGCCGCAGTGGGCGTGGCCACTGGCATCGGCATCGGCGCCTTGTAGCCGGCGGCGCCTCCGCTGTGCGAGAAGCTGCCCAGATAGTTGCGCTGCTGGTTGCCATAGTGTCCGCCTCCGCCCCCGGTGCTGAATGGCGGACGATAGCGGCGATAGAGGGCGTGGCCCGCGTTGGGCTGCTCCGACTGATGGCTGCGATAGCGCCAGTTCTCCGGCGTCTCCACACGTGGCGCTACGTAGCGCTGTTGCAGCTGCTGGCGCTGCTTGCGCGTGTACGCGTTGCAGATGGCCGGCTGCTTGTGGGCGTAGCCGTTGCCACGCCTCTGTGCGGTGTCCGGCTCATCGTCGTTCCCGTCGTCGTCGTAGTTGTCGTCCTCCTCATCGATGTCCGCATCCTCGTCGTTCTGATACACGTCCAAAGCAAAGTAAACGTTGCGCTGTTGCTTGCTGTTGTTGCTGTTGCTGTTGTTGCCTGCCAATTGTTGTTGGGGTTGTTGCTGTTGTTGCTGTTTACCATAAGTCGTTCGCATTGTTGTCTGCTCAGCAGCAGCTGTCGGCTTCAAGTCATCCTCCTTATCATTGTTATCGTTATCGCTATCATTATCGTTTGGTGGGCATGTTGCTGCTGCGGTTGCTGCTGCTGCTGCTGCTGTTGCTGCTGCTGCAGCTGCTGTTGCTATTGGCTTTGCTGTTGCTGCCACTGCCGCTGAGTTGACAACAATTTTTGCAGTCTCATAAATTTCAGGTAGCTTTTCATTTAAATCACTAATACTATCCAATAGTTTAACATCTTTATCGTTATCGTTATCGTTATCTTTATCATCATTATCAGTATCATTATAATCGTTATCATAATCATCAGAGTCAGAATCATAATCATTAGCATTATCCTTATCATTGCCAGTTTGCTGTTTGCCATTCAATTGTGTTGGTGTTGTTGGTGTTGTTGTTGCTGTTATTGGTGTTGGTGTTGTTGGTGTAACTGTTGATTTGTTGCAGCTGTTGTTGGTATCGTTATCGGTGATTGTAGTAGCACTAATATCACTTGATGTTGCTCGTTGCCTTGCAGCCCCATCAACATCGTCATTATCCATCTGCTCCATCTGTTTCTCCTTATCCTCCTCCTTCTCATCCTTCTCCTCCTTCTTCTTCGGCTGCTGCTGATCCTTCAGCTCTGCCTCCTCATCGTCATCATCCTTCAGCTGATATAGTTCTATATCCTTCTCCTGCGCATTGTTGCGCATTTCTGTTGCTGTTGCTTTAGCAAATTCGTTTTGCTTTAAATTTATCATATTCTCAATATGAAGTTGCTCCTCCTCCTCCTCCATAATCTTCTCCTCCTCCTCCTCCTCCTCCTCCGCCTCCTTCTCTTGTCGATTGTCGGCATCGTCTCCCTCCTTTTCATCCCTCTCCGCCTCCTCGTCGAATTCATCCTCCTCGGCAATGTCATCTATAGGCTGTTCATACATATAATCATCGCCCTCCTCCTCGGCCAGCTGGCGCCAATGGCGCCTCTCCTGCTGGTAGTCCCCGCCCTCCCTCTCCTCCCCAGACTCCTCATCCACGTCGTCGTAGCCCTCGGCATCAGCCAGATAATTGTGCTGCTGCTGCTGTTGCTGCTCCTTCTGCTGCTGCTGCTGCAGCTCGCGCTCCTGCTGATAGCGCAGCGTCGTCTGTGTCCACTCGTCGTCCGCCCCCTCGTCCAGGCGGCCAAAGGCCTCCAGGGCCTCGTCGTCGTCGTCGTCCTCCTCGTGCACGTTGAGCGTCTTGAACACGCCGCTGCTCTTGTTGAAAATGCTCGAGGCGTTGCGCGACGACTGGCGACTCTGATTGTGGCTGCCCTGAGCGGTGGACAAGCGTCCGCCGTAGCTGGACGACGATCCTCCTCCTCCTCCTCCTCCTGCTGCTGCTGCTGCAGATGTTGCTGTTACTGCTGCTGCTGCTGCTGCTGCGGCTGCTGCTGCTGCTGCTGCAGCTGTGCGCTGAGAACGACTGCGCGTGTAATGAGCCGGCGGCTTGGGATTGTAGTTCTCATCGCTGTACGCGTCCATGTACGCCTGGGAGGGCTGATAGATGTTCGGACGCTCCTTCATGTAGTCGTAGCGCATGGAGAAATGCTGCAGAATCACACGCTTCACGGCCATTGCCGACTCCGCGAACTGTGAAATCTCGCGCGCCGACTGATGATTGCTGCAAGAGGCAAGTGAAAATTATATTAAGCTGTATTTGTTGGGAAATCCTGTGAATTACTTACCGCCTAATGTTGTTGGGTGTTTGCAGCGCCCTCTGGCGGCCGGCGTGCTTCTTATTGGGCGCTTCCTGCTCGCAAATTCGAATCCAGTCGTGATTGAGCACAGCCTCGGCGCTCAGGCGCTTAGATGCCTCCTTGACCAGAAGACGGCAAATTAAATCTTTGGCCTCATAGCTAACATCGTGCCACTCGGCCTCCGGAAATGAAAATAGTCCTGGGGAGGATCAAGATTGTCCAGTTATTAAAAGATAAAATGGCATATGTCTCAAGCACATACCCTCTTGAATAGACTCGAAGAGCAGCTCCTGGCAAGAGCGGCAGTTTTCACCGCGATTCCAGCCGCAATCCTCGCCGCAATTGCCGGAAAACGGCGGATAGCCACAGAGCAAAATGTAGGCGATAACACCCAGGGACCACAGATCGCAACGCTTATCGTAATAGTTGGCCTCGCCCACAAACAGATCGACTACTTCGGGCGCCATGAACTCGGCGCTGCCGACCTGACAATAGATCAAAATAATGATAGATTAATATCTAGTTAGATGAGGGGTAGACCTAGGGTAGAGCTGGGTTCGATCTTCAATTTTTAAGAATCGATATTTTCGATCGATTCACGTCTAAAAGTCGATTCAATCGGTTAATCGAAATTAAACTGATAATTGAAATTTCCAGGTAGTCTGGGGGAAAAACTTAATCATCGATGCATTCAAAATAAAATTAATATTATTTGAAAAACAAACAAGAACTAGTAAGGACGGATTAGATCAGTCGGGTGGAATACTTCGAACTCTTTGCTTCCGATTATACCTTATACTATATCTTCATCATGTTAAGCGGTTATATTGAATTTCACAAGAAATCCCAAAATCGATTCAAAAAAAAAAACAATCGATTAAGCTGCCTAGACAAAAAATCGATTAAATCGAATCGAATCAAAGCCCAGCTCTACTCTGAGGCACACTCACTGGTGTCAATAGTTGAGGCGTTGCAGCTGGCGATGAGATGTCCGTGGTGAACTTAATGCCGGAACCCAAATCGAAATCACAAATTTTAATGGGGCACAGGGAATCGGTGTTGACGCACAGTATATTCTCCGGCTTGAGATCGCGATGGGCAATGCCCTTCTTGTGCAGAAAATCCAATCCGGACGCAATCTCCTTGATGATCTGCGCCGCCTCGTGCTCCGAGAAACAGATGTGCTCCTGGATGCGCGTCAACAATGGGCCGCCATTGATCTTCTCGAATACCAGATAGAATTTCTCATCATCCTCGAAGAACTCGATCAATTGCAAGATGCCCGGATGGCCCTGACAGTGATGGAATGTCTCCACTTCCCGAAAGACACGCGCACGCGCATGTCCCGGGATCTTATCGATCACCTTCACAGCATACTCCAGATCGGTGTAGATATTGACGCACGTCTGCACCGACGCGTAGGCCCCTTCCCCGAGTATTTCCCCCGTTAGCTTATAGAGCTCTGAAACCAGATAAATCCCATTAGTTGCAACTACTTTTCGATATTATTATTTCCATAAAACTCACCCTGAAACGTGGACGAGTGCAGGGAGGAGCTGATGCGTTTCTTGCGTCGCTTCTTCATCATCTCCTCCTTGTGCCGATTGAGCTCCGCCTGCCGCTCCACCTCCGTCATATTAGGCGCCTCGCTCGACTCATTCCCGGACACATCTTCGCTGCTGTAGCGCGTCAATTCGTTCTGTCCGTCTGCAAAAAACAAAGAATTCGAAACGAAATTGATTTTTAGCAAGCAGTTTTTTCCATTTCCATTCCCTACTTTTTTTGGGGTACATGACGAAATAGCAGCTGATGAAATAGACCCAAGAAGGGCACAATAATTGCCCTAGTTGCCTCTGCCACGTTTGACCACAAACTGAGCAGATTTTATAAACTATTGGCGTAGTTATTATATCGAAAATGTATTTATATTATATATTTATCTCTGACACAGGTTTACACCAGGTCACGAATACAGTATTCAAAGACTCTCGATGAATTGGAATTCCTTTGCTTTATCTAATCGAAAACTAAACTGCTGTTCATAACAAGAGAGCAACGTGTAAACATATCTTACGCCTAGTTTTGCATGATTTATTGAGTATGTCGCTGCGCTCTCTTTGTTAACACTCGATCGTATAAATATCTATATTGATGAAATATAACTTTAGCGCAGAATACGAAATTAGAAATTACGTTTCAAGATAGTTTATTGACCTATAGCCAATGCTTGAAATAGAGTACAAAAGATAAGTTTCAAGGGACGGGGAAAAAAGTTATGTAGATCAATTTATTGGAAGGGTAGGATAAACATATAGGGCGGACAATAAAAGTATTATCTAAATGAAGGATAATTATGATTGATAAACAGATAGAATAAGCATATAGATGGAATAGACAGTTAGATAGGATACACAGATCAATATGTAAGATAAAGCGATAGATAGGATATATAGAATTGATGGGATAGATAGTACAGATAGGATAGATGAATAGATAGGATAGATAGGCTATATAGGATAGATAGGATAGATAATATAGATAGAATAGATGGTATAGATAGAATTAATAAGAAAGATATAATAGACAGAATAGATTGGATTGTAAGATAGATAGAATAGAAAAGATAAGATAGATAGGATAGGATAGATAAGATAAATAGACAAAACTTAACCATTAGAATAGGACAGATAGTTGGGATGAATAGATCTATCTAATCCGCAAGACATATGTATAGGATGGATAAACAAATAGAATATGTTCTTAATTCTGCCTAATCTGTCTGTTAATACACCCAATATAAAATAAATTGTAGAACAAATATTAAAAGTATTAAATAAATAAGTGAATGAATTGTAAGTAAAGTACTATATTTTCAAAATATATTGGAGAGCGTGATAATTTAATTCTTTGCTTTTGCAATTTTGGTGTCTTGGCGTTAAATGGAAACTAAATAAAGCCAAATATCTTAATCAAATAAAGGCAGCAATTGCTATAATCTAGGTAACAACAGATTTATCGCTGCTAAAAAATAAAAGCAAAAGCAAAGCAAAGCAGCGCAAGTTGCTTTTTGATATTTTATACTTTAGCTATTGGTTCTTGTGTTATTTTTTATTTTTTTTTAATAAATATTTGCGCACATTTATCGGCGATCGTCGAGCACTTGCCATATTTGTGTTTGTATGCCTATTTTCAACTTTTATCACTGCATAAAGCAGAAATATAAATATACGATCCGAGCGTATATATGCATGAGTAGTAAGTACATAATTTAGCTCAACTGCGTAGAAAGCAAATCGCGTGTCGTAAACAAGTCGGGAGTAATACCAAGTGAAATATGTATGGGCATATGTACATACATATGTATGTACATACGTACATATTTTGCATACATATTTAAATAAAAGTTTATTGTGAAAATGCGAGGGAAGGGCGGCGCGGGGCAGGGGGCACTGACTGCCCCAGCAGAGAACGGGCGCAGTCAACCGATCGAAGCCTGACAATGGGGCTCATAATGATGAACATGTCTGATCATGATCGCCCTCATGATGAAGCTGACGACGTCGCAAGTATTTTTGTATCTTTTAATTGTTGTCATAAAGAAGAAGGCGAGTGTCTTGCTATTTATAGTCCACACTCGGTCTGGGCACTTGACGCAGATCGGTGAAGAGGGGAAGGAAGGGTAGTGGGAGGAGGGGGAGGAGCCGTTGCAACTCCTGGCCCACCCAGGCAACCATCAACCATCAAACCTCAATCGAAGTTGTTTAGCAAATGCAACGCGTAATCAGTCAAAGCACACTTAACCCGGAGATAGGAGAAGAAGAGACGGAGAGGAGGAGCGGAGAAGGGGAAGAGGAGGCATGTAGCCCAGTGAAGTTGCAATAAATCTAATGCTGATATGCATCGTTGCATTTGCTGCACAGAGGTAGTTGGCCTCTGTTCGACTTGATGATACGCACAATGAAAATAAATAAACCGACGGACAAGGGACACAACAACAACAACAATTGGTCGCATGTAGGGCGGAGACTGTGCAACAAGTGGCATGATAGTTCGCTCTACAATAGAACGACACTCGAAACTCGTATCAAGCATTGAGTGAGGTTGGGAACATAGCAAACAAATATATATATTGATGTGAACAATAACTGAAGCATTAATTATATTAAATACTTCAATTGTAATGCTGCTAGAATTGAGTTTAATTTAAAATAGATTGTTGATTTATATCGAAAAGTCCAAGCTTTTCCAAAATATTACAAACGAGTGCTTCGATTGTTGAATAATAAATAATTATAATGACATTATATTCTATTACCGCCCCCAGGGGTGGCGTTGAGAATAAGTGTCACAACATCAATGGGTAAGTTTAAAAAAATAATAATAATTACCAATAATTAGTAATTTATTTATATCCTCATACTTCTTGGTAATTGCATACATCTGTTGTTAAGGTACAATTTTCTAATAAAATTTAATAGATTTAAAGAATAAAATTATATTACCACTATAAATGAGTAAGAATTTACTTTATCACAGCTGAAATATGTTTTAGATTCGTACCAAGCAATGTATTATTTACAGTTTCAATTTCTCTTGAAGACCTTACGATTATAGATTAAGTTAAAGTGAGCATAATGTAAAAATATTATCAATAAAAGCTTATAAAATATATATATTTAAAACAACTAACCGTATGCAAGAATTGACTAGGACTTTCGATTAATCATAATTTTTTTTATCGATAAACACATTTATGATAAACTTGATCAGCGTATGATATACACCGATCTACATTCTGAAAATAGATGCTCTACTCCCAAAACCCACGTGTTCAACAAAAAGTTTCACCGATTGTTCAAAAATACTTATTAATCTTGTTATCTTTCAGATGTTCAATTCATAAGGCAATTTATAAATTGAACATAGCATTAAAATACCAAAACTTCTGGCTTAATCGTCGACACGTGCATAAACTGCGATCAATCATTCTGGTATATGTTTTATATGTTTTCATAATCCACATCATATCTACACTGACCCAATTTCTCTAGACATTTCTTCCATCCGCTTTGCTTTTCTTCTGTCTTCTGCAACTATTTGGGAAGAACGCAATTCAGTGGAAATTGATAAACAAATGGTCTATATATACATGGCTTTATTTTTTGCTTTGTTTAAATATTTAGACAGGCATTCATTCAGCTTGGTTGTGTTCTAGGTTCCGGTGCAATACTATCCAAAGTCCCCTGCCTCCCTGCATTTTTATAGCCATTCTCAGACGTCATTTATATACAAATTATTCATTTTACTGCTTGCCGAAATTGTTTTCTTTCTCTTTCTCTTTTTATTTCTTTTTGTTTTTTGGCTGCCAGCCCACCGCCCCCGACGGGCGTCATTACCACCGTGCGCCACGCCCCCTCCGCACGGTTCGCACGCGTTCTCAACGCCCACAATGTCGATCGTTTAATTTGTACATTTTCCTTTGGCCGCTCGTTCTTATCTAAATTTAAATTTGGCCCATTTAATGAGTCTCTTGCTTTTCATTCTTATCACTTACGTAAATTCAGCACGAAACCCAAACAGCAACAAAGAAACCAATAACAAAATATTGTTGATTTTTTTTCCTCTTTCCGATTTAATTATTATTTTCATTTCATTGGTTCGCCATCGTGCATCCATCCGTGCATCCATCTGTCGCCTCTTCTTCTTATATATATTTTGCGCATTTCTTTTACAGATTTTTGCAAATCATTTTGTTTATTCGATTTGTTTTTCTTCTTTTCTCTTTGTGTATATTATATACCAAAGCGTTTTGCTGTCGTAGGAAATTAATTATGATAAATTGCCGGCGATTTGTTGCGAGGCGATAACAATGCGAATGTGATGAGCATCATGACAAATCACACACGAGCTTCCAATTTTTATTTCAGACTACAAAAGTCTAATTGTATTTCGAAATATATTGAATCTTTCGGGAAAGTCAATTCTTCCTGTACCCAAGCTTAGCTTTTAATCGGTTTCTGTTCTCAAGAGGAAAAAAATTATGTTGAATCTTTCAGTATAATTTAATAAATATCGGAGAATATTCGTGTCGGTTGCGTTCGACTGCAGCCCTCCCTTTTAGATATATTGAATCTTTTTGGAAAATAATTTTATTGGGTTCTCTACTCAAAAGGAAAGACTTTTCTGCCTCAATTTGTTAGTTCCTGTAATTCCATAAATATCGGAGAATATTCGATTCGGTTCTGTCCGATTTTCGATTTTTTTTATTCTTTCTGGAAAGTCATTCCTTCCTGTACCCAAGCGTAGCTTTCAATCGAAAGATTTCTGTATCATTAAGTAGGTTCCTTTAATTCATTATATATCGGAGAATAGACCGATTCTGGCCCTCTCTTTGAGATATATTGATTCTTTCTGGAAAGTAATTTTTTTAAAGGAATTATATTTAATCTTTCAATCGAATTCAATAAATATCGGAGAATATTCTCGTCTATTGCGTCCGACTGCAGCCTTCCCTTTGAAGCTGCACCTAAAATCCTCCTTACGTTCGTGATTTTGCTAATCTAGCACATTTCTGAATCCGCGACATTGACAATCACCTGATTTCATAATGGAATGAATAACACTATGCCAGCACAATATTAAATATGTGCATATATTATTTCGTCAGCTAATTTAGCAGGTCGCTTAACAATGTTTCTATATTGCCTTACGTAAAGCTGCGAAGTTGTTGTTATCGTTATGGTTTTTTCTGCTTCTTAATCGAGTGGAGAATAATTACTGATTGTATAATTCGCCACCAGGGGGAGGGGGGCTTGTTCGAAGCATCGGGTTAGCCAAGACAGCTGAGGGGTTTCTAAATTGTTTTCCAAACTCTCGCATTACCGTTATCGAATCGGTTGGCTTGTGGTTCTTATAGAGGAGACCGCAATAGGCGACAAATCGCCTGTTGTTGTTTTCCACATTGTCAAACGTCAATTGTTGTGGAAGCCTTAGAGTAAACTGATACCAAAACAAGCTTAAAAATAGTTTTGCTATTTGCTTCCCCCCTCCCCCCTTCTCACTGTCATTGTTTTTGCCATGCTTTTAATTGTAAACAACAAAACGAGAGCAAAAACAAAATATATGGACGGGGCAGATCAGTCGATCGGAGGCTACAGTCGGACGTAAACGACAGTAGGAGACGCTTCACTTTGTGTATTTGTACTGACAAACACAAGCCGAGCCCACCCTCCCCACTCCTCTATCTAGTGCCGCATATTGTCTGTAGCATATCTTCGCTATTTCATATCTGAACGTATTGCAATTCACACCGTCAATAGAAAATGCCATAAGCTTAAAGCGTGATCAATTACAATTCTATAACTTGTTAACTATGGATGCAGTACATTTTTGGGGTTTGAGGGGAAAGGGGGGAGGTATCCAAAATCTAAAACAAACTCGTACGGCTTACTGAATAGGGGAAGTACCGAATATGGTGTTTCTAGCTCTTATAGTTACTGAGATCTAGGTGTTTATACAAAAGGACAGACGGACATAGCTATATCGACCCGGCTTGTCGTCCTGATCAAGAATAATTATAATTTGTGGGTGTTACACACATCCTCTCTTTGCACTAACTCAATAGACCCTTTTTACTTTTTTCAAGTAAAGGGTCTAAAAACACAGAAAACTTGCAAGCTCCATAGATAAGCTCTGACGTGTTGTGCCGGCCGGTCAGCAGAGATACCTAAAGCGTAGAGAGATGGAAGGGAGGGGATCGGAAAGCCAAGAAGGGGGGAATGTGGCTCTGAGCACTATCAGGTTCTAGCATTCGCTTCGTCAAGTCATTTGAATCTATTGCGTCTTAGTGCCAGCAAAACAAGCTAAAGACAAGTTTGAATAGTAAACAAAAACTGCAAAAGAAAAACCAAAAGTCCCAAGATGGCTAAGAAAAAACAAATGAGCTAAGAAAAGGGGCAAATAAAAAACAGGCAGGCTTCGGCTTCATTGCAGCTCGTAATTCAAATATTTATGAACAAGCATAGATCAGCTAGAATATAATTTGTTCTTATTTAATACTGGGTCGACTAGCAGATACCCCTCTTTAAGCATTATGCGAGTCATGTTTATTTATTTAATATCCAGTAAATATTTGTAAATGCTTATACCCGCTTCCGCTTTTTAATGCCAGGGTAAAAGGCCTTTTCGGCCTGTTTGAGGGTAAATAAATAAATAATTTGCGCTGCGGCTGTTTATTAATTTCATCGCTTTTTGCCAGAACAACTCTATAAACAGAACTATGCAACAAATATTTGCAATGGGCTGATGTTGTGTGTTCATTAAATGCAACAAATAACAAACTGCGTTCTGTTTAAATAAGCTCATAATAAATGTACAATATGCGCCACAATTGGCGTCATGTGTTTGCCCAAGACTTGCAAACTGAAACAGTTGTTGGTAAAGCCCGATCGATGCATGAACGTCTGTATATATGCATATATATGTATTTATATATACATACTTTATCTGCCCACTCAGCTATATGTGCACAGCTGATGATGCAACGGGCATAGGCAAGTTGCAACTTTGTGTTGTGTCTGAGCTCAAATACACTGCAGTTTAGCTTAGGATAGGTTCATGTTCTATATAACGCATGTATATATTTTTATATATTTAAAGAACTTATTTACAAACTTAAGGTTCGAGATTTTAGGAAAAACTGGTTTAAATCATTAAGTCCCTAATTGCTCTCAATCGATAGAATAGCCTGCTGCATATCTTCGCTGTTTCTTATCAGATTTTCAGCATCGTTGGAGAATTTCATTTGCTATGTGCATACCAAATTACAATTCTGTAGCTTTAAAATTGTGTCTACTATAATTTCTTATATTATAGGATATCCTAAATACCAAAATTGGGATTTCTACATCTTATAGTTTGCGAGATCTAGATGTTTATACGTACCGACAGACGAACATGGCTATATGGGCTAAGCTCATTGACTTGATCAGAAATCTAGATACAATTTGTGGGGTCTGCCACGCCTCTTTCTGCCTGTTACAAACAATTCGCATTTGACCTAACTTTTGTACCTTCTTTAATGCATACAAATAATTAAATTAATATAACAAATTTTTAAGTTAGTTTCTAAGGTTTAAACTTTAAATCTATTGTAGTATTTATTAACTTATTGTAATTAATTGGTTTAGGAGTATTCTGCTGAATAATTCCCTTTCAATAAATCAATAATGTCAGACGATATTGAGATGGAAAACGGAAGGAATTATTGTATTTATTGGGTATTTTTCCAAGAGTAATCTGAAACGTGTTTCTCCGATAGATACCCTGTACTTTATAGTGCTTATCAGGCCGTCTGCCCCTTTGTCTATTTATACCAATCTGCTCAAGGTGTTTGCCAATTTGTTGTTATCAGGACGAAGCTGATAGCAATACAACAATCAAAGAAACAGAATACGCTGGCGAAACGAACAATAACTGAAATTGTATTAAACAAAAGTGAAGAAAAAACAACAGCTGCAACCTTGAGACATTTCAGTTAACAGAGCAACAACAAAGAGAGCCAAGTGCCATAAGCAGTAATAACAATAATTAACAAGTTCCAACAACACTAACAACATCAGATATACATACAATAAGTATATATGTACATATGTATCTGTACTTAGAGATATAACTGCCGAGATTAGCAAAGTGTAGCAAAGCTGCGATAAATATGGGCTCATAAGGAAACAAAGCGAATGACGCAAAAGCAAACAAATTAAAATCTTAAAATCATAATAAAAAAAAAACAAAAGAAATGAGAAAGATGAGAATAAAATGTGCGCAAAATTAATTAAAGTAAAAGCGATAAACATGCGGTACATGCGGCTGAAGAGAGCCGCAAACCAAAAGAGAGAGCGGCGTTCAGCGTGCGCTCTCTTTAGTGTAGCGGCTCTCTTAATCGCCCGCTGTTACTTCATACTTGTGCGAACAACAACAAACACGCCGCTAAGAAGAAGAAAAGTATTGCGCCGCCGAATGAAATGGTAAAAGCAAAAGCTGAATAAAAATGGCGAACGAAAAGCGAAAAACAAAAACAACTACCGCAGCAGCAGCAGCAGCCACAGCAGCAGCAGCTAAACGCCGCCCGGCAGGGTGTGTATGTATGTGTGTATGCTGCTAACGGTGTTAAAACTTGTGCGTGTGTGTGCGTGTGTGTGCGTGTGTGTGTGTGTGTGGAACAACAACAACAACATCCGCGCAATTCAAATGCATAATTATTATAGGAATAACAAAATATTAGAGCACGCTTGCCAATTGAAAATACTATATAGAAAAGACACCAGAATTTAATTGAATAATATAGCAAAAATATGCACCAATAATCATATTACAATATTGGGCTTAAATCATTTGTATATTTTTAATAATTTAAATTAATTTCATACATTTTTTTATATATATTTTTTTTAATTACATATTTATTGTTATATCTATTTTATATAAATTTTAGTATATATTTTTATTTATTTTCAGTTATTTATATTTATATTTTTGTGAAATTCAATTCATTAATTTATTTATATTATTGTTTTTATACTATTTATTGATTCATTTATGTATATAATGTTATTTAATTTAATATATTAATATTATTTATTTATGCATTATTTATTATATAAATATTAGTTATTTATATAAAAATATTTATTTAATTGCTTATTCGACCTGCTATTTTATAAAAAAAAAAACACAATTTTTTAACCCAATCGTAGCAACTTTGCATCTAATGAATGAATTCCTTCTATAGATATCAGTGTTGTCAGAATTATGAATTTTCAATAGGCCCAATTGGCGGTGAAAAAACTTTTGAAATATCGGAATCAGTGAATAGATGAGCTAAACAATTATAAAACTATCAGAAAATGCTTTTATTAAAATTTAAGATTTTTTATTGTGATAATATGAAATGCAATAGCAGCGTCTATTTTAAAAAGGCTAGATTAATAGCTATATGCACTCAAAAAATGCTGAATCTAGCCATAAATAAGCTGAAATGGTAACACTATCGTGAGTATGTGTTGGTCTGTATCTGTGTGTAGGCCTGTACTGACGTTGCCTCAAGGTCAGCGTTGATGGTGCGAGGGGGTCGGGGGGTTGGGAGGCCTGCACTGCCAAGCAGAGAGCGTGCTACTCCCCCTACTCCCTAATCCCTTCGCCTGTCGTCAAACACTCGCTTCTCTGACACCCTGACGACACCCTAGCCACATAGACATACCCAACCTCAACTACACACACGTTGAGCCTATTTCGCTACAACGCAGATTCTTATTAGAACTGGCCAAATCGCTGTCTCTTTCTCTCTCTCTTGGCTAATAACTTGGTTTGATGGCCAGGGAGGGCGGGGAAGGGCGTGTGCCAGTGCTGGCCAAATAATGTGTTGACTAAACGCAAATGCGTTAATATTCGAGACCCACAAACAGCACACATAAACAGATCGGAATACTAGAAAACAAAAACGACCTGAAGAAAAGAAAATAACAATGTAATTTATGCGATATGTGAAGAGAAAGAAAACACAAGCCGACTGAATCCTTGGCCTGGTCTTTAGCCCCTAAGGCAACTTAATACTCGTAACAAAAATATAAAACAACAATTGAAAGACGCCCTGCCCCATGCTAAATGACTTAGAACTAGAGATGCTCATGATATATCGAGAAATATTATCATTGAAGTTATCAATTGCAATATATATTCATTTTTTATACCCTGTGCCCATTTGAAAAATGGGAAAAACAGGGTTAATAACTTTGTCAGAATGTATGTAACAGGCAGAAGGAGGCGTGGCAGACCCCACAAAGTATATATATTCTTGATCAGGGAGACGAGCTGAGTCGATTTAGCCCTGTCCGTCTGTCTGTCTGTCTGTCCGTCTGTCTGTCTGTCTGTATGAACGCTGAGATTTTCTAAACTATAGAAGCTAGAGAAGCCGTTTTGGTCTCTTTTGAAAGGTGTGTACCATACGCAGATCAAGTTTATTTCAAATCTTGAATGCCACGCCCCTGCCGCCCACAATGAATGAAATAAATTACATTCGCTTATTGTAGAGACACTAAGCTATTTACACAAATTCTGTTTTCAGTAGTTGGTAGGTCTATACCATACGCAGATGAGGCTTTGTTCAAATTTTGGATGCCACGCCCCCTTCACGCCTTAATCGATAAAAACCGAATAACAAGCGTAAAATTTAAGAATGTTGTTATTTGGAATATATACTCTCTTTCATAATATTTAACTACCCTGAAAAGCGCATTGAAATCGGTTAATAAACACAGGAGTTATTAGCGAAACAATATTGCAGGCGGCAACTCGCTCGCCCTCTAGCAGCGCGGCCGTTAAAGCTGGCGCACATAACACAGTAAGAAGGAGAATTGCTGCTACGTTTTGTATGACAACTTTATATAATTATATTTAAAATATTTTATACTGTATTTGCGAGCGCGCAGCGCGAGCTGTGGCACAGGGTATAAAACAGTCGGGCCCGTCCGACTGATCTGCTCCGCCCATTCTGGTTGGGGAATATTTTTATTGTCTTGAGCGATTAATCTTTGTAATTGCAAAAGTATTTCAAAGAAACTTTTATACATCAACAACCTTTGCTTGAGTTTGTCCGTCTGTCCGTCACCTGGAACTCGCAAACTACAAGAGCTAGAGACACCATTTTTGGTATGTAGGCTCTTCTATGCTGTACGCTGATCAAGTTTGTTTTAGAATTTTGATACCGTCCCAGCTTCCACCGCTAACCATCTTGCAAACTATAACAACTGGAAATACATGCAGGACGCATTTCAAATTTGTTTTAGTTTTTTTATATCTCCGCTTCCTTTTTCCCCCGGTAACCGCAAATAACCTCAGCAGATATAATTTTAAAGCAAATAAACTTAGCCTTCGGAATTCTCCATCGATATATATTAAATTATGTTTGGCTATGAAACAGCAAAGATATGCAACAAATCAATTACTGCAATAGTTATTGAAAAGGTATAGGATCTCCTAGTGCATGGTCCTCACTACTTGAATTTCGAATATTATATGAAAACATGGATACTTCATTTTGAAAAAATTCTGTTTAACATTAAATCGATATTTTTTTTATCAAAAATCACTACTAAGCTGATAATCTTTATACCCTGTGCCCATTTGAAAAATGAGGACATTAGTCTACATTCAATAAATAAATAACGATAGTTGCGATAGGCAACTATCGCAAGCGCCAATTGCAACGCCACAGAGCGAAGATCAGTCAGGGTACATTAACTTGCTCCTTGAGTTAGTCGTTGCACCCGAGACAAGGCATTGGGCCCATTTAGTCGCTTGTACTAGTGTCAATGCAAGTACAGTGTTTAACTTGTAGTTGTAGTTGTAGTTGTAGTTGTAGTAGTTGTTGTAGTTGTAGTTGGTTGGATTCTAATTGGAATTGCAAAACTTGTTTACCGTTTCGTTTCGCTGCGATTCGTTTTGTTTGAGCTCTGCTCATGCATATGCATGTCGAATATCGGAACATCGGATCATCGGATCATCGGAGTATCGTAATATCGGAATATCGCATGCCATTTTGTTGTTTGTTTAAAAGAAAGCAACAACAATGGCAGGTGAAAGAGTGCAAAGAATAGCACAGAATAACAAGGAAATGCAATGGCAAAAACAAAGCAAAAGCAAAAACAAAAGCAAATGTCACAGAGAGCAAAGCAAAGGCGGAAAGACGAAACAGTTGATGAAACAAAGCAGCAAAGCAGATTGCAAATAAATGAGCAGCAAGAAAACCGGCATTTGAAACACTCCGCATATAAATATCACAGTTATAACTATATTATATATATATTTGTAACGCTTCTAAATTAGGTAATTTTTGCATCGTATTTGATTTGATTTTATTTATATTTATAATTACCCAACATTTTTTTCTGTGCGCTGTTGTTGTTGTTTTTCTGCTGTTATTTGTTATTGCCTTGCTTTTAGCCGCAACGCAATTTGTCTAAGCAACGCCCGTCTTGCGCAGTCGACGTCGACGTCGCTGCCGCTGCCGCTGCCTCTGCTGCCGCGCACGTTTTTTTATATTTTATTTATACTTTTTATGCGCAGATAAAAAACTGCCACCTTCTGCCGCTTGCCGAATTGATTCCTGTTAATATTACTATTACTATTTATATGCCGTATTAAGCACGCATTTCCACTTTCCACTAGATTTGTTCACCAACAACAACGCGATGATCGATCTGCAGATACTCCTTAATTACGGAAGAGAGCGGACGACGACGAGAACGTGGAGCTGAGCTTGTAGTATGCACATCGGAGCGGGCGACAAAGCCGAGTGTGTGATAAACGTGCGTGTGAAGGGAACAAGAGAACAGTTCTTAAAACACGGACAAAATTTAGCCGGACCGTCGTCGCGCGGCGCAAACGAGGAAAGAAACAAACACGCGTCGCCAAACGCTCGCTGCCAAGAGTCCCAGCGCAGTCGGCAGAGAGCGGCAGAGCAGCGCAGCAGCAGCAGCAGCCGAAAAACTAACCAACTGAGAGAGCTTTTCGAAAGAGAAGAGCGCAGAACAGAACAGAGCAGAGCGGCGCATAGTTGTAGTTGTTGCAAACGCATTTCTAATAAGAGCAGAGAGCAGACGCTTGCTCGCTTGGGCAGGTCGGGCACGTCGCTGACAGCGTTGCCAATTAGTTAAATATTTATTTCATATTAATTTTATTTTTATTATTTCACTTTTTTATATTTATTTTATAAACATTTTAAACATATTTTGCATAATTTAAGTCTAGCCAATTTGGCTAGTTTCATGCCTATCATAAATTTATTTAAAAATCAATATTTATTTTTTACATTCTATAGTTATACAATTTATTTATTTATTTTTTGAAAATTCGTTTTATATTATTATTTTGTTTCTTTGTTTATATTTTGTAATTTGAATCTGGCATAAAACTATTTAAAACTGTTTATTTTAATATATTTTATATTGATTTAAATTGTATTATTCGTTTTTTTTTCTGCATACGTCTTATTATTTTTTGTATGCATCTTTGCATAGATTTTAACAATTTAAATATGGCCCAGTTAGTTAGTTATATATTATTATATTTTTTTTTTTAGTATTTCGTATTTATTTAATTTTAATTATTATTTATTCTTAGCACATTGGCTTAATTTTATTTATTTATTTTAGCATATTTTTTAATATTTTTAATATTGTGCTATTTAAATCTAAGCAATTCAACTAGTCCCAAAATTCTTATAAATTTGTTAAAAACTAAATAACTATTTCTTATTGGATTATTTTTTATTATTTTTGTCTACATGTTTGCTTAATTTTCCATATCTATTTTATAACATATTTTATTGTAATTTAAATCTGGCTTTTTCTGGCAACACTGGTTGGGGGGCGTGAGCGTGTAAGAGCATAGGGCGGTGTGGGGGCGCAGAGCTTTGCATTTTATGCTGTGCCGGGCGCTCTCTTCGCACGTGCCGGAAGAGAGCGCAGTGTAAGCGCAGCGCTGACGCCGCAAATGTTTGTGCATATTGTGCTTACGTGACCAAATGGACACTTGACGATGTTTAGGATATGGATTACATATTTACACACACACACAAACCTATACATACGAAGAGTTATGCGTGCGTGTGTGTAATGGAAAGTTTTTTTTAGTTCAATTTGCTTCAATTAAAACAGAACAAATACATGCAAACTTGAGTATGTATGTAAATGAGAAGCAAAGAGAATCGCAAACGAAATTTGGCAACATTGATTGAATGCGAAGTGGGTTGATGCGGAAGATGGATGAGGGAGAAGGCAAGAGGTTGGAGGGAGGAGGGAGGAAAGATCGTGTTCAATTTTTAACGAATTTAAATTGCGTTCTATTAAAAATAATGAAATCTACATTACAAACACACGGAGAGTGGGAGAAGGTTTGCCAAAACAACGCGAAGAGCATACGCAAACAGAACGATAAAGAGAGTGAGCGCAGAGAAAGAGAGCGCGAGCGATAACAAGCGAAACGATGGAAACTGACATAATCGCAAAGCACGCCGATGTTTTGTTTTTGTTTCGACTTCCTCAGTAAACACGAGACGCAGAGCGCACGCAAGAGAGTGCGAAATGAAAGCTCGGAGAGGGAGAGAGAGAGAGAGCAGCTGTGCCAGTGCGCTCAAGACAAAAACAAAAGCGACAACTGGTGGTTGAGCACAGCAGGGGGCGGAGGAAGAGAGACGGCAGATGTGTGCAGAGAGAGCACTCGCTGGAGCTGCGTGCTGAAAAGACCGGTATGACCACGCAAAAGGCAGCGCAAGAGCGAGCAAGAGACACAGACGAACGAACGAACAACCGAACAGACAAGACATGGCGCTCTCTCCCTCCCTCTCTCTTTCCTATCGTTGTTGTTGTTTCTTTGTACCTGGTGGTGTGAGTGCGACACACACACAAGCCCAACATCACGTAGGCAGCTGACGTGCTGCTGTGGAGGGCAGCGTGCAAAACGAGGTTAACGCACACACACACACGCACACATATGCAAAGCCTTCATCGCCTGATATGCGAATTACGTTAAAAACAAATGGGGAAAAGAAAACAAAAACAAACAAGTGGAAGGGCAGCAAAAGAAAAACAGAAACAGAAACAAAAACAAAAGAGTGTTGTTGCATATCACACACAAGCACACACACGCATATTTACATACATATGTGAATTTCTTTCTCTTTTTCACACTGCATCGCAGCCAGCGTTGCCATATGCGAGAAAAACGCCATACTGAGGACAGAGTTACAGTTTGTACATTTTGCACCCGTGTGTGTGGGTGCGTCTCCCCCCCCCCCCCCCTCTCACTATTTCCGTCCCTCTCTGCACGTAGACACTTTCCTCTGTTATTACCGTCTATAAAAAATGCAGAGCTTTGAGATTGCAACCTTTAATACCAATAATTGTGTGCCACATGAATGCCTCGTCGCTGCGCTAATCCCCAATCAACGACCAACGCACAGTGGCAATTAGCCAAGTTGCCACCCACAAAGCTCCACATGTGTCCGATCTCCCATATGCTGGGACAGTATTGAAAAGAAATTGTCGCCTGGCAAATAAGTTACACCAGACAACAGAGCGCTCAGTATGCCGATCAGTCGGACGCTGCCGACTGTCGACTGCAGGCCTGAAAACAGCATCGATGCATCTGACAGCGACGCACAGTGGCGCAATCAGCGAATTTGTGATGCCAAAAAGAAAGATAAGTTTTGTTGCCTACTATAAAAATTATAAGTATTTAGTGGAAATAAGCTAGATTTTATTAAATGCTTAATTTATGTTAAAAGAATATTTTTTCTCAATTTATTAATATATTAAAAAGCTTTTTGCAAGCAAAGCTTAAAAAAATATACCTATAATTTCTGTTTTGTTTAATATCATCAATATTGCTATAATTTGTGAGTAGTAATGAAATATCGAGCCCTTCCCGCTAATATCTCAGTATATATAGAATTAAATTATGACATTCTTTTGTGTAGATAATTGCATCAAAAATCAAAAAAATTGTGCTTGCGATTTTTTTTGCAGGAAGAGTTCGATATTTTAATTTAAATATATAAATATTTGGTAGGTAAGTAGGAGACCCATGTACTTTGTGTCAATATCCAATATACCACTACTTCACACACTAAAACAAACTACTTCCCTACTAAATCGAGCAAATTGTCTGTTGCATATCTTCACTGTTTGGGAGATCTAGGAGTTAATACAGATGGACATGATTATATGGACTCATCGTTCTGGTTCAGAATATTTATGTAGTCTGTGGGATTTCCTGCTTGCACCAATAGACATTTTAAGACTTTTTCGTACTTTTCAAAGCTCAAGGTCTAAAAAAAAGTTAACATTTGTTGTAAAGTGTTATGGACGCCTTTGCCCCCTGCTCGTTGACGTCAATTTGAATTTGCACGGCGCGCGTGTTCATCGCACAGCTGTAAATTACTGGATAAGAAATACTTTTCCTGTCTCTTTCCTCGATTTTTGAGCTCAATTGATATGCATTCAGCTGCGTTAAGGCGCTGATAAACGTGACTTTTATAGCGTTTTTTGTGAACACAAAGAATATGCGATAAATTCGATGCATTCAAGTGTTTGTAGGGTATCTAGGGCAACAGCAGACCCTAGCTTCAGTGTTGTTTTCTTTAGAGCTTTATTATCTTGCTGCTTTGCTGCACTGGCGGCAGAGACGTCGACAGCGCAGTCAGCTGCTGCGTCGCAATGCGAACACGTCAGCAGACGCTGGCTCGAACTCGGTCAGCGTTGAAGCATGGCAAGGTGGGTGAGGGGGGGCAAGGAAGAGAGATAAATAGAGAGAGAGAGAGAGCGCTCATCGCTTTGTCTCTGTTCGCACGTTCGTTCGTTCGTTTTGTTTGTCGTTCTATTTTGGGTTGCACTGCGGCTTTGTTGCTGCTGCTGCCATTGTTGCAGTTGTTGTTGTTGTTGTTGCTGCCCCAAAGTGCAATAAACGTCATCAAGGTTATGCGCTGCCGCAGCGCTGGCGACGCCGCAGCTGCAGCGCTAGTTTCGCCTGCAGTTTATTAACACTTTGATCCGTTTTCGCTGCTCGTTCGTTCGTTACGCTTTGCTCGCTTATTCGCTTATTCGCTCGTCTCTCGTCTCTCGTCTTTCGTCTCCGCTGCTGAACTGAACGTGCAAAACTCAAAAAACTCAATGCATGATTCACTGGGGTATTAATTGTCTGCTCGCTCACTGCCCAACACAGCCAATAGATACGCAAGTGTATCTGTATCTGCAACTTTGTATCTGTATCTGTATCTTTGTATCTGTATCTGTATCTTTAGCCTGTTTCGCCTCTACTCGAGTGGAGGCATAAAAATGCAAATGAATTTCGTCAATTTGTCAATTCCGGAAATAAGCTTCGGCGCACAGCGCACAGCTTGCCCATGCATACCAACGACCAGTGGTGCCAGTTTGGCCTATTATTGGCTAGATTTTGCGTACTTCAAGATATACAAAAAAAAATTATTTTATTTATTTATTTATTTGCACCATCTTGTAGCTATAAATCTAGCGTTGTTGCATACAACATTATTTTAAATTTGTCAGATATATAATTATATTTTATTATTATAAATGTAAACAATCAAGAAGAATTTAATTGCTCATTTAAAAATAAAAATATACAAAAAATATTTCAAATTTGTATTCAAGCGTATGCAATATAATCTTAAATTGCTCAGATATTAATTATTTACTATTATTATAAATGTTAACAAACATGATAAACTTAATTACAAATTAAAATCAAGCATATATTGTGCAAATATTTGAACTAAAATTGAGAGTTAAAATTGATAATAATTAAAGATAATGGATAATCTGGGAAACAAATTAAATTAAATGAAATAAATTTAAAAGATACGATACCCGCCAAAATAACATAAAATGTGCTATTTTATTATAACATAAATAATTAGATTCAATTTTATCAATTGATAAATAAAATAAGCAGGAAAGCAATATTTATAGTTTAATTAACTTAGCAATAATTTATGAATAATGCTCTAAAAAAATATTTGTTGTGTTTTGATGCATTGAAATTCAGAAACTTTTTTTTTTTTTTTTTAGCAATTTTTAGCTTATTTTTCTCTAGCTAGCGAGTGGCCAAAATCTGGCAACACTGGCGACAACTGCGGCAGCAACAAATCATTCATTTCACGCTGCTGCCCCTGCCCACGCCTCTGAGTCATTGCCCCCTTTCTCCCATAGACCAGACTTCCAGCTGAACCGAAAGACATTCTGGGAAAGTTTCTTGGCTTGCTTAGAGGCTACAGAGTCTACATTTCCCTCCAGATGTTTATGTTTGTCTGTCTTTCGCTCTCATGTTTTGTTTTGAGAGGGTAATGCGCCGTCTATCTTATCGCCCACACTCTATGTTCCCCCCTTCTTGATAATCCAATTGCATATCAGTTTCTTTCATGTGCTTGCATTGAATGAGAGTCCAATGTAGACCTGGGAAAGTATAGGCGAGTATCAAAATTCTCCAGAAGTTGCTTTGTTTTGAAAATATCGGAATCGTAAAGGTATGAAAATCTATAATTTCATCTAGAAAAGTAATACTATTAGCTCACAAAAAATCAAACCTTCCAGAACAATACTTAAAAAACATTACATTAAAAATATATCTGCACAGAATAAATAAATATTTATTTAACAAGAAAAGTGCATTTTGAAAAGCTAATAATATCTTATATCAGGTTTATTAACATAATAAATTATAATAATTTTTTTTTAATTCAAATTGAAAATGCTCTAGATTGCTCTGGATTGATTGAATTTATATACTTAGTAAACGAAATTTTAATTAATTTTATACTACATTTGTTGTTTTCTAATTAAAAGCCCCGACTAGCTTTATCTTCATTATCAATTTATAATTTTTTTAATATTTTGGTTTCTTTATAGTCAATAAATAATACATTTATTTTCTATAATATATAAGAGATTATACTTTTAGGATCCTTAATATTCGTCCTTGCAATAATACATATTTAAAAAGGTATTGAACATAGATCATAAATATTTTGAAATTTTTGATTTAACAGATATTTGGATAACATTTTTATAACAAACATTGAAATATAATTTTGATTTTCCAATTTCAGAATAAAAATTATAAAAAATTTTAATAATACATAAAATTTAAATTTTTAAATAAATGTTTTATTTCGATTTTTAAATCAATGCAATAAATTATAATAATTACGATTCCTGGTTTCAACAGTTCATGAATAGTCTCCCTATATCCAGGGTCTATATGTATCTAAATTTAAATTTATTTGTATTTGTATAATTCAGTTTTCTGCCGAAAACGGAGGCATGAAAATTCGCCTGGTGTCGAAGACCTCAAGAGAACTAGAAAAACCTGTGGAAATGCGGAACGTTTGTTGCCAGGCGGCGGCCCATGGGCAAACACTATAAATGCGGCAGTAGGAAAATGCAATCGAAATGAAAACGAAAAGGAAATTCCTGCGCACACTGAGGCAAGTGCGATGTTTCCAGAACATTTCCCAGCAGGCAACCACAGATAAAGATAACAACAACTATAACAGCAGGCAAAGCAGAGGGAGAGAGTGAAAGAGAAGAAGGAGAGAGCGCAAGGTAAAGGGATGAAGTGTGTTTTCGCTCTCTCTCTCTCTGTTTCCACCTCGTTCGCTGTGCGTATGTAGCAGCTGCAAAAAGTGCACACTGCACAGCAGTTCAGCCACTTTGGCCATTTTGTGGCTAGATTTAGCTTTAAGTTATATATTTAGTGTCTGTTTTGAATTATTATTATTCCTTATTGGAACTTAACTTAGACGTTTAATATTATGCACTACTGTTATTATTATTATTGATTTATTCTTCTAAAATAAAATACATTTTACTGCTTTGCATTTTTTTTAGCCATTTGCAGGTATTTTTTGCTAGATTTAACCACTTTTTAGATGGAAAATCTGGTAGTACTGCGGCACAGTGGCACAACAGCCGATGAAGCAGGTCGAAGGCAAACAGCGCAAGAGAGCGTCGAATCAAAGAAAGGAGCGGAAGAGAAAGAGAGCAAGAAAAAACCCGCTTTACAACACTCACCTGATTGACTTTGGCTGCAGCTGTTGTCGGTGTTGCTGCAAGAGACGTTGCTGCCGCCTACGCCGCTGTCCGCTGAGCCGCTGGCGTTGTTGCCTCCGCTGCCAACGCTGGCGTTGACGTTGCCGTTGGCGTTGCGGCGCAGCGCACGAAACTCCTTGGCAGCAGCTGCGCTGGCATTTTGCTCCTCCAATATGCGCTCAACCATAATTTTTCTTAACTTTTTTTTCTTTTTTAACTTTTTTGGCAATTGGTTTTAGGCACTCTGGTTCTCGCTCTCCCTCTCGCTCTCGCACTTCCCTGCGTTCCGCTGCTGCAGCGCTAATAAGAAACAACGCTGACGTCAACGCCAACGTCGCTGCCGCTGCCTCTGCTGCTGCGCTCTCGCTCTGTCTGCTGTTGCGGCGTTAGCTGCTGTTGTTGTTGTTGCGCTCATTCAAAATGGTGGCTGCTTAAAGATTTTTCACCGCTGCCGCTGCGCTGCCAAGAAATTTAGCTGCATGCAATTTGAATTCTGGTTGCAGCTGCAGTTGTTGTTGGTGTTGTTGTTGCTGTTGCAAATTGCGCAGCATCAAAATTGTCGCAGCGAAAATACTTTGCATATGCTGCTCTGCCCGCTGCTCTGCTCTGCTGCTGTTGGCTGCGCTGCTTCGCTCTGTCTCTGTCTCTCAGTCGGTTGGCTGTGGCTCAAGTTGTTGTTGCCCTTCTTCTGCTTGTTGCTGTTGCTGTTGTTGCAGTATGTGTGTGTAGTTGTGGTTGTAGTTGTAGTTGGCTGTTGCTATCTCGCTCATCACATAGGAATATTCCTGCGTTTTACCTTTTGCTTCATTTAATTTCGCTTGTGAGAGGGCGGGGGCTGATAGTTGTAGTTGTAGTTGTAGTTGTAGTTGCAGTAAAAATTGAATATATGTATGTATGTGTGTGTGGGGGTGTATTGCAAAATCGTATATTGCCTATTATTGGGACTATCTGGTGGTGTTTGGTCGTTGTAGCTGCTGTTAGAAATTTGCCTGCTGTTTACAACACAAAAAAAATCGCTGAAATAGCGGACAAAAGCCGTTTTCTTTGCGTTTTCGCTTGAAATTTTCACTATTAGCTACCGATCCATTTTTTAACGTTCGAAGATGATTTCCGACTGACGAAAATTTTAGCTGCTGCCTGCGGTGTTACCAAAGCACACCACAGCACAAAATACCAGCATAAATACCTTAAAACCTCCAAAATACCAACTAATTCCAGAAGTGTTTTTAGCGCCATCTAGCGATAGTTACGTGGTACTACTTGAATATTGCACTAGAAAATTCCATAAGTAAAAAAAAACACCCGCCAATGCCAATTATCCGATTGAATGTTAATGCAACGCCATCTAGTGACATTGTCTTGTACTACTACTACACGAAAAACATAAAAATCATTTGATATCAATTGTACATATTGAGTTTTTAGCAGCGTCATCTATTGGTATTGTAATGTACTACACACATGTAGCGCCAAAAAAATATACCAAATTGTACTTGTTATTGTATTGATTTGTCATTTATTTATCACCGCATAATTCCCTAAAATGCACTAAAAACATCTGGCATGGCCAGAATCGTGATGTATATGTAGCAGTGTCATCTAGTGGCATTTTCTAATTCTACACGCCAATAGCGCCATCTAGTTGTTATTTCAAAACAAGAGATTTTCAAACTTTTTAGTTTGGTCACAAATACCAAAAGCAATTATAAATTTTGTTCTGCCGGCATTATTAAATAACTTCAATTCAATAATATCATTAAAACGTAAAATATTGTCTGGCATTAACAAATGAATGCATTTGAACGTGTAGAGTTATGTGCAGCACCACCTAGTGGCATTGAGTTGAACTACAATTGTCTACATAGCGCCATCTAGCTGTGATTTCTTAAATAATAGCCACGTTTGGTAATTTTGCAATTGAATTCCGCCCCATTTCCGGCCACGCCCTGTGGGTGGAGTCAGGGCTATTACAAGCACCAATCAGAGCGAGCAGGACCTCATTCAATCCCTGCTGACCAATACGCTTGCGTAGGCAAACAAAGCGCCAATTGCAGTTGGCTTTGAAACAATTTTTGCGTTTTCTGGCCCAAGTGTTTCGAATATTTAGTTTCATTTCGCTGGGCACTAACGTTACAATTATAATTGCAATAACTGCGGCAACCTTCGGCGCCTTATCAGTTCTACAGAGTTTCTCAGCCATGGCCAGTGATAACAGCGAGGCTCAGCTCGCTGCAAAACGCGCCCGTAGCGCCAACTGCTCCAAGCTGATCCCCGCAAAGTCCGGGGAATCCCAGCAGCCCAAGGCCGGCAATCGAGTGCCCAAATGCGCCCGCTGCCGGAATCACGGCATTATCTCGGAGCTCCGGGGCCACAAGAAGCTCTGCACCTACAAGAGCTGCAAGTGCGCCAAGTGCGTCCTGATCTTCGAGCGACAGCGCATCATGGCTGCTCAGGTGAGTCAGGATTTCATCTGGAATTCTCTGTGATATTTTTTTATGTCAGGTGTGGAAATAAACATTTATGGCTGCTCAGGTGAAACTGGATTTCACCTAGAATTTTCAAATATGATATTTTATTTGTGAGGAGTGGGAATAAATATTTTATTGTTTATTCAATTTCGACATGATCTGCTTCAAGAGCAAGTTCCAACTGGGCTGTGTGGAAAAGACAAATGTATAAAAGAAAATAAGCATAAGTTGCGTAAATTAACTTCAAAATCAATTTAATTTGATTTATTTTATTAAATTTTTAAATGTTATAAATAATATTAATTTATATATTTCAATTTTCTCTGTGAAATTTGCTATTAGCAACATTCAATAAATAATATAATCTAAAATTTTAAATTAATTTTAAACTTATGTTAAATAAATTTTAAACTTATTTTAAATTAATTTTCAAAACACACTCTTTTTTTCCTACTTTTTATACCCTGTGCCCATTTGAAAAATGGGAAAAACAGGGTTAATAACTTTGTGCGAATGTATGTAACAGGCAGAAGGAGGCGTGGCAGACCCCACAAACTATATATTTTCTGTGTTATGTTTATTAAATGCCCGCAAAACCTGCAATATTGTTTCATGAATATCTTCTGTGTTTGTTAACCGTTTTCGGTGCGCTTTTCTGGATAGGTGAATATAAATATATTTATTTATATTTATTTATTTTATTTAAATGCCAACTAAGACCAGTCAGCCAAGAAAAAATATATTACAAATTAAAATTAAGAATAATAAAATTAAAATTAAAAAATAAATTTAATATACGAAAATAAGAAAATAGTAGACAGAATATATTCTGAATAACAACCGTCTATGTTCAATATTACGCTTGTTGTCTGGCTTTAAATCGCTTTTTATCGATTAGTGGGTAAAGGGTGGGTGCTTTAGCTCTTAAAGTTTCCGAGATCTCAGCTCATCTCTCCGATGAAAAATGCTTTGTGGGCTCTGCCTCCATCGGCTTGTTAAATACAAAAACTTATATTATTTCAAATTTTTAAAAATTCCATTTTATACCGGAACTGATCTAATAGTTACGCTGAAAGTCTACACCAAACCGATATCACTTTCGACGTATACCTGATGTATTGATATATAGCAATAAATTAAGGCATATTTTTTAGACCCTGTATTTTAAAAAAATAAAAGGGTCTATTAATTTAGTGCAAATGACAGCTGTGTGTAACAGGCAGAAGGAAGCGTGGTAGACCCCACAAAGTATATATATTCTGACTCAGGACGACGAGCTGAGTTGATATAGCCATGTCCGTCTGTCCGTCTGTCTGTCTGTCCGTCTGTCCGTCTGTCTGGTGTCCGTATGAACACCTAGATCTTAGCAACTGAAAGAGCCAGAGTCGCCGCTTTTCGGAATTCAGGTTGTCCGATGTCTTACGCAGATCAAGTTTGCTTTAGATGTTTAATATTTCGCCTCCTTCCTCCGCGAATTATCAAAACACTACACCCACCTCAAAAATTTCAAAAACTAAAAGCGCCACAGCAGCCACAATACCAACGCTACAGACTTGTAATTTGGCATGAACGTAGTCTATGGTATTATCCACCGATGTTATAACTTATTTTTGATTTAAATTAGAAATAGCGAAGATATGCCAAAAACAATTTTTTCCAAAATGCGTGTATGTGTCACTGCAGCCACAATATAAAACCTAGAGACTTGCAATTTGAAATATACATAGCCTATAGATTTATCCGTCGATGTTGTGAATTACATTACAAACGGACAAGAAACAGCGAAGTTATGTAACAAACAATTATTTTATTAATGTATGTAAGTGCCAAAACAGCCACAGTTTAAAAGCTACAAACGTGGGATTTGGTCTGTACGCAGCCTATGGCAATCTCCATCAATGCTGTGAATTACATTGCCAACGGGTAAGAAACAGCGAAGATAGCGCAGACAGAGAATCCACCTATATCTTGCAGACTATAAGAACTAGAAATACCATTTTTTGGTATTTATGTTCTCCTATGCAACCATCAGATCAAGTTAGTATGGGTTTTTTGATAACTCCTCCCATTCCTCCGCTAACCGAAAAACCAATTTAGCAACATTTTGCAGTTTTAAAGCTCAAGTTTTAAAGCTAAAGATTTGGGATGTGACATGTAAGTAGTCTATGACAATTCCCATCGATGCTGTGAATTACATTACGATCGGAAAAGAAACAGCGGAGAAAACACAAAGTACAGGGTCTCCTACAGTCGGTTGCGTCCGACTGTAGCTCCGTCCTTACTGGTTTTGTAAATATTTTTAGAAAATTTTGAACACAATTATCACCGATTTCAGATTATAACTTCTAATAAATGTACTAGTCATAGCGAAAAATGTAGTACGAATCTTTAACCCGATATATTTTGGACAAAAAATTTGTACTTTGGATTACAAAATGATGAAAGGATAATTCTCATAATTTCAATTTGGAGTTTTTAATATTTTACAATATCTCGTAACCAAAAACTTGGTTCCAAATTTCACTGTGATTTCCGTAATCAGCATCAACAAAACCTAAAGAATACTCAGAATCTAGTTCTAGCATCCTTCAAAACCTCCTGTTCCCTCTAGTAATTCAAACAGCTTTTACTTCATACACCTAGGAATATTTCGACCGTATTGAATTGTGGTAATAGCCATTAACATAAGTATATACACTGGGTATTGCCCTTAGTTTAACCGATACCATAGCTCTAATTTGAAAGATAAACACGCTCGGGGCAAGTTTGCCTTCCGCCTATTGGGGCATGTGTAAGCAAATGAAATACGATGCAGAGATTTGAGTTAACTGTTTTTGGTCTTCCTATCGTAGTTTCTTTGCCTGACGTCTATAGTGCTGCTGATAATGATGATGATGGCGGTTATAATGTTGGTAATGATGATGGAAAGTTGTCAAAGCATGCGAACAAATCGACCAAAAATATCCGCTTACCAAATGTTTACACAAGTGTTACTGGGTTCGCATTACAAACGCTCTAGAATGGGGGAATTCCCATAAGAATGTCGTACACTGAACGAAATTGCAATTATTGGATAGAGCGAAAAAGTTGCGATTTTGAACGGAATTATAATTAAAAACGTGGTTAAATCTTATTGTAAGCTGAACATTGGTTTTTGAATTGCATAGAAAGCCCTATATAAATAGATAGAATTTAAATAAATATTATTGACTTTTCAAAAAAATTATATAAATCATACACAAATTTATTTTATTTTGGGATAATAATTTTATATTTATCGATAAAATGTTTTTATCTCCTTCAAAATATAATTCAGGTAAATTTGTACCATTTTATTATAACTATTTTCTTTTTGTCTTAAATATTATGTCCCAATTAAAATTAAAATCAGTTTGATACCAAGTCTGTATAACATCAATAGAACAATTATACTCGAAATATTGATCCGCAACGTCAGTCTCGTAACGTGAGCTGTATTTGCTAAATAATAAGAAAACTGACTTTTTTAAATTTGTTGTGCGACCTTAAAAAACACTTCGGATTTTTTATTTGTCCCATAACGTAGAGAAATTTTGTTGCTTATACCTTTAAATTCCAAATATCGACCGTTGTATTTATTTTTGTTGTTTACAGCACTAATTGATTTGTAAAATTATTTTGTAGTTCAAATAATTATAATAATTGTTATAATTCTTTCTTTAATAATTGTGACGATTTTTGATATTTTTTTTTATATTTCACAAATTATTTTGTTTTCCAAAAAATTGAATAAATTCAAATTAAACAAATGCGCTCAGTGTAATTTCTTTGGTTATTTTGTGTTTGGGAACATCCCGAAGGAATTGCCGTGGGTTTTCTCACAGTGTTTTTGTTTTCGTTGCTTTGTTTTGTGTATTTGGACAAAGTCAAACAGAGCTGGAGTTGCAGGGGCAGACGCGTCACACTTGTCGCATATTAATTTCAATTGGCGGCGGAGCTTCGGATTCATGTGGCATGTGGCACTTGCCCCTTTGCAGGTTGCCCTGAAGCGCCAGCAGGCGGTGGAGGATGCGATTGCGCTGCGTCTGGTGGCCAATAAAACAGGGCGCAAAATCGATGCGCTGCCGCCGGGCAGCATTTTTGGACTAACGGTAACCCAGCCCAGGGAGCAGGCGGCTCAAGTGGCCAGCAGCGTTGCAGGACAGGATCAGCCGGAGCTGCTGGCGGACAGGGGCGCCGAGGCGGAGGCGGAGAGGGAGGCAGAGGCGTCTGCGGATACGGCGCAGGATCTGAGCGCCACTCGGCGGGAGAATGTATCTCAGAGTGCCATCGACATGCTCTCGCAGCTGTTTCCGCAGCGCAAGCGCTCCGTGCTGGAGCTGGTGCTGAAGCGCTGCGACTTGGATCTCATACGCGCCATAGAGAACGTCTCGCCCCCCTCGGAGCCCGCCAGCAGAGAGGCGCTGACTGCGCTGCCCCCAACCAGCCAAGCCCCCAGCCAAGCGCTGCAGCTGGCGCTGCCGACGCGCAGCAGCGCCTTTCGACCAGTCATCGCCGAGCAGGTCAGTTCCATCTTCCCCCAATTTCGATCTTCTCCAGAAATATCAGACATCTGTATTTTCAGTACCCGGAAAAGTCTGCGGCGGCAGCTGCTGCCATTTGCGCCTATCCCAAGTGGTTCGTGCCCCTCTCGTTTCCGGTTACCATGGGGCATCTGTCCAATCTGGCGCCTCGCTGCACGCTGCCCAACTGCAGCTGCCTGGAGAGCTATCAGTTCCATTAAACGGGAAGAAACTGAGACATTTAACACATAATCCAACTTGGCGCATAATAAAACTACATACAATACATAAATAGAGCGAATTATTTATTACATTGAAACCATATCATCTATACTAGAGCTGGGCTGCGATTCGATTAAGATTCGATTCAATCGATTCTTTTTGTCGGCGATCAAATCGTTAATAAATAAATTTCAGATCTTATTAAGGTAACCCCACAAAAGATAAAAACTCTGGTCGAAGTGTACAAATAGACCTACACACTTTTTAAGGTAACCCCTAACGAGTTAGTTCTCTATAACCGACTCGTAACGTATTCTCATTATAATAACTTTGTGCGAATGTATGTAACAGGCAGAAGGAGGCGTGGCAGACCCCACAAACTATATATATTCTTGATCAGGAAGACGAGCTGAGTCGATATAGCCATGTCTGTCTGTCTGTCTGTCTGTCCGTCTGGATGAATGCGTAGATCTCAGCAACTATAAAAGCTAGAGCAGCCTCTCTCTTCAGTAATTGGTAGGTCTATATCATACACAGATGAGGCTTTTTTCAAATTTTGGATCCACGCCCCCTTTACGCCTTAATCGATAAAAACCGAATAACAAACGTAATATTGAACATAGAACGTTGAAGCTCGGAATATATACTCTTGTGTATAGTAGTTACCTATCCTGAAAAGCGCATTTAAATTGGCCAATAAACACAAGAGATATGAACGAAACAATATTACAGGCGTTACGCCGCTCACCCTTTAGCAGTGCGGCCTGTAAAGCATGGCATACTCAAAATAGAAGAAGAAGAATTGCTGCTACGCAATTGAATAGGCAAAAAATTTAAATTAATAAATGAACATAATTAAATTAGGAAATATGCCTGAGAGTAAAAAGTAGTACTATTAAAACTAAAATGAAAGAAATTAAGAAGTAAAAGAGGAACCAGCAAGACCTCTCCCTCTCATAATCTATGGGTTATCGTAGTGTTTAGAATGCGAGAGTTATTTCCAGCGGAATTCCACAATGTTTTTACTCAACCAGACAATCTAGTGACTGATAAACACGCAATGTAAAGCTTTTATTGGTGAGCACAAGAACCAGTTACAGTTCAAGCTCTGTAGAGATCAGTTGGGACACAGAAAATATATATATATCTGTATCTATATATCAGTATAGCTGCTAACATGTGTGAAATTATTAATCCAACTCCATATCTAATCATACCCGATTGGATTAATATAAATTATTTTAAAGATGTGCTTCAAAAAGACGAACCCAATCATGTGAAAGTGCTCAAATTCGCGATTGTCGCAGCCATACCACCTGGCGAGAACTTTACATCCACAATGTTGCGAATCTATATAGACTTGGAGATGGCAGGTACACCAAATTATGCACTCAGAAAAATAATCAACAAATTCGTACTTAATTCAAGTGAAATCTATGCTGAATCAAATTCTGAATTTTTAAATTTAAGCAAGAAATTCATACTGCAGTATGCAATAATTTAAGTAAGAATTATACACTCAGAAAAATTAGGAAATATTTGTGCTACAAAATAAAGCTCATTAAGGAAATTGGTCTTGTTCTAGAATTTGAGTACAAATCGAAATAGAATCTTAAATGAATCCAGATTAATTAGAAATAAGTTCAAATTAAGTGCAAGCAATGATTAAATTAAGCATGAATGGTATCTTAATTTATTTTTAAAAGTTAATCAAAATTGAAATCGCAATTTTAAGAACGCGCTTTAATGAAGAATTTTGTTCTTGGATGAAGAAATTTCCTTAGTTCCTTGAACTTTTCGCATAGCAAATTCTTGATGTAAATACTAAAACTCATGCTGTTTCTCTCTGTGTGCAATTCAAAATTATATAAGAGCTGCTGATTAGAATGCAATGTTCTTGTTTGAATTCAGAAATAATCTATATTTAAAGACTAAGATTGTTTTATAGTGATACAAAAATAATTATTTTTATTATTTCAAAATTTTTGAATAATGAAATGTTAAAAGTAGTGTGGTCTAGTATAGTCGCAGCTCGTAATCTAGTGTGTATTAAAGTGGTTTAACTCATTCATAGATAAAAATTTATCTTACTCAGGTGGCACCATAAAAAGAAAAACGTATATAGTCAAAACAATGCTGCCCAGTGATAGAGGTGGCGATAGAGTCGCTAGATTCGGCTTATTTCCAAAGGAACTAAAGATGTACAACACGTATTTGCCTGCGTTTGAGGACCTCTATAAGGCAGTTGGGGAGAATATCCAATTGGCGCCCAAATGTCTGCGCACAGAGAAGCTCGAGAACAATATAAACTTCATATTTGAGGATCTGCGTGTGAGGAAGTTCCAGAATGTGGATCGTATTAGAGGTATGGACATGGCACACATGAAATGTGCTCTGGAGAAATTAGCAGAGCTTCATGCGGCCGGAAGTGTCTATGAGCAGCATCATGGTCCATTTCCGGTGGAATTTAATGAGGGATTTGTCTGTAGGAACAACGAGAGTCTAACAAAAGATGGATTTCGACTGCTTTCCAAAAGTTTTAAAAAGGCAATGGCCACATGGGGCATGCCAGAGGCCGAGAAGTATATCCAGAATTTTGTAAGTAATTGAGTCCAAAATTATTATCAATTATAATTGTAAACAATTTCAGCCTTCAGCGGAGCAACACTGGGCGCAGGCTGTCAGTTCACTGCAGTTAGATGACAATGATTTTAATACCCTCACACATGGCGATTGCTGGTCCAGTAATTTAATGTGCAGTTATTTGGAAACCGGGCAAATCGATCAGCTGCTGTTGATGGACTTTCAAATGAGCAAATGGGGCAGTCCAGCCATAGATTTGATTTTTCTTATCACCCTATCCGCTGCCAGTGATATACGTATCAGGGAATTCGATCACTTTGTCTGCATTTACTGGGAGCGTTTAGTAGAGTGCCTAAGACTATTGAAATATCGAAAACCCCTGCCACAATTGAGGGATCTGCATGCAGCTCTGTACAAAAAACAAAATTCCTTTTATGGTCAGTCAAGTTCAGTTATTAAATTTTTATAGTATATTTAGTTCTCCTCTCTTTTAAATAGCTTTCTTTGCGGTGACGAGTCATCTACCTGTTATAGCATTCCCCACCGATAAGGATTCCAGTCTACATAACCTGCGATCTGATAATCCAGAAGGTGAACTCTTACGTATGCGTATTATGTCTAATCCCCTTTATCGTGACATCATGACTGAGGTCTATCCTTTCTTCTATAATCGTGGCATTTTTAACATTCATGATTATGATTAGCAAAGATTTCGCAATATGTAATCTAAGTTCGTTTTGAGTTAAAAATAATAAAAAAAATAATTAACAATTTATTTATAGGTTTCTTATAGAAAATATATTTTTTATACCCAATCTTTATACCCTGTACCCATTGAAAAATGGGAAAAACAGGGTTAATAACTTTGTGCGAATGTTTGTTGGGGTTGTTGTCTCTCTCTCACGCATCTAATTTAAGCAAAACTTTGATGAATCATATCTCTCTTAAATGCAATTATAATGAAAATTACAGAATTGATAATACAAATAGGTACTAAGATGCTTACCAATATGATGAGACACATTTTGTTTTATATTTGAAATATGTATAAAGTTATAGGAGATCTGACCGTAAAAGCTTATTTACATTGTTTGTTTGGAAGTAACTAATGGTCTTTCATAAGTTTTCTTTATAAATTAATGGATTGATTTCATTTTATTTTGATAAGCACCTTATTATAAGTACCTTCCTTTGTAAGTATCTTCCTACATTCCGATAGCTTTTATAGTTTTCAAAATCGGCGAGCCCATACAAACGGACAGACAAAAAGACGGACAAACAGACGAACATGTCTCTATCGGCTCAAGTATCAAGAGATGTTCAAGAGAATATGAATATATTTGTGGGATCTGCCACGCCTTTTGCCTGTTACATATTTCATGGGTATTCATTTAACGAAAACAGGGTATAAAAAGTGTCTCTTACAAAATTCACACTTAATTTACATGTAATTTTAATGTGTTGTTGTTTGGTTTATTAATGAATACTGCGACTAAATTGAATCCAGTTTCAACTTGTCGCTTTTTGCACTCACAATTGAAACTGCAGCGCAATGCACATACATAAATTCTATACAATATCGCCATACATATAAATATATACTATGTATCCCACAGAATGCAATGCCCGTGGCGTGGGTCAAAAGAGTATCTTCAGATACATTAAAAAGTAAACTAAAATTAAAAATAATATTCAAAAGATAAACAGATTGTGTAAATCAAAAGCTATAAAGCTGATGGTCGCAAATTAAAAGTAAAAAATCCAACTTGTATTTTGTGGAAAAAGTTCATCGATGCTAATTGATAATGACAGAATCGATATACCCTCTGTTAGGGTACAATAAAATACAACGCTAAATGGTGGAATGCTACTGAAAACCTATAGTATAATGCAATACATATAATGAGTTAAATCTCATTAAAAGCTACAAAAATTCAGCTGGTAAACAAAGGCGATCTCACTCTTTTCATGCGACTCTGACAGTCTGAATTTCTCTCTCAGTCTCCCAGTCTCTCAGTCTGCCAGTCTCTCAGTCTCTCAGTCTCGCAGTCTCTCATTATGGTTACAAACAAACAGGCAAGCAGTGGGCGAACCGGTTAAACTGAGCCAAAGTGTTAACTAGTCCAGTGAGAAATCAACTTGATAAGACCCAAGAGCGACCACTTCACCTGTCCGTGCGACTCGTCATTACACCTACAAACATTGAATATTGCACGAATGTGAGTAGGAGTATGAGAGTGTTTCCATACGTATTCGTAGTCGTATTCGTAATCGTATTGGTATTCGTATTCGTATTCGTATTGTGCGTGCAACGGGTGCCAAGAAAATAGAAATAGTCGGGGCCTGAAATCATGCTTGATAAGAATGCAAACAGTTGTGTCTCGCTGTTCAATCCGTACAGAACAACAGAGAACAGAGAATTCGAAATCGAGAAGCAGAGAATCAGAGAAACAGAGAAACCGAGAGAAACGTAACGTATATATTGATGATCTCGACTCTCCCTCTTTCGACCGTGCGAACATCGTCATATCAGTGTGAGAAATGCCCGATAACAGCAATAAATTCAATGCATCGAACGATATACGCGTGCCCGATTGGATCAATGGGGCGTACTTTAAGAAATTATTGAAACGTGATTTTAGCGATTTTCGCAAAATTCTGAATCTCTCAATAATACCAGCAACATCGCCTGGCGAGAGCGAGAGCTATACGTCGCTGTTAATGCGCATTATCATCGACATCGAAATGAAAGGTGAGCCAAGGTAAATAAATAAAACGCTTTTTTATAGATAGTTGGTAACAGATGTTTAACCAAATAAGTATTGTTTATTGCCCTCTGCTTGTGTCGTTTGATAGATGGCTTCACGCAACAAAAGTCATATATTATGAAGACCATGCTGGCTAATGCCGGGGGCATTGGCTTTATCAACACCTTGAACATATTCCCCAAGGAGAAGCAAATGTACGATCTGATCATACCCCAACTGGAACAGCTCTACACCGAACAGGACAGAACCGTTAAATTTGCACCCAAATGCCATTGGTCGGAGAATGTGAATGGACGCATCTCCCTAGTTTTGGACGATCTAAAGACCAAGAAGTTTGCCAACATCAATCGACTGAAGGGATACAATCTGAAGCAAATGCAGCGAGTGCTGGAGAAATTGGCTGAGTTCCATGCAGCCAGCGCCGTGTGGCATCAACGCAATGGCCCGTATCCGGAGGATTTCCAGCGCATCTATCTACCCGCTAACTACAGTCGATCGAAGTCATACCAGGCGCGTGTGCAGAGCTATAAGGCAGCTATGGCCAACTGGGGATTCTCCAATGCCGAGCAGTACATCAGTCGCATCGTAAGTGTCGATCTTTACCAAATTCAAATATATAGTATATATATTGTCTTTAAAGCCCACAGCCGATCAATTTGTGCAATCGGCAGCGCGTTGCTTTAGCAACGATCGACAGGAATTTAAAGTACTTAATCATGGCGACTTCTGGTCCGGAAATATCCTATTGAGCACCACCATGGCCGGCGACATCAACGAGCTGCGATTTGTGGACTATCAACGCTGCAATTGGGGCAGCCCCGCCCAGGATCTATGGGAACTGATCATCTGCTCCTCCCACCACAGTTTGCGCATCAAGCACTTTGATTACTTCATACGAATCTACCACACTCACCTGGTGCACTGCCTCAAACTGCTGAATTATGCCAAGCCCATGCCGCAGCTGAAGGAGCTGCACATGAGCATGATCAAGTATGGCTTCTGGGGTGAGTCCAATAATCCCATAATTACCCTAGTTCAGTGATAAATTGTAATTTTAATTAAGGCTACTTCACCACCTTCATGCATCTGGTGCTCATTCTCCTGCCCGTGGATGACGAGGGCAGTTTGGCCAAGCTCATGCAACCTGGAGAGGATGAGGATCGTTTTCGTGCCAAGGTTTATACGAATCCTTTGTACGTGCGTGCCGCCCTCAGCATATTTCCGTTTCTGCATAGGCGTGGCATTCTAGAGTTTTAACTGCTTCGCTAACTGCTAACAAGAATTTCTGTAGAATTTCTTAGTATCTGTAAATACATAGATGTCATTCACGACTGCTATCTTGAAGACTTATCTTTGCTAAGCTGCCTGAAAGTTGTTTGCTTTAGTTTTTACCAAACAAAAACACAGATTATACACATCGCTCCATTGGATGTACAAATATCAGAACTGCACTGTACCAAAATTCTAGCAGAATCTTTTATTTTGGTATGTAACAAACAGTCTAGTGGACACAAAATACTATTTCACAAAATTTAAAACTAAATTACCGAAAACATTCACAAATGCCGAGAAATATAATAACTAAAATTTAATTCCGAACCGGAATTCCGAAGAGTTTTTACTTCAAGCCAAACCTTAAACCGAGCCAGACATAAAATAACCGAACCCGAACTTTGTTTGAACAAAACTGTTTTTATCTATCTTAAGTTTATTTTCAGTAAACCCAATATTATTGTCATAAAGCTTCATACTATATGTACATAAATAAATTAATAAATTTCGCTTTAAACGTAAACCCATTTTTTTTTATTCAATTATAGATTTTGTTTATTCTCAAAATTTAAAATTTAGATTCAAAACGTTTGTTTTAACGCCACTAGATACACGACAGCTGTATTATTGCAAAATATCCAAGCAACCCAGAACCAGAATCGAAACCTATCCTTGGAAATGCTTAACCATTATTTTCCGAACTAAACTAATTTTTAAAACCTGGTTTGAAACACTGCACTGCTTCCTAATTCTAGGTAAATAATTTTTTATGATGTAGCATATTTATATTTTTACATTTGTTGACATTTAATATTTTTGTTTTTCAAATGCAATGTAAAATAAACTAATAAACCATTTTATTTTGAATTATTTTTTTATAGACACTATTTAATTTAATTAAATTTACTTGAAAAACTCTTTAACCCCATTTTACTTCCAATCGCCGGGGAATTCGTTTCGTTAGGGAATAACAAAGTCGCCTATGGTTTTGTGATTACAAAATAAACTGTTGACCATCAGCTGCTACGCCCAAAGCTTTATGTTCGAAAGCTAAAAACAGAGAGAGCTTTGGACATGCGCGGGCTTTGGCTGAGGCACGTGAGCTACGGAAAGCTTTGCATAGAATTAACTTTATCTCTCTCTCTTCCACTGGGCACTCTCCGTCCGACATTAAAACGCGACAGCCGCAAGCTCAACGCGCTCAGCTGCTCATTGTTTTGTTAATTTTCTGTAGTCAGGTGACTAGAAAAACTGAAATTCACAGAGAAAATCGGGTTTTCTTCAATTAAAATGGGCACCGGCAAGAAGAACTATGTGGCACCCGAGTGGCTGACCGTGGACTTTCTGCAGGATGTGCTGAAGGAGCACTTTAAGGACGATCAAGTGAAGGTGACGGATCTGCTGGTGAAGAGTGCGAATGTTGGCGATGTGGCAGCCGGATTTGCCAGCGAAATGCATCGAGCTTGCTTTAATTTGCAGCAGGGTGAGGCAAAGAGCAAGTATTCCGTATTCGTCAAGGACCATCCGAAGGGGCAAACGGGAGCCATTGCCCTGCGTAGCAAGCTCTTCAAGCGTGAGATTTTGGCCTACAAAGAGGTGCTGCCTCGTGTTCAGGCATTGCTCGAGTCCATCGGCGATAAGACTAAAATAGCGCCCACCTGCTACTACACGACGGAGAGTCCGGAACCATTTCTCATACTGGAAGATATGCAGCTGAGCGGTTTCGAGAATTTCGAACGTGGCCGTCTGCTCAATTTGGACTATGTGCTGCCCACCGTGGAGAAATTGGCCAAGTTGCATGCCTGTAGTGCTGTGATTGCGAATACCCATCCCGAAGTGCTGGAGTTCTTCAATGAGGCGCCAATTTCCCGTAATCCCGAACGTCGAGACTTTCTTGGCTTCTTTCCCGTCAACATACGCTGTGTGGCCGAGGAGATTGCCCACTGGAAGGGCTTTGAAGAGATCACCGAGAAGATGTTTAAACTGGCTGAGAATGTGCTGCAGAGTTCCATCAAAATGTATGAGGCACAGCAGGAGGGATTTAAGGTGTTCAACATGGCGGACATCTGGATCAATAACCTTATGTTTCACATAAACAATGAGACCAAGGAACCTGATGATGTTGTAGCTGTAAGTGGGCATCAATGATTTCTTTACCTTCCCATTAATCTTTATAAAATGTATACTTTACAGTTGGACTATCAATTGGCCTATGTGGGTTCTCCCGCTGTGGATCTCAACTATTTCCTCTTTGGCTCGCTCAATGAAAACGTGCGCAAGGTGCACTATAAGTTTATCATACGAGAGTACCAGATTACACTGCAGAAAACACTTGAAAAACTCAATTATCAAGGACACATTCCCACTCTGAAGGAGATCCATATCGACCTTATCAAAAACAGCCTAATTGGTAAGTTTTAACTGTCATTCATACAATATACCTATATTGTCAATAATCTTTTATTTACCCTTAGGTGTTATTTCGGCTACGTGCTTAACTCCGCTGATATTCAGAGAAGACGCTGGTTTCGAAAATTTAGAGGATTTGAACTCTCGCACTGAGAACGGCGACCGCTTTCGACGTGAGAATGTTGAAAATCCTAAATATCGAGCATTCCTACAACGTACTGTTAAAGAATTCGAACTATCTGGTTTTTTGGATATATAACTTAATGCAGACTTTCAACAAGAACTTGAGCTTCCATATAGATAATTTAGTGGTAATTCAATTTATGAGTTTGTGTTTTTTCTTTGTCGTTACCTACATACTTATATACAACAAATGAAGTTTACGTCATATCATATATTACAATAAACTATTTTTAAAAGCTACAAGAAAAGCTATATATATAGAATATTTACAACAAAGATGCATTAAAAAAACTATTAAAATCATTTCACAAATTTTGGTTTGACGTAATGATCTGCATTACTAAATGAAAATTTAATAATGATAATAAATCTAATAGTTTATCTATTTCACAAAGAAAAGTATTTACACTTTGTCGCTTATCAATCTTGTAAGTGCATTGATAACTTATCTATTGATTATGCTTGTAATCAATTAAAGAACCCGAGCTCTTCAAATCTTGGCAACAAGCCCTTCAGGTCTTCTATATAACCGTCTAACAAATACAACTGTTTCCGGGTTTCCTCATTGAGTAGCAAATCCTCGGTTTTAAAAGTGTTTTCCTTGACGCCATACAACATTGGTAAAAATGTCATTACCAGAAAAATATCTAAAAATTCACAAAATAGTATATTAAAGAGATTTATTTAATTGTTGTTACAACTTACCAAAATATTTATGTTTTAATGTCTGTGCCCAAAACTCGTCTAAATTTGGTAATTCGCCCTGGAAGCCAATTTTCGTCAATGTCTCAATAAATATCGAAAAGTAATATTTAATCAAATCCTTATAGTTGTGAACGCGATCCGTTCGACTCATCATCATATAAATGCAATAGATCACATCAATACTAATGGGACATATATTACTGATTTGGAAATCCAACAACATGCAATCTTCCAAGTTCCCATTGCTTTTATTATGCTTAAACATCATATTCCGTAGATGAAAGTCTCCGTGGCATAGCACATAGTAAGTATTAGGCTGACGATTTTCTCGATATTCCACCATTAAGTTCCTCAAACGACTTAAATATATTTTTTCGAGTTTAACAAAATGTGTTTTATACTTGGTTAACTCAGGAACTTTATCCAGCATGTCCAAAAATAATCGAGAGCCGGATGTAAAAAAGACTTCTTCCGTTATGTTTGGCATTTCAAACAATCCGTGTTTAAATTCCTTTAAGAATTCGGGTTGCTACATCAAAAAACATACTTTTATTTAATATGTTAATATGGTATATACATAGTATGTATAAATTCTGGCTTACCTCTCGTATCATATTGAAGCTCACAGCATGCCATTTGCCGAGCTTGGACAGCGCTGCCTTTAGCTCCTCAATAGTGGCATCCCGATCTCTAATAACCATGTAGTCCTGCGGTACCAGATCTTCAAAGATCATAACTTGACGTGGCTCTAAGCTATGGTATAAACAGGGCACATACAGTCTAGTATTATCTCCAACCTTACGTAGTATCTCTTCGAACTTGGGCAATACTTTGGTATACATGCCAATTTCAGTCTCAAAGATATTGGACTTGCCGATCATTTCTTTTTTGTGTCCCTCTTGTTCGGGCATCGTCTTAATGATTAACGATTTGGTAAACTCTCCCTTCTGGGTTGCATAGGATACATTTCCACGGAACATAACACTCGCATAGTGATCTCCCTTGGCACTAGCTGGGGATATTTTCACATCGGTGACCTTTACATTTGCCGCCCCCTCACTTTTGCCCAGCACTTTGGCAAAGAACTGCGCATTTAACCACTCGGGTGCCTCCAACTCATCAGCATTAAAGCTATCATTGTTTGTAGTTGTTTCCATATTGAAACTACGCGTATTATTTTGTTGATTGGGTCAGCCGAACTATCATGTAAACAATTCACACGTTACTGATTGCTCCCCCTACAAAGCTGAGTTATTATAAGACATGCCGAGCAGAAATAAACGAGCTTGGAAGCTCTGCTGAGCTTTATCAAGTTCATTGCCTTACTATTTGTGAAAACAAATATTATTTGAAGCTTTTTCTATGGAATAGTATAAAAACTGGTTTTTGAATAGTACTAGAGTGAAATTATTGGAACAATCAATCATGAATCGAAAAAACGTTGAATTACATATGATGTATTTGAATTCTAATTAGAGTTATTTAAATCTTATACCTAAAGTATTCAGTTATGCTTATATTAAGTATATTTCAAAATGTCACACCAAAGTTCCTAGTAAAATAAATGTATTTATAACCATTTTTAAACTGCTGTAAACTGCATAGGTAACCGAAATAACAAAATACAACAGTCGACAATACTACTTAATAAGTTTAACCTCTAACTAATTCAAGGGTTTTCCACTAGCAAATAGAATTAAAAAATTAAAATAGTTAAATTATGTTTGGTTAATAAGTTAGGTAATTGGAATCCAATTATCATCGTGTTTTCAAAACGTGCGCAATAAAACAACCCAATATGAACATATAGGGAAAACCCTATCGCTTTAATATACTTGTATAAGTTATAATACTCCATTGTAAAATGGCAAAAACAAATATTTTTAGATTTCTTTTAACCAGGGAGCAGTTAACTTAACCATTAAACTTGATAGTTGAGTTTATTTGCTGCCCCGCCGGATATCACTCAGTTTTCCTATAACGATATTTAATGACTATACAAACAAAAGCTTTTACTCCTTAAAATGCGAATTCGACATATAGACATTTCAGTTAAAAATTGACATTAAATGTGTGTTAGAATTACTTTGTGGTGCTGTTGCCTCCTGATTCTGTTTGTTGGCCAGTTAGTAAATCCCATAGAGGAAAACGACGATGAAATACAGGACTTTGTTACACTTACTTATGGTGAAAATTATATATGGTTATAATCTGTTGTAATCTACAAATGTACAGACATGATGTTTTCTAGCGATTCTCAAAGCCATCTAAATATTGACAGTCCTTAACTAAGTACGGCTGTCCTAACTTTAACTGCAATTGTTGTAGACGTAGATCAATTGTTAACCAGTGGCTTACAAATCATGGTGGACACTGATGTCTAAAAGTACCGAGTACATCAATAGGTCGTTTCTTATTTGTTAATGAAGATATAAAAACATACAAGATAATCATTTAAAGACTCAACATGATAGTTATGCCTATCTCATTGAAGGACTGCAATGAGTTCATTCAGAAACGTCTGTTTGAACCGAAGTTATAAATAACCTTTGGTGTTCGTCTCTTGGAGCGATAAAGTGTGCGTTTAATGGTATATAATAACTGTGCAAACATAGGTTATTGCACAACGTTTTAGTGTTATTGGCATTATGTGGAAGGAGCAATATAGAAGAATTGCCACCACAATAAACTCGTCAAAAGCGTTTGCCACTGATTTCATTTTATTCAGTTCGGTAGTGAAATTTCGAACATGCAACGTGTTAGACATCTTGTTTTGTGTTGCTGCATTCTGGGCTTGGCTATTGGCCAGTTAGAGCCACTAGTGGAGAATGACGATAAAAACCAATATATTATTGAAGCAATTTCTTTTCTGGACGCACATTTGCACTTTAAAAACTTCATCACCTTCTTTGGAGACAATGATATGGCATCACTTCATCAACGTACTATAACTGAAAGTTTTATGCGTCCTGTGATTGTTGGTGGCACTGATATCGGAAATCTTCATGAATTTATAAAAGAAACAAATTTGGCATTGGTTTTATTTACACGCCTTGAAGACACAATTCTCACTGTGGTAGAAAATGCTTTGAGAAACAGGAATTCAATAACAATCATGTTCGTGTTTAAGTCGAAGGACCTCTCAGCAGTAACAGCAGAATTTAAGGAGAAGTTCTTCATTTGGTGTTGGAAAAGAAATATGTTAATGGTCGCTCTGGTTTCTAAGCGATACACTGGTTTTGATATCTGGACATATATCTTCAACCCCACGATGACTGTAATAAACGTAGTTGATCACACTAAAGATATGCACTTTCGAAAATTGTTCAAAATGCAGCAATTCCGATCATCAATCGGAGTTTCGCAAAATCTTCCTGATTCATTTTTGGTAAGCATTTATTTTCGTTATAATTGTTTACACTAAAAAATATGAATCTGTTCATATAGTTATTAATCGTTTTACTATTAGTTTAATTCAACAGAACAGCGTGATCTTACTGGTGGAAATTTGAGCCTAGGAGGTGGTACCGGCCTCATGCTTGTTGAATTCTTGCGGTTAATCAATGGAACTATGGACCTTAAGCCTTTGTCGATAAAGGATTATTATTCAAATACGCATAATGTACAAAATCAAACAAATATTGACATTGGGGCGAAACTAGTTGCATCTGACAGTCTGGCGGTATATAGCCCCTTGGTGGTATCAAGTAGAATGTGTATTGTATTGCCGTTTGAGCGACTCGAGCCTATCGATAAGTACTTGTATATGATGCATAATGATTTTTCTATATTAGCAATTTTGATAGTTTGCGTTATTTCAAGCACTATTATTAAGAAAATTGCCAGACCCTGTATATCGTTATGTAGCAGTTTTTTCGACTCTATTGATCTTGCCGCAGGAAGAGCTTCTACAACTAGAGAACTCAATCGCCAACGACTTTCCGAAAAAGTTTTACACGTTTTTACGCTCTTTCACAGTGTGCTTATGTTAAGCATATTTGTTGGTGCATTAACAGAGAGACTCACTACTGGCTTTCGAAAAAAAGATATTGTGGACGTCAAATCGTTTCTTGACAGTGGATTACAGATTATGATACAATCGCAATATGTTCAAGACCTATTCGAAACCAATCAATTGCCGAGTGCGTTAACTGATCGATCGTTATTTGTAGACTCGAAAGTATATGATGATCATTTTAACTCCCTAAACGACAGCTATGCCTATGTCATAGAAGACAATCAGTGGATACTTTATGAGTTCATTCAAGAGCGCCTCAGCCAACCGAAGTTAAAACTGGGCCCCGCCTCTTTGTGCACCATCCAACGTCACCTAAGACTACCATTTCATCCTGAACTCGAATTAAGGCATGCTTTGAAATATTTCGTGGATCAATCACGGGAGACAGGTTTAATAGAAAATTGGAGGGTAATGGGTCTTCGGCAGGCACAGCGAGCGGGTTTAATCCAACAAGCACCATATGAACCTGCCTTCCAATCGCCATTACCGTTGATATTCTTTAAAAAGTTGTTCATAACATATTTATTCGGAATATTCCTGAGTCTTATAGTGTTCGCTTTAGAACAGTTAAATATGTACTTGCAAATAAGGCGGAATAATCGGAATGCTATCATCGTAATATAATCATAAGATGTAAAGAAATGATCTTTAGTATTAGTATTATTATTGTTCTTAACTTATATCACCGAAACCACGTAACAAATAAATAATCAAGCGCACTAAGACCTGATTTCTATTACTAGGTCAGATACAGAATTAAGGAAAAATCCAAAGTAAGTGCGTAAACCAGATCAGTCGGACGCGACCGGCTGAATAATACCCCGTGCCATCTATTTAAAGTATTATTTTAAAGCAATTGGAATTTGTCACGTCAAGTTGCAAAATATTTTAATTCATATTAAACTTTACATTTCAATTATTTATACTGCGTTGCAATTAATAAATTAATTTCGTTATATACATTTTAATTTGTTTTTCGGAAATGCAAATATGAAACAGAAATATTCCTATGTTTTAAAATAGCCCAGCTCCTCGTATCTGGATAGCAAATGCTTTACTTCAGTCACATAACCATCTAAAAAGTATAATTGTCTACGCAAATGATCGTGCTGCATGACTTCCGATGGTTCGAAATCAACTTTTTCAATAAGAGCACAAATCATTGGTAAAAACGAGCACAGTAAATAGAAATCTAAAATAAAATCAAAACTTGAATTGAAATATTTAAAAAAAAATGGCATGATAGGCTTACCATAATATTTATGACTTGATAGTTGCTTCCAAAATTCCACCAAATTCGGTAACTCTCCTTTGAACCCAATTTTCTTAAGGGATTCGATGAAAATAGAAAAGTAATAATTGATAAACTCTTTGTAATTTGTTTTACGCGTCTCAGAGCCCATTAACATGTATATTGAGTAGATTATATCTATGGTTATGGGACATAAGTTGCTGATTTGAAAATCCAATAACATCACATCTTCGAAGGCTCCAGTGTCTTTATCATGTTGAAACATCATATTACGCATATGAAAGTCCCCATGACTTAGCACATAATATGCATTCAATTTGCGATTTCCACGGTATTCTCTCATGATATCTTTCAAGTAATTCAAGTACAAATTTTCAAACTTCTCGAAATACGGCTTATACTTGGAAAGTTCAGGAGTTTTATCTAGTAAATCTATGAATATGGACATGGACGAGGTTACCATAGGACCCTCAATAAAATTGGGTATATCGAACAAGCCATGAGTAAATTCTTGCAGATAATCCGGATCCTGGAATAATTTGTTGTGTTATAGTTTTGAAATATATAAATTGTAATTCAAGCTTACCTCTTGTAGCATTTTGAAGCTTATAGCATGCCACTTAGCAAGCTTAGAATAGGCAGCCCTCAGTTCATCCTCCGTTAGCTCGCGTTCCCTCACAACTTCGTATCCCAGCGGTACAAGATCTTCAAAGATCATTACCTGATGAGGCTCCAAACTGTGGTAGATACACGGAACATACAGCTTTGTCTCATCCCCAGTGGCACGCAGAATCTCTTCAAATTTGGGCAACACTTTGGTATACATAGCAATTTCAGTCTTAAAGATATTGGAATCTCCAAGCATTTCCTTTTTATGGCTCTCCGCTTCAGGCATTGTCTTGATAATTAGCGATTTAGAGAACTCGCCACGCTGAGTAGTGTACGATACATTTCCTCGAAACATAATACTAGCATAGTGATCGCCCTTAGCACTGGCTGGTGATATTTTCAAATCAATGACCTTTAACTCTGGTGCCCCATCATGTTTTGCCAGCAGCTCCACAAAGAACTGCGCATTCAACCAGTCGGGTGCCTCCAATTCATCAGCATTGAAGCTATTATTATTTGTAGTTTTTTCCATATTTAAATTACTCGTATATACTTATTTCCGATCTACTCGTACTATGTAAACAATTCCCACTGATTATTCTCCCTCCAAAACTCAGCTATTATAGTATGATATTCTGTGCAAAAGCTTTGAAGCTTTGATGATAACTGAGCTTTGACAAGATCATCGTCACCGTGCTAAAGAAATATTTTGTATTGTAGAAATAAATATAATTTAAAGCTTTCTACACACTTTCCACTTACATACGTCAATAAATTCTAACTGATGAAAATGTTCGGATAGTTGTGAAATGGAAATAATGCTTAGAAATGCTTTTATGCTCGATTTTGAATAATTGATAAATCCATTAAGTAGAGCTTATCTAATCAAACATTTGTTTTTCCTCAATATGCCATATAATGTGTCTGAATTAGAGATGGGCATGGGCCGGGTTTTTGTCGTGCCACGATGGGCCCACGCGTGTTCGTGTTGAAAATTCAAATTTGGCCCATGGGCTGTGCGTGTTCGTGCCGCACCAAATCGGCACCATCAACACGACTGTCCTTTATAGGCATAAGAAAATGTACTGAAAAATGTGTAGAAAAAAACTACCCAAAATCTTAAATGTTCTGAAAATCTTAAACTTCGTGTTTTGAAAATCTTAAATCAAAATCAAAATCAAAATCTTAAATGTTCTGAAAATCTTAAACTTCGTGTTTTGAAAATTTTTTAGCCGTTTGTGTTAGGGGTGCATGACATAACGCCCGGTGTCATAGCGCCCACGGGCGCTATGACTTGAACAATTGTGTCATAGGGCCCGTGGGCGCTATGGCACATTTAAAAGTGTCACATCACCCGCACCGAAAATGTCAAAGCGCCCGTGGGCCTTATGACATTTTCAACCTGTGTCATAACGCCCTCAATTTCTTAAAACTTGCAAAGTTCAAGAATCAATGAAAGTACCGTTATTAAAAGTACATTTTAATGTGTTATCTCGTTTGCAATCGCGCTTTACATGTTTTTGGCACAATAATATTCTATTTAGTTTCTGATTGATCTCGAAACTAAGAGCACGTGAAATGGAATCTGTTTATGAATATAAAATTGTACCTGGATTTAGAAAAAATGCTAAGTTTATTGTTTAAAATTAAAAATGTTTCGAAGGAAAGTTCGCGTTATATTTGCTACATAAAAGACTGTAGTGTTTCAGTGGCCTTGTCCAATAGTGGTATGTGTACTCAAATGAGTCTCGAGAGCAGGCAAATAGTAGACAGCCAAATCAAAGTGTATCAATAATAAATCAAAGTATGTATATCAATGAATATAATGAATATATAATAAATATATAATGAAATAATGAAATTAATGAAATATTAACACAATTTTGTATTTAGATTTATTTTATTGAAAGCGCAGGCAAAAATTGTTTTACATAAAAATCGCGCGATATTTATGTAAAAAAATTTTTGCCTGCGGCGCTTTTCACGTTATTGTGCAGTCTATTCTCACGATAAATTATGCTGGGCGGTACTATTACCTTGTAGCTACTTCAAAATTAGTTTTGAGTGCTACAAAATTAAAGCGGCAAAGACTCTATGTCTCTGCCCATATTACAGTATATTTTCACAAGAAATTATGCTGGACGGCTATTTATACCAGGTATTTAATTATTATTAGGTTCGGGCGTTAATGCACTTCTCATAGTGTCATAAGGCCCACAAGAAAAATGACAAAAAGCCCGAAGGCGATATGACACTTTCAAAAGTGACAGAACGCCCACGGGCGCTATGACACCGGGCGTTATGCCATGCACCCTTGTGTTAGTGCGTGTTGGAGAATTTTAATTTTCGTGTCGTGTTGGGTTGTGCCAAAAAATTGCAGCCCATGCCCATCTCTAGTCTGAATCATTCATTTTTGGGGAATACTGGGTTTAATTATTAAAGAACTGTGATTGAATGATTAAAGTTGTTCATTAAAATAGATTATCATTATTAACGTCCACATAATACTTTTATTATACCCTGTACGCATGAAATGGGTAAGAGCAGGGTTAATAACATTGTACAAATAAATGTAACAGTTATAGGGAGGCGTGGCAGACTGCATAAAGTATAATTATATAATATAATAGAATGTATTCTTGATCGGGACGCCGACCTGAGTCAAACTTATTCTGCGCATTTATGTCTCTGTCCATTTATCTGTCTGTCTGTATGAATGCGTCTATTTCGAAAAAAAAAATAAAAGCTAGAGAAGCCTTTTTCAAAATTTAGATAGATGCTTAACATACATAGAAGCTTATAATAATAATGATAAGAGATTGCATTGTTGTTATTTAGCTGTCATCAAATAATAATAAAAAACACAGAAGTTTTGTCTCGTTCGCTCTCTGATAGCGCAACCATAAAAACGTACTTCAGAAAATAAGGAAAACCTAGTAGGAAGTATTGCTGCAGCAGTCGTATAAGATATCTATATTATAGATAGATTAATATTTGCAGTTAAATATTGTTGTATTAATTATTTTTATAAACATATTTATTTTATTATTTCATATTGCTTTTAGAAAAAACCAGAATGGGCGGAGCAGATCAGTCGGACGGGCCCGACTGCCTTATACCCTGTGCCAAAGCTCGCGCTGCGCGCTCGCGTATACAGTATAAAATATTTTAACTATAATTTTTAAAAACTATCACACGGAGCGTAGCAGCAATTCTTCTTCCATTTTGTGTATGCCATGCTTTAAAGGCTGCGCTGCTAAAGGGCGAGCGGCGTAACGCCTGTAATATTGTTTCGTTCATATCTCTTGTGTTTATTGGCCGATTTTAATGCGCTTTTCAGGATAGGTAACTACTATACACAAGAGTATATATTCCTAGTTTCAACGTTCTATGTTCAATTTTACGCTTGTTATTCGGTTTTTATCGATTAAGGCGTAAAGGGGGCGTGGCATCCAAAATTTGAAAAAAGCCTCATCTTGTGTCTGATGTAGACCTATCAAATACTGAAGAGAGAATTCATGTAAATATCTCAGTGTCTTTTAAATTGGCGAATGTATTTTATTTCATTCATTGTGGGCGGCAGAGGCGTGGCATTCAAGATTTGAAACAAACTTGATCTGCGTACGTTATTTATCTATTTACATGTCATTGGCAGCTCTAGCTTTTGTAGTTTCCGAAATCGACGCGTTCATACAAACGCACAGACGGACAGACAGACAGACAGACAGACAGACGGACAGACAGACAGACATGGCTATATCGACTCAGCTCTTCACCCTGATCAAGAATATATATAGTTTGTGGGGTCTGCCACGCCTCCTTCTGCCTGTTACATACATTCGCACAAAGTTATTAACCCTGTTTTTCCCATTTTTCAAATGGGCACAGGGTATAAAAATGTATATAATTAAATACAATTATTACAAATTTTTTTACAAGGTGTATATTTATATAGTTCCGCCGCTATATAGACTATATAGACTAAGCCTATGAAAATAGGCTATGCCGAGGTAACCCTAGGCACCCAAATCAATTACGTATAGCAACCAAGCTGTGAGTAGCAAAATATACCATTGTTATCAGTTTGTAATATAAAAACTGTTATCTTAAATTAAGCTGTTGCACTATGTGAAAACTGATTGCAAGTTACTTGTCTATATCTTCAAAAACAGCATCAATTAACTTGAGTTAACTAACAACATAACTTTATAGCAAATAATATAGAAATCTTCAAGAATCATTTCACTGTTATAGAATTAAGTGTTGTCCCTTTTTATACCCTGTGCCCATTTGAAAAATGGGAAAAACAGGGTTAATAACTTTGTGCGAATGTATGTAACAGGCAGAAGGAGGCGTGGCAGACCCCACAAATTATATAAATTCTTGATCAGGGAAACGAGCTGAGTCGATTTAGCCCTGTCTGTCTGTCTGTCTGTCCGTCTGTTCGTCTGGATGAACGCTGAGATTTTGGAAACTACAAAAGCCGTGTTGGTTGCTATCGGTAGATGTATTCAATACGCAGATCAAGTTTATTTCAAATCGTTGATGCCACGCCCCCTTGACGCCCAAAAATCAATAAAACCAACATAACCTCGATTTTTGAACAGAAAAAGTTGAATAACAAGCGTAATATTAAACATAGAAGATTGTTATTTGGAACATATGCTCTGTTGTATTATATTCAACTATCCAGAAAAACGCATTGATATCGGTTAAAAAACACAGGAGATATAGGCTTCACAGTAGTTGAACTTAAAAGTTCAAAAACAAGCGTAATATTAATCATAGAATGTTGTTATTTGGTATATATAGTCTTTTATATTATATTTAACTATTCTGAAAAGCGCATTAAAATCGGTTAATAAACAAAGTAGATATAAGCTACGCAATTGTCAGCGCAGCCCACCAGCGCAACAGCAGCAGCAGCAGCGCAGCGCAGCTGGCGCACGTAAGAAGGGAAGAAGAAGAAGTACTGCTGATACGCTTAGTGTGACAGTTTTATAAAATTGTATATAAAATAAAGGGCACAGGGTATTCTACAGTCGGGCCCGTCCGACTGATCTGCCCCGTCCGACTGATCTGCCCCGTCCAAATTTTTTGAATAGTATTCAATGGAAAACTTCAGCTCACAGTAATAATGCTTTGACAAGCGTATATGTATGTATTATATTTTAAATAGTTGATTGACTAATGCGCATCTTATCAAAATTGTGATTTTATTCCCTCATATTGTCCCGATAACATTAACAATTCCTGACCTAGTGCGTATAATTATCAGATTTGAATGCTTCCATTCATAATCAAAGAATTTATTTTGATTCATTAAATGAAAATTGATTGTATAAGCATGGCTATTGGAAGCTTTAAGTCCAAACAAAGCATAGTTTTTAAAAATGATTTTGCTTTAAAAATGATTTCCTTAATGTTAAATTATTCTTTAACAATAATAGCAATGAAATATTTTTTTTATCATATTTTTCTATACAAAATATCCCTGTTCCTCAAACCTTTCCAAGACGATTTTTATATCTTGTGCATATCCATCTATATAGTACATCTTTCTACGAGCATCTTCTTCTGTCACCACATCACCAATTTCAACAGTTTTCGAAGTCATGCCATATATAAGTGGCAAAAATGTGGTAGCTAGGAAAATCTCTATAAGAGTTAAAAAAATAAAATAAGTACATAAATAAAGTTGAACAGAAATAAAACCATACCATGATATTTGTTTTTGTATATTGTTTTCCAAAACTCCTCCAATTTCGGTAATTCTCCACGGAAGCCGATTTGTTTTAAAGTGTCAGTAAAAACGGAGAAGTAATAGTTTATCAAGTCTTTGAGATGATTTTTACGTGCCTCAGGACCAAGCAATAAATAGACTCCGTACATTACATCAATCGTCATGACACAGTGATTGCTAAGTTGGAAATCCAGTAACATAACGTTTTCAAAGTTTCCATTAGTTTTATTGTGTTTGAACATCATGTTTCGCAGATGAAAATCCCCATGGCCAAGCACATAATACCCGTTTGGCTGGCGATTCTCGCGGTATTCCTCCAATATATCGCGTAAGCGATCAAAATATTCATCCTTTATATTTTCAAAGTATGGTTTGTATTTTGTTAATTCTGGTACCGTATCGAGAAATTCAAGAAACAAGGGAATACCACCGGTTAACCAGCCTTCATTCTCCACGTTCGGCATGGAGAACAAGCTATACTTAAACTCTTCGAGAAATGCTGGGTCCTAGGTAAGAATATTATTATTAATAAAATTGTAAATAAGAATATGAGCACTTGTTGCTTACCTCTTTTAATACATGAAAGCTTACGGCATGCAATTTAGCGAGTTTTGAATACGCCGCCTTCAGCTCCTCAACTGTGGCATCACGATCCCTTATAACTGTGTACCCTTGTGGCAGGAGATCTTCAAAGACCATTACCTGACGTGGTTTCAAACTATGATATACGCAGGGCACGCATAATCTGGTTTGATCACCAGCCTGACGTAGAATCTGTTGAAATTTAGGCAGCACTTTGGAGTACATACCAATCTCAGTTTTGAAAATATGCGAATCACTTAATAGTTCCTTTTTATGCCCATCCTGTTCGGGCATTGTCTTGACAACTAAGGATTTATGTAACTCTCCTTTTGCTGTGCGATAAGTAATATTCCCTCGAAACATTACACTCGCATAATGATCTCCTTTTCCACTTGCTGGCGATATCTTAACATCCAGAACCTCCAGAACCCCCTCTGGCTCCTCCTCACAATTCTTAAGTACTTCCGTAAAGAATTGCGCATTTAACCAGTCGGGCGCGACAAGTTCATCGTCATTGAAATCGTTGTTACTTGGCGTTGGTTCCATTTTACAAGTTTCTCTACCCAGTTATGCAAACCGTTGAGCTGATCAAAAGTTACTGACTGTGTTCGTAACAAGCTCAATTATTTAATTTAATTTTGCTGAGAGCTTCAGTATTTTTTGCAAGCTTTCTGTTAGAAAAAGTGTGGATTGATTCTACAGCTTTACTAGAAGTTCAAATGATGTAAAAATATTATGAAATAATGCAATGAAAGCTCTTTTTGAAGTGCTTCGAGAGTCGGAACCTTCCAGTTGAGTTACCAGTTTGTAGATAAGCGCTAGACAATTGTTTTAAGATAACAGATACGTATAATTAATATTCGTATTATCATGTCAGGTAATAGTGACTAGCATTAATTTATATATATGTTAGATGAATTCGAAATGTTTTAAATTTTGCTTTACTTTTTGAAAAATTGTTTATTAAATTTTTATCTAATAGTTTCTTTAAAAAAAACTTTTTTTTTTGTTCAGTTTTTTATATATTGGTCTCACTCATTTAGCTTTTTCCAGGGTATACTAATTACAAAGGGAATTATGTAAGCGAACTACAATTATTTCCAACTGTTTGAAGTAATTATTACAACAAATGCACATTTTTATTGCCTCTCTCTGCATACAGATGAAAGCTTGTAGAAAGAAAGAGAACATTACAATGTATTGCAGCTCTGGGAAAATTATCAATTCAAGACGCAATTGAGTTACGAGTATCAACGAATGCTTGCAATTGTTTACACATTTAATGTGTTTTTATTATTATATGACTAGTTTGTTTGATATGGCGAATAAAAACACAAGGGCAGCCTCACAACCGCCCAGAATTTTGCTTGTCATTTGGTCGCATTCATTCATCAAATTCAAAAGCTTTTTCAAAGCTTTTGAATATGGAAAAAGTGTATAAATACCAAGCTTGCATAGAATCGGTTTTAGTTTGTCTGAGAATAACACAACAGTTATGGCACCAAATACCGAAACTTGTAATGCCGATGAGCTAGAAGCGCCCAATTGGCTCAGCAAAGAATTCTTCACCGAGGTTCTAGAGCATCATTTGAAGGAATCTGAAGTTGAAGTCACTGAACTGCACTTATCTCCGGCCAGTGCCAAGGGAGATCACTACGCCAGTGTTATGTTCAGAGCTAATGTAGAGTTCAAAACAAAGCAACGGGGAAACTCACAGATATCGCTGGTCATCAAGACCTTGCCTGAACAGGATGGCCACAAGAAGGATATGTTGAATGAGTCGCATGTGTTTCCCACGGAAATCGCCATGTACACAGAACTCTTACCCAAGTTCGAGGCGATACTACGTGAGGTGGGAGATAACACCGAACTCCATGTGCCGTGTGTCTATCATAGTCTAAAGCCGCGCCAGTTAATGATCTTTGAGGATCTGGTTGCAAAGGGTTATTCGGTGGTGCGCAAAAGACCTGCTACCATAGAAGAGCGGAGATCAGCATTGGAAAAAATTGGAAAATGGCATGCAGTGAGCCACAAACTACTGCAGGAGCAACCAGAACTGTTTGATAAAATGCAATACGATATAACTACAATGCCAAATTTTATGGATCAGGAATTTATGACCTCGGCACTGCCAGAGTTTATTGAGATGCTGGGCAAGGTGGAGCACTTGAAACCATACCAAAAATATTTCGAAGCTATGCGTGGAAAGCTCAATGATCGATGGGCTGCAATAATACGCGAATATCGTGAGAATCGTCAAGAAAATAACTGCTATGTGCTCTGTCACGGTGACTTTCATCTCACAAACATGATGTTCCGGGGTAATGATTGTATGCTGCTGGACTTCCAGATGTCCTATGTGGGGTCTATGGTCAATGACATCACTTATGCAATCTATATGCTGTTTGAAGAAAGAGACGAGGACAAATGCAACGAGCTCATCTATTTCTATTTTGAGACGTTCTTGAACACGCTGGAGAAGATTGGCTTTAAGGGAAAAAAGCCCAGCTTGGTGGCATTTCGACGAGAACGTTTCGAAAAGCGACATAATGGTAGGAATTACAACATGTTCTATTATTATATTGATACTACAAAGTTCCTTTTTAACTCTTCTAGAATTCTTCCTAATGAGTTCGTTTATGCCGTTTGTAATGAGCATGCGTAAGGGCACTGACCCCTCCGAGTTAATCGACAATGGAGAACAGCGTAATCAGTTATTATACGATAAAGATTATCAAGCCGTATTGGAATACCTGCTGCCCCGTATGCTTCATCTCGGCTACTTTGAACAGTTGTAGAATATGTCTAAATATTTGTTTTAGTATATAATTAGCATATAATTTGATACCCACAATAACAAATACAGAAAACTGTTAAGCTTGTTTATTATATTAGTTGTTTATCTGCTAAATCGCACTTTAATGCGAACCGAGTCACGCATATTAATAACTTAATTAGTATTCAGAGGTTGTCGAATTAAAATTAAAAATAAAGTAAACTATTGGCAATACAATTTGTAATGAATTAAAGACAGATTAAATGTTTGCATGCTTTATTTATTGAATGTTTTTGAATAACAAATACATTTGTTGTTATTAAAAGTAACGATGATTCGACAGATTGTAGCATAGATAGTCTCTCTCGATTTCTCTTCCGCTATTGCTTTTATATTATCTTTATTGAATGACATAATGTAAAAAGATAATATATATATTCACTTAGCTACACAAATATTATCACATTTGAAGAAGCTTTTGATAGCAGATAGCGCCTTTTTGAAAGACTTTAATTATTCCTACAATCTCATTTTAGCTTTGTACCGTTTTATAATTAGTTAACATTATCATCAGATAAAACTTAAGAAAAAATATATATATACAAAATCAACAATTTAGTCGAAATGTATACTTTTTAATTTAAATATATATGTGTACATACATAAAATAAAAGTTGCTTTAAATAATCAATGATACACTTTATCTTATCAAATATGTTCGCTTTATAAGTTTCCTATGTGTTGGCTGTAATACTTACATAAGTCACTTTTCTTACCTAAAGCAATACGTAAGGCCACTATTTACGTTAAACTTTTTAGACCCTTTACATGAAAAAAGTAAAAATGGTCTATTAACTTAGTGCAAAGAGGAAATGTGTGTAACACCCAGAAGGAGGCGTGCCATGCCCCATAAAGTATATATATTCTTGTTCAGGACGACAAGCCGAGTCGATATAGCCATGTCCGTCCGTCCGTCCGTCTGTCCGTCTGTATGAGCACCTAGATCTCAGCAACTATAAGAGCTAGAGACACCATATTCGGGATCTAGGTTCTCCTACTCAGTAAGCAGATCAAGTTTATTTTAGATTTTGGATACTACCCCCCTTCCCCCACAAATCGCCAAAAGCTACTGCAGCCACAGCTTTCAAGTTATTGACTTGTAATTTGGTACGTAGCTAGCTTATGACATTTACTATTCTATTCACCCTGTGAATACCGTTCCGATCGGATAAAAAACAGGGAAATAATGGAACGGACAATTTGCCGCACTAGGCAGAGGCGGGGTGGTGTGCCCTGCATACGCGGGTAGCTTAGTGTACGTGCCTCTGATAGTGTTTGTATGTAAATATAGTAGTAGTAGAAGTAAAGTAAAGGGTCTGATACTGTCGGTTATGTCCGACTGTTGCCTACGTCCCACTGATCTGCCCCGTCCATATTTTAAGTTAACTGAATCAAAGGTCAAGATTTATGCACACATAACTCAATTATGTAATTCGTTTTTTAATGAAAGTAAAATTTAAATCCAAATTTAAATTTTATTTTAATTTTCCGTTTTAATTTCTTAATATCTATTTAAAATAACCTAGTTTCTCGTATCTGGCTAATAGAATCTTGGCTTCTTCCAAAAACTCTTTCTGAAAGTACGCCTGTTTTCGTATCTCATCATTTTCCACCATATCCGCGAGTTGTAATGCACCAGTTCGCAAGGCATTAATCATTGGAGCAAGTGTTACGAAAAGATAAAGTTCTGCAAATAAAATATTATTTATTACATTAATTTGTAGATGAAAATCAGAAATTACAAATTAAACTTACCAAAATCTTTGTGGCGATAGATTTGCCTCCAGAAATCAATTAAATTTGGTAGTTCTCCTTTGAAACCAAATTTCTCCAAGGTTTCCACGAATCCTGAGAAATAATAGCTAACTAATTCCTTATAGTGGTTTTGACGTTGACTTGGACTTAGTAGCATATATATAGAATATATGATATCAACGGTCATAGGGCAAACGTTGCATATTTGAAAGTCTATTAACATGACATCTTCCAAACTTCCACTAGTATTATGCTTGTACATCATGTTGAGAAGATGATAATCTCCATGGCATAAGACGTAATATCCATCTGGATCACGATTCTCTCGATACTCTTCTAATACTTTTATATAGTTATTCACATAATCGTGTTCAATTTTCTTAAAAGCTGGTTTATAGATGGACAATTCTGGAACTCCATCGATCACTTCAAGGAAATTTCGCATGCCCGATATTACAAATGGATTCTCCAAAGCATTTGGCATAGAGCCCATTCCATATTTAAACTCATTAAGATATTCGGGATTCTGTAAATGGAAACAATTAGTCTGAATAATATATTAAGATAATGATAACGATTACTTACCTCTTTCAGTATATAATAACTAGCAGCCTGCATTTTAGCCAATTTTAAGTAAGCTGCCTTTAATTCATCTAACGTTGTTTCTCGATCTTTAACTACTTTATATCCTTCTGGCACCAGATCTTCAAAAATAATTACTTGACGCGGCTCAAGACTATGAAAAACGCAGGGCACAAAGAGTTTCGTCTGATCTCCGGTGTTTCGCAGCATCTCTTCAAATTTAGGTAATGCCTTGGTATACATATTAATCTCCGTTTCAAATAAACGAGAATTATTTAGCATCTCCTTCTTAAGACCATCTACCTCTGGCATTGTTTTAATAATCAACGACTTGGAGCACTCTCCACTTTGAGTTATATATATAACATTTGCACGGAACATAACACTTGCATAATGGTCCCCTTTGCCACTGCCGGGAGTTAATTTGACATCAAGTACTTTGAGTTCAGGAGCATTCTCGTATTTCCCAAGTGCTTCCGTAAAGAACTCGGCATTGAGCCAGTCTGGTGCGACCAACTCATCGACATTAAACTCATTTTCAGACATATTGTTGTGTATACGACGACGGATCGGGCTCGACTGATAGTTTGTTGTTGAATTCCCGGTTATTTAAGCGATTCCGTGTGATTTCTTATCGATTAAGTTGCTGACTGAAGCGTAAATATATTTGTGAAATCGAAAAATAGCAAGCAATGATTGACCATACCTTTCGCATATTATTTACACTTGTATGCTACTATTTTAATGTTATCTTATCAGGTGAATAAGTTAATGAAATTGTTGTTGCCATATATGAGAATACATCATATGATTGACAAAATTTAAAGTTACTGACCTATTCCTATAGAGTCACAATTATCAAGTAAATAAATATTGATTCATTTGTGTTAACTTTGTACTTTGAAAAAGTATAAAAGGGTGCATATCCTACAAAGTACTATATATATTCTTGATGAAGACGACAAGCTAAGTTGATATAGCCATGTCCGTTTGTGCGTCTTATCGTCTGTTCGTTTGTAAGAACAGCTAAATAACCTATAAGACCTAGAGATATGTTGCAAATAATTTTGTTTACGTTTTTATTCTTTTGATACTCATATGTAAGTGTGTGTTTAAAAAAAGTTGTTCTACTTAGGAATCGATCAGATTACCATATCTTATCAAATAAGTACGTTTTGTAAAAGGCTTATAAGTTTGCTGAATTTGGTGACATCGACAAAACCAAAGCCAAACGATGCGGCAACCATAAACAGCCAGTGTTGCCAGGTCTTGAACAAAAAATAATGCCAGATTTACGAAAAAAACTAGCTGAAAATAGCAAATTTGTTTGTAAAAATGGCTGAAAAAATGGCTAACATTTTGTTACCCCAAAAAATAACCAAATTACCCCAAAATAACAAAAAAATTTAATTTTAATTTAAATGTCTAATAATGATTTTATTAAATCTAAATTTTGTTGGTTTGACTGAAGCAACTCGATGCCGAAATGTGCTTCTTCGTCTCAGCATGAGCCCTTAAATCGAATATTTTTGCTTTAATACTGCATTTGCAGTAGCTACAGTAAGCTTTTGACAAATCCGTCTCATCCTTCCGGATCCAGGCCTTGAACTCACTAGCCTGCATCCAAGCATCGCGAAACTTTTGCGTATAAAGCACTTTAGGCATTTTTGCATCACTTTTTTGCGTCACTTAATGTACACCACAAACTAGAGATGAAACACACAAAGCAGTGATGGTCAAAAGTAGAAATCACTGTTCGATAAGTATTTTCACTCAAGTCACTTAGAGTATTTTCGCTGTAACTGGTAATTTTCACAGACCTAAATCACGGGTTCGAGAAAATTGCTGAAGTTTATTTTAAAGTAGCTATATTTATAGCTAGTAGCAATTTCTTAATTTTTCTAGCATTCGGCCTTTCAAAATGGCTAGAACTAGCCATAAAATTGCTAAACTGGCAACACTGTAAACAGCTGAGTGGTCTGTCTCAAGGGGCGGACAGTTCGCTCAAATCGCTCAGCCGTTAGAATTTAAAAAAATATAATAATAAAAAAAGTTTAAGTGCCGAATAACAATATTCTATGTTCAATATTACGCTTGCTATTTAATTTAATTTATTTATTTATTGAAAGTCGACTAAGACCAGTCGACTAAAAGAAATTAAATTACAAATTAAAATTTAATTTAAAATTAAAATTTAATTTAAAAACCAGAATGGGCGGAGCAGATCAGTCGGACGGGCCCGACTGTCTTATACCCTGTGCCAAAGCTCGCGCTGCGCGCTCGCAAATATAGTAAAAAAATGTATTTAAATATTTTACATATAATTTAATTTATTTATATTTTGTGTTCATTAACCGATTTCAATGCGCTTTTCGAGATAGTTGAATAAAATAGAAGAGAGTTTGTGTTCCAAATTACAACATTCTATGTTGAATATTACGCTTGCTATTTAACTAACTAACGTCAAATATTCAAACACACGCACAATTCAAGCGCCAAGCAACATGCTTGGTATTGCTGTCCCTCTTGCACGCTATTCCCACACGTATAGCGGCTGCGCTTGGTTGTGACACATGCAATATTAGGAAGCTTATATCTCCTTTGTTTATAAACCGATTTCAATGCGCTTTTCAGGACAGTTAAATATAATATAAGAGAGTATATATTCAACATTAACAACATTCTAATATTAATATTACGCTTGTTGTTGAACTTTTAAGTTCAACTATTGTGAAGCTTATATCTGCTGTGTTTCTTGACCGATTTCAATGCGCTTTTCAGGATAGTTAAATATAATACAAGAGAGCTTATGTTCCAAATAAAAACTTTCTATACTGAATATTACGCTTGTTATTCAACTTTTTATGTTCAAAAACACGAGGTTGTTTGGGTTTTATTGATTTTTGGGCGTCAAGGGGGCGTGGCATCCAATTTTGAAAATAAACTTGATCTGCGTAAGATAACTACCTATCTATAGCAACCAATACGGCTTCTCTAGCTTTTGTAGTTTCCGAAATCGACGCGTTCATACAGACAGACGGACAGACAGACAGACGGACAGACAGACGGACAGACAGACGGACATCGCTAAATCGACTCAGCTCGTCTCCCTGATCAAGAATATATATACTTTGTGGGGTCTGCCACGCCTTCTTCTGCCTGTTACATACATTCTGACAAAGTTATTAACCCTGTTTTTCCCATTTTTCAAATGGGCACAGGGTATAAATATAAGATAAGAAAAGAAAAAGAAAATCTGGGGAAAAATAAGATTAAAATATGAATTCAAATTAAAGAAAAAAAGAATATAAAGGTCCAGCATTCGGTGCAAGGATATGGGGAAAACCCAGAAAAACCCAATCAGACCAAGATTAGTGGTTAGTTGTGTTAATCACTATTACCAAGCTACTATACAGTGTTATGTTGAGTTAGGTAATTTAAAATCGCAAACTTAATAGAAGGGAGAGAGGTATCTATGTCAAATACACTACAGAGACGGTTGTAGTCACTGCAGAGTATTCGAAAGGGTTCATGCAAGGAGTAGTTAGTAGTACAAAAATTCAAAGCTATAGGTGTAAAGTGACGGGTAGGTTGCGGCACAGAAAAACTGATTAGACCCTGTATTTTAAAAAAAATAAAAGGGTCTATTAATTTAGTGCAAATGACAGCTGTGTGTAACAGGCAGAAGGAAGCGTGGTAGACCCCCCAAAGTATATATATTCTGACTCAGGACGACGAGCTGAGTCGATATAGCCATGTCCGTCTGTCCGTCCGTCTGTATGAACACCTAGATCTCAGCAACTAAAAGAGATAGAGACACCATTTCTTGATATGCAGGTTCTCTATTATCCTAAGCAGCACGAGTTTGTTTCAGATTTTGAATATTTCGCCTCCTTCATCCGCGAATCATCAAAAATCTACACCTACCTCAAAAATCTCAAAAACTAAAAGCGCCACAGCAGCCACAATAAAAGCGCTACAGCCTTGTAATTTGGAATGTACGTAGTCTATGGTATTCTCCACCGATTCTATAAATTAATTTGTGAATTTAATTAGAAGTAGTGAAGATATGCAAGAGACAATTCTTTTCAAAATGTGTATATGTGCCCCGGCAGCCACAATAATAAAGCTACAGACTTGTAATTTGGAATGTACGTAGCCTATAGAATTATCCGTCGATGGTGTGAATTACATTGCATTCGGACATAAAACAGCGAAGTTATGTAAAAGACAATTTTTTTATAAATGTATGTAAGTGCCACTACAGCCATAGTTTAAAAGCTACAGACTTGGGATTTGGCATGCACGCAACCTATGGCATTATCCGTCGATGCTGTGAATTACATTTCAAACGGTAAAGAAACAGCGAAGATAGATCAGACAAAGAAACCACCTATATCTTGCAGACTATAAGAGCTAGAAATACCATTTTTTGGTATTTATGTTCTCCTATGCAACCATCAGATCAAGTTAGTTTGGGTTTTTTGATAACTCCATCCATTCTTCCACTAACCGAAAAACTAAATTAGTTTTAAATCTACAGTTTAACAGCTAATGACTTAGGATGTGGCATGTACGTAGTCTATGACAATCTCCACCGATTCTGTGAATTACATCACGATCGGATAAGAAACAGCGAAGAAAACACAAAGTACAGGGTCTCATACAGTCGGTTGCGTCCGACTGTAGCTCCGTCCTTACTGGTTTTTCCTAACAATGTAGGGGAGTCAATTTCTCCACGCAGCAACCTTACCATAAATACTACGCCCAACATAGTACGTCGGTTAGCTAATGAGGGGAGGTTAATTAAGAGTAGTCTACTTCTATAGGGAGGTAAATCAACGCCAGAAACCCAGTTAAGGCCACGAAGAGCGAATAGAAGAAATTTCTTTTGTACGGATTCCATCCTATCCTGGTGTATCGAATACTGTGGTGACCAAACACAAGATCCATACTCCAAAATAGGACGTACAAGAGATGTATAAAGAAGTTTAGTGGTATAGGGGTCATCAAATTCTTTGGACCATCGTTTGATGAATCCAAGAACCCGAAGAGCCTTACTGATGGTGAGTACAATGTGTTTATCGAATTTAAGTTTAGGATCGAGAAGCAGTCCTAAATCATTTACTTCATGAATTCGGGAAAGAGGCATACTGTTCAGCATGTAATCGAAATGTTTGGGTTGGCCCCTGCAAAATGTCATCACCTTACACTTCAAGCAGTTTAAGTAAAGCTGATTGGTCTTACACCAAGATAAAAAAGAGTTCAAGTCTGCTTGTAATAATGATTGCGAGGTGATGTCATCGTACGTTAGGCACAGCTTAACATCGTCGGCATACATAGGTATGAAAGAGTGTGACAATACAAATGGAAGATCATTGATAAACAAGTTGAAAAGCAAAGGACCAAGGTGGCTACCTTGAGGAACACCAGACGTTACATATACAGGCTTAGATACACTACTTTTAAAAATAACTTTCTGAGTTCTATTGTTTAAATACTCAGAGATCCAGCAAATAAGGTTAGTAGGGAATCCAATAAGATTTAGTTTTTTTTTAGTAATAGAGAGTGGTTAACAGAAGCAAAGGCCTTGCTGAAGTCGGTATAGATGACATCAGTTTGCATTTTTCTTTGGAATCCGCTTATCCCAAAGGATGTTAATTCTAATAGGTTAGTGGTAGTAGATCTACGTTTCACAAAACCATGCTGGAAAGGTGAAATAATAGAGCTACATAAGTGTTGTAGTTGAGGTGTAATTAACCTCTCAAATACTTTAGGAATAGCGGACAACTTGGAAATACCTCTATAATTTTTTACATTGGACTTGGAACCCTGTTTGTGAAGAGGAATTATAAATGATTCCTTCCAAATACTTGGAAAAGCGGAATGATCCATGGATAAAGAGAATAATTTATGTAAGGGTGTGAGAACATAGATATTCTCACAAGGAGTATAATAGGAATAATAATAAAATATAAGGTATAATAGTACTTAATGATAATAATAATAATAATATATAAATAATATTCATAGATAAAATAAGTAATAATAATAATAATAAAATAATAATAATAATTAATAATAATAATAATTATGATAATAATTATAATATAAACACAGATAAAAGAGGTTAAAGAACCGTTGCAACCAATTATGGAGAAGTACCAGCAACAGCCAAGCGTAAGCAAAACTCGCTGTTGCTATGCAGAGCAATTAACTGTTGGCGAAGAATGGAAAGTTACCAACAGCCGAAACGCCAAGCGGGGCCTGGCCGAAAAGCGGGGCCTAGCCGACAACGCCAAGCGGGGCCTGGCCGAAAAGCGGGGCCTAGCCGACAACGCCAAGCGGGGCCTTACCGAAGTTGCAAGAGAGCGGAACGATGGAAATGGAACGGGGCGTAAAGGCCAACGACGCGAGCGGGGCCTGCTGAGCGAGACACGAAGGGGCCGAAGACGCGAAGCGGGGCCTGCCAACGGCCTATATAAGGAGCAGCAACGCCCAAGGCAGGCAGTTAAGTGAAAACGGAGCTACGAGCGAGTGCGTGAGAAAGGGAAAGTCTTAAGTATAAGCAGGGAAGTTAAAGTTCAGCGGGTTTGGCGAGAGCGGATGCAAGCTGACAAGTTATACGTGCGAATTACCATCGATAAACTGTACGAAGCTTGGCGATCGCCCAGCGGGTCAGAATATCTTGGCAAGCCGTAAGATTTGTGCAGCGTTTTCGTGCCAATACGGGCTGAAAGTTAGCTATATAGGGAAGCGCAGAATCAGCGAGTTTGGCGAGTCTGACGAGTCAACGAGCGAGTCTAAATAGCCGTACGTAGCTTGGCGATTGCCCAGCGGGTCGGAGTATTTTGACGGGCCGTGAGACGGGTCAACGAACGGGCCAAAGCGAGCTGAAGAAGCGAATGTAGCAGCGAAAGGAGATAAGAAACACATAGAGCGAAAACGATCATATTGCTGAACTAGCTGAAAACGAGTACAAACATTGTTACACGAGAAGAATAGCTAAAACAAGTACAAGCAAATATTGTGAAACGATAAACGAGCCAAGATCAATGCAAATACGATTGTAAATCAAAAAGGAAAAGAACAAATAAATATAAAGATTCGAGTGTTAATAGAAATTGATCGAGTGTTCTTATTTATTAGCGCAAGTGCTTCAAATTATAAATTTGTTGTACGAGCTCATCCAGCTGAAATTAGCCAAGGCATAAATCGGCCAAAATAAAGGTTCGTTACAACTGGCGCCCAACGTGGGGCCTTGCGCAATAAATATACACAAAAAAGTGAAAATTTTTTTTTTCTAAATAAGTCAAATATAAAACAATAGACAAAATGGTACGCGCGTGGGTTTACAACCTCAAGAAGGAGGAACTCCTTAAGTACGCGGAAGAAATGAACGTGAAGATATGCGGCACAGTAGACACAATGAGAAGGCAATTTGGGGAATGGGTTACAGAACACGAAGATGGAGTGGAGCACGGGTTACGGCTGACAGAATTGGCAAGGGCACACACTAGGCTATCGCCATTACCAAGACTGGAACCAGCAGAAGTAACCATAGACCAGGCAGCAGATGAACCAACTGCCACAGGGTTCAGAAACGACGCCGCAAACACGCGCATTCTGAACGAACAAGTGGAGCCATGGACAGCAACATCAACCCCGCAACCGACAAGGCAAAATATACAATTGCCACCCATAGATTACTCAAGAATAGCCAAACAAGTAAGAGAATGGGGTTTCCGGTTTAATGGCACTACAAAACCATTGGAATTTCTTGAACAAGTGGAATGGTCGGCGGAAACGTATGGCCTGAACTTGGATCTTATACCCCGTACAATGCCAGAACTCCTGCAAGGAATGGCATTGAAGTGGTACGTAGCAAATAACCGACACTGGAGTACGTGGACTGCATTTGTAGAAAGCTTCAGGGACTTTTTCTTACCCTGCGGGTACCTCCAGAACCTCAAGCAAGAAGTATATAGAAGAAAGCAAGGTCTGCGGGAGCCATTCAAAGTTTATATGGTCGAAATGCAAATATTAATGCGACCACTACGATACAGCACCGAAAAAGAAACACAAATAATCTACGAGAATTGTGTGCCAGACTTACGCGCGTTTGCGCGGCCATTCCACACTCAACATTTGGGAGACCTCATGCAACTCGCAGGAGAATTTGAGGAATTGGAAAAAGATAGAGAAAGACTGCACATGGAACAGAGGCACCCAAGAACGAGATTCATGGCTATAGATCAACCACAGCAACGCTACGAGAACTACACGCAACAGTACCAACACAGGCAACAGCAGCAACACAGACAAGAGCCGAGACCAACACCAGCACCGAGGACGCAACAAACAAACGAAGGGTATGTGGAAAACCCGACACAAGCGTGCAGAAGATGCGGCCAACAGGGTCATTGGGCTAGAGAATGCCAGAATGCACAGATAGCATTCTGCGGAAAATGCGGAAAAATCGGAGTGCGATACACAACATGCTGTGCGGGAAACGACCGACGGCGTCCGCAACAGGGCGAGCGGCAGCCGCAGAACACAGCCCACAGGCAATAAAAGGATGCCTGAAGGCCGACAGCACCCATTTGTTTGCCATGGTGCGCATCGGCGACAGAGATATAAAAGCCACGATCGACACAGGAGCAACAGGCAGTTTTATCAGCGAAAAACTGGCGAAACAGATAGGAATTAATGAGACAACAGGACCGATCAAGAAGAGAGTGAGATTCGCAAATGGTAACTGGTGTGAAATCTCCAAACAAACTTGGGCAATAGTGGAGTTGGGAAATCGAAAACTGGAAGTAGGCCTAATGATACTGCCAGAAATAATCGATGACCTGGTATTGGGATGGGATTTCATCCAAGGAATGGGCACCGCAGTGGAGTGCGCCGGACTAAGATTGGAAATTCCAACCATGGCAAGGCAAAAGGGTGAGCTAGAGGAGAGGCTGTCGGCAGCAAGTGCCGAGAATCAAAATAGCGAGATCCCGGAGCCAAGACAGCCAGTGCACGACGACGCACAAATAGATGCGTTCCTGCAAGAAGAGCTGCAAGCCTTTAAGAATCTGCAAGGGCTGTCCAGCATCACCGAGCATAAAATCGTTATGCGTGATGACAGACCCATAAAGCAGAGATACTTCCCAAAGAACCCAAAGATACAAGGAGAAATCAACAAACTAGTGGACGATTTGTTGGAAAAAGGATGCATTGAGCCGTCAAAGAGCCCACACAGCGCACCAATAGTCATGGTCAAGAAGAAGACGGGGAAATGGCGATTGTGCGTGGACTTCAGGCAGCTGAACAGCCGATCCATAAAGGATGCGTACCCGATACCACGGGTACACCATATCCTAGACCAATTAAGGCAAGCAAACTATATAACTAGTCTTGACTTAAAGGATGGATACTGGCAGATACCCATGGAAGAAACAAGCCGTCCGCTCACAGCATTTACTGTACCGGGAAAAGGCTTATTTCATTGGAAGGTAATGCCATTTGGGTTGCATTCAGCACCGGCCACGTTCCAGAGAGCACTGGACCAAGTCATCGGCCCCGACATGATGCCATTCGCGTTTGCCTACCTCGATGACATCATTGTCATCGGGAAAACTAAGGAAGAACACATGGAAAATCTGAAAAAAGTGTTCCAACGCCTACGAAACGCGAAATTAAGGATCAATGTGGAAAAGTGCGATTTCTTCAAAAAGGAATTAAAGTATTTGGGTCACTTAGTGACGGATCATGGAATACGGACCGACCCCGACAAGATAGCAGCAATAGCAGAAATAAAACCGCCAGGCACACAAAAGGAATTACGGCAATACCTGGGAGTAGCATCATGGTACAGAAGATTTGTACCAGGTTTTGCTACAATGGTTCATCCACTCAACGCACTACTAAAAAAAGGCACCAAATGGGAGTGGAAACCGGAACAACAAGAGGCATTTCAGGACGTACGAACTAAGCTCACACAGGCACCAGTACTAGCATGCCCAAATTTCGAAAAGGAATTTGTACTTCAAACAGACGCTAGCAACGTGGGTCTGGGAGCAATACTAACACAAACCACAGAGGAGGGAGAAAGAGTTATCTCCTACGCAAGTCGGACACTGGACAAAGCAGAAAAGAACTACTCGGCCACGGAGAAAGAATGCTTGGCCATAGTCTGGGCCATACGGAAAATGAGACAATACGTCGAAGGATATCATTTCATCGTGTTAACAGACCATTTAGCATTAAAATGGCTTAACACGATAGAAAGCCCGTCAGGAAGGATAGCCAGATGGGCTTTGGAGTTACAACAATACGATTTCGAAATAAGATACAGAAAAGGAAAACTCAACGTGGTTGCTGATGCACTCTCTAGACAGCCATTGGAAATAGAGACGTGTAAGCGAGTAACAGTGTCAGAAGGAAATAGCAGCAACGAGACGTGCAAATGGATCCAGAAGATGAGGCAAAAGATAAAGGAAAATCCAGCAAAATACGCGGACTACTTGGAAGAAAACGAAAACTTATACAGGCATATCCCACACAGAGCAGGCAGCGAGGACATAGCTGACTGGAAACTATGCGTCCCAAAGAAACAACGAACAAGGGTACTTCAAGAAAACCACGATGCAGAGACAGCGGGGCACACGGGCAGCCGGAAAACAATCGCCAGGATTGCGGCGAGGTATTATTGGCCAGGACTATATCGAGATGTGAGAACATATGTACACAGCTGCGAAATATGCCAAAGATACAAGGCGAGCCAACTCCAAACAGCGGGAAAAATGCTAACAAAAGTCCCTGAAGAACCGTGGGCTACAGTGTGTGCAGATTTCGTAGGTCCATTACCCAGATCGAAACAAGGAAACACGATGATCGTGGTATTTTTCGATCGGTTTTCGAAATGGACAGAAATAGCACCACTACGCAGCGCAACAGCAGCAACGCTGCAGAAGGCATTCAGAGAGAGGATCTTGGCAAGATTTGGAACCCCAAAAGTTCTAATTACGGACAACGGAGCACAATTCACCAGTAAGGCGTTCAAGACATTCATAGAGGACCTGGGGATTAAACAACAGTTCACAGCCCCATACACACCGCAGGAAAACCCGACGGAAAGGGCGAATAGGACAGTAAAAACCATGATAGCACAATATGCAGATGGTAATCAACGATCGTGGGATGAGGTCCTGCCTGAAATAACATTGGCAATAAACAGCAGCGTTTCCGCATCAACAGGATACAGCGCTGCGTTCATTACACAAGGCAGAGAACCCCGGTTACCACGGGCACTATTCGATGAGATAACCGTGGGCACAGGACAGGAGCAACGGAAAGACGCGGGTGAGCACGCCACCAAAATGAAAGAAATTTTCGAAATAGTGCGCAGAAGCTTGGAAAAAGCTGCAGAGGATCAAGCAAGGCACTATAATCTAAGAAGAAGACAGTGGAAGCCGAAGATAGGAGAAGTCGTATGGGTGCGAGAGCACCAACTGTCAAAAGCTGCGGAAGGCTTCACAGCGAAATTGGCCCCAAAATATGGCGGACCATACAGCATAAAGGCGTACATTTCGCCAGTAATTTGCCTACTAAAGAGCAAAAATGGAAGGCGAGAACGCACAGCACACGTTAGCGATCTAAAGCCGCAAAATGGTACGGAGGACGAGACGAAAGACACACAAACAGAACGGAAGCAAGATACACAATTAAATGTAAACGTCACCCGGCAATCAACACACGGGAAGGACGACGTGTAAGGAAATGGCGGCAGCAGGTATTCCAGAACATATCCAAAAACTCGTTGATATCCCGTAGGCGATATCTGAAAGCAAATAAAAGACTTTAGAAAAAGAAACAAAAGAAAATAAAACCACAGAAAACAAAAACACAGAAAACTTACATGAAGCTGAAAATAAATAGAAAAAAAAAAGAGAAAGAGAAAAGATTAGAAAACATGGAAAAATAGGAAAAAAAAGTTATAATAATAAATAAAAAAAGAAAAAAAAATTAAAATAAAATAATAAATAAGTATACAAAAAAAAAAAATATATATATATTAAAACAAAAAGAGAAAAAAAAAAATATATAAAAATAAAAAATGAAAAAAAATTTATATTAAAATAAAAATAAAAGAAAAAAAAAAAACAGGGTATTCACTAGCACATCATGGAAAAATTTATAAAACAAGAAATGTAAGACAAAATTACGGTACCTTAAAAAGGACGGTAAATAGAAAGACAGGCAAAGAAAACTAAGAGGATTTTCAACTATAAAAGAGGCTGCGTACGTACAGCCAACCTCTTTAACAAAACAACTGGCGAGAAGGTATAATGGCACCAAAAATGACGAAAGCGAAGGCAAATCTAGCTTCAGCGGCTAGTCGGCGATGCTCGCAGCGGTTGCTGCAGAAGCGGGCCGACGTGCTGGAGTTAGACGCGTCACCGCTACGTCAGGACGACAGCAGCATCGTCAGTATAGAGAGTAGCCTAATCGCACCAACAACGGCATGGGATTCAGAGATGGGGGAGATGACCGAGGAATGGATGGCCTGGCAAATGGGGCATGACGACTCAGACGCCGAGGCCAAAAGCGGTTATATGCCACCTGGATGGGACGACAAGCCGGCCCCGGTCATCAGCCTAGACACGGACGAAGAGGAGGAGGCAGACGAGGTGGCAGTGCCAAAACCAAAATGGCTCTGGGAAGAGTCAACCACTGAGGCGGATGCGGAGGAAGCGGACACGGAAGAACCACAAATGGAGTGGACAAAGCAACCGATGCCGCCAGTGCCAACAGTGACGACCCATAGGCAGAAATATCTTTCGAACGGGCACTGGGAACATAAAGTGACGGTGGAAATCGTGTGGAGGGAGCCAGCGACGACAGCGTGGGAGGTAAAGGAAGACGTGGAAAGTGGGGACGAAACGCCACAACGACCTCCATCACCGGCACCAGCACCACAACGGCTGCCAACGCTGACACCAGCACCACAACGGCTGCCATCGCCGGCACCAGCACCACAATGGCCACCATCGCCGCCACTAGCACCACAAGGACCACAAGTCGAGGACTTACCGGAAGTTGAACCACCGCCACTGAAGCTAAATACCGGGTTGGTGGCGTCAAAGTGGCTGGAGCTGGAGCGGCAACACTGGCCAACACAGGTGCGTTTAGCGGTAGCGGAGTCCAGGCTGACCAGGAGAGCCAACATAATGATTTATGTTCGGGGGGTGCGCCATCGCATAAAATTTATGCAAGGGGGGGCGAGGGTGTTTAGGCAGCAGGCTAGCACCTGTTAATATATAAAAACGAAAAGCAAGAAGAAAAAAGTAAAAGAAAAAAAAAACATGAAGTGAAAAATAAATAAAATGAACATTAAATAATAGTTTTATACTTACCAGGGGGGGAACAGGAACCGGGAACTGGCGGGCCTGCATGGAAAGCCATGCAGTGCGAGGCCAGAAAATTAGGCAAAACACAAAATTTAACATATTTTTTAACAAATTGGCAATTTTTCAGCCTTTGTTGTGACCGGCGTCCGCTTAGAGCGGCAAGATCAGGGATGCAATCGATAACACTGGGCCGTTAACAGAAGGGAAATTTTAACAGTGGGAAGCAAATAGGCAAATGTTAACGGATGGCGGGAAGTTTAAAAGAGGGAAGTTAAACAAAAACAGAGGGCGGGCAATTTAAAACGTTAAAGCAATATAGCAGGCGTGAGAAAAATTCATAAATTAATTTTTTTTCTCGAAGAAAGGGGGGAGTGTGAGAACATAGATATTCTCACAAGGAGTATAATAAGAATAATAATAAAATATAAGGTATAATAGTACTTAATGATAATAATAATAATAATATATAAATAATATTCATAGATAAAATAAGTAATAATAATAATAATAATAAAATAATAATAATAATTAATAATAATAATAATTATGATAATAATTATAATATAAACACATATATAAAAGAGGTTAAAGAACCGTTGCAACCAATGATGGAGAAGTACCAGCAACAGCCAAGCGTAAGCAAAACTCGCTGTTGCTATGCAGAGCAATTAACTGTTGGCGAAGAATGGAAAGTTACCAACAGCCGAAACGCCAAGCGGGGCCTGGCCGAAAAGCGGGGCCTAGCCGACAACGCCAAGCGGGGCCTGGCCGAAAAGCGGGGCCTAGCCGACAACGTCAAGCGGGGCCTTACCGAAGTTGCAAGAGAGCGGAACGATGGAAATGGAACGGGGCGTAAAGGCCAAAGACGCGAGCGGGGCCTGCTGAGCGAGACACGAAGGGGCCGAAGACGCGAAGCGGGGCCTGCCAACGGCCTATATAAGGAGCAGCAACGCCCAAGGCAGGCAGTTAAGTGAAAACGGAGCTACGAGCGAGTGCGAGAACGGGGAAAGTCTTAAGTATAAGTAGTAAAGTTAAAGTTCAGCGAGTTTGGCGAGAGCGGATGTAAGCTGACAAGTTATACGTGCGAATTACCATCGATAAACTGTACGAAGCTTGGCGATTGCCCAGCGGGTCAGAATATCTTGGCAAGCCGTAAGATTTGTGCAGCGTTTTCGTGCCAATACGGGCTGAAAGTTAGCTATATAGGGAAGCGCAGAATCAGCGAGTTTGGCGAGTCTGACGAGTCAACGAGCGAGTCTAAATAGCCGTACGTAGCTTGGCGATTGCCCAGCGGGTCGGAGTATTTTGACGGGCCGTGAGACGGGTCAACGAACGGGCCAATACGGGCTGAAGAAGCGAATGTAGCAGCGAAAGGAGATGAGAAACTAGTCAAAACGAATGCGAACAACTTTGTTAAACGAAAGAATAGCCAAAACGAATACGAACACATTGTAAAACGATAAACGAACTGAAACAAATATAAACGATTTGTGAATAGAGAAAAGTACCAATAAATGCAAATGATTCGAGTGTGAATAGAAATTGATCGAGTGTTCTTATTTATTAGCGCAAGTGCTTCAAATTATAAATTTGTTGTACGAGCTCATCCAGCTGAAATTAGCCAAGGCATAAATCGGCCAAAATAAAGGTTCGTTACAAGGGATCACTTAAAGCGTCAGCACAGTACCTAAGTATACAAGCTGGCACTCCGTCAGGCCCTGGGGAGAAGACCGGTTTAATTTGATTAAGACTGCTAAGTACCGAACTTTTAGTGATGATTGGCCCAAAGATGCAATTAGACCGTTGTTGATAGTATGGGTAAGGAATATCTAAATCGTTAGCAGACGAGTACGTGGTTTGAAAAAATTCAGCAAACAGATCAGCAGAGGCTTGATCATTGGCTGCTTTCGTATTTTCAAGGTAAACTGATGGAGACAATGAAGACGACTTTCGCTTAGA
>JAWNNJ010001998.1:0-103767 GCA_035045125.1 Hypselothyrea guttata
GTTTAAAAGCTATATACTTGAAATTTGGCATGTACGCAGCCTATGGCATTATCCATCAATGCTGTGAATTACATTAGGAACGAAAAAGAAACAGCGAAGATAGATAAGACAAAGAAGCCACCTAGATCTTGCAAACTATAAGAGCTAGAAATACTATTTTTTGGTATTTAGGTTCTCTTATGCAGCAATCAGATCAAGTTTGTTTTGGTTTTTTGATAACTCCTCTCTTTTCTTCGCTAACCGAAAAACCAATTTAGCAACAGTTTGTAGTTTAAAAGCTTTAGTTTTAAAGCTAAAGATTTAGTATATGGCACGTACGTAGTCTATGACAACCCCCATCGATGCTGTGAATTACATTACGATCGGATAAGAAACAGCGAAGAAAACACAAAGTACAGGGTCTACTACTGTCGGTTACGTCCGACTGTAGCTCCGTCCTTACTGGTTTTATTTTAAATATTTACTTTATTTTTATACATTTTAATTTAATTCATAACGTCAATCATTTTTTGTTTGTGTTTTTTTTTTGTCTGTGGAACGTTTAAAATCTAATTTTTGTAATTAATTTAAGTGTTGTAACTAAAAGGTCTGCATAACAAAACATTTTCGCTTAGATTTCAGATACGAGACTATCGGAAAATGTAATTTTTAGTTAGATTAAATGCACATATATTAAATAATTAAATTATTTAATTAATTTTTGTATACATTGAATTTTTACTTATTTTCCAACGCCAGCCATGTTTCTCGGTTTATGTACAGCAACTTCTACACCATTTGTCAAGTTTCTGTTAGCTTGTTTTTTGCAACACATGCAAGTAAAATATTTATACATACAGAAATACGCGACCGCAATGGATTTTTGTGGTAACTGCATGTACAAAATAAAAAATAAAACACAGCGAACAAAACAAGCCAAAAAAACAAAAATGAAGAGAATAAATGCAGAGAATTTGTGACGTCACAGAGTGCGCGAAAAACGTATAAAGATGAAGTTTTGGCTACAATTTGGCTGCTGAGAGTCGCACATATATACGCCGGAAACGCGTATCCATTATCAATCCAAATAACCCGGGCATGCATACAGCCCAATGGACTTCTTCTCCCCCTCAGCTCGGGGGGCAAAGAGTTACGATGGGCATTGACAATGGTTAAAAATTGTTGCGCTCTTACCTGAAAGCCGTAGCCGGCAACAGCATTTTTATATACATATACTACATATATATATAAACTCGTATATGTATATGTAATGCCATATTTTATTGCTCTGGTAGTTGAAAGGAAATGAAAATTGTTTTATGCGGTTACGCCAAAAAGTATGCATCGTGCGGCATTCTTTTTTCTTTTTTTGGCTCTTTTTTATGGTTCACGGGTCGCAAAAAGTTTATTTAAATGTTTGATGAAATGCACAATTTGCGTGACACACCCACTTTTTGCGCCCGCCCTTCACGCAAGTTAAATGTTAATGCAACGCACAAACACAATCAGGTCGAACTGTAGCTCTATATATACGAATATTTATTTGAAATACATTTTTAAGCAGCAGCTGGCGCCACTTCCGCTTTCCGATACAATTAAACTAATTTTCGTGGATGCAAGACAACTTAATTTGCATCCAAGAACAGCAGCTATAACTTGTCCTCGGCTGTCCTCGGCTGTCCTCTGCCTGCACATGTCAATTGGCAGCGCCGTCGATTTAATTCCGCGGCAGCTGCTGCTCATCAGTTTCTTATTTACAAAAGAAATCATGCAATTTGCATTTGTCTCTTTTGGTAACTCGGTTTGGTTTTCGGAATGTCCAAGTACAGCTAGAGGCACACATGCACAGTGTCACAAAAGCGGTGCTCAATTTAGAGCACAAAGTAAAAAAAAAATTAAAAATAAATTTTATCCTTTATATTTGAATGTATCGTATAATTTGGATTGTTATCATATCGCATTTAAATGAATTTTGAAAGCCGCTAAATGCCTTAGCTAGAGCAATGTTTAAAGTTTTAAAAAATAATTCAATATAATATTAATAATATTATTCGAAAGTATTTTCCAACATTAATTTAAATCAATAATTTAATTTAATTAAATGGTTTCATATTTATTTATTTTATATGACGACTAACACAAGTTAACCTAGAAAAAATTAAAAACTTTGACTGAAATATATGTTAATTGATATACTTATTTCCTATATCGGTTAGACGTTCAAGTGAAAGTTCGGCCAGAGAGAGTTAGGCAAGCATTAGTTTGGTCAACAAGAGTTCGACCATCGAGAATTCGACCAGCGAGAGATCGACCTTCGAGAGTTCAGCCAACAAGTGCTCGGCAAGCTAGAGTTCAACCAAGAGAGAGTTCGTCAATCGAGAAAGCGAGAATTCGACTATCGAGAGTTGGGCCAGCGAGACTTTGGTAAGCGGGCCAGCTAGCAAGAGTTTTACATTAATTGACCAACCCTCCGAGGGTCGAAATAATGTTGATATTGAGTTGACGGTTTACTTTTCGAAATACCTTCAATAAACAAAAAATTAATATTCAATTAATTGACGGATTTTTTAAATTTTTTGAACTTGCGAATCAATGTGCCCTCTGTCTGTGGCCAGCTGATTTGCATCCAAACGAAGGCAGAGCCAAAGCCACCGACCAAGTCGCATTGGCAAGCACTGTGCGGATTAATTCATTACACAAACCCGTTCAGCACAAGAAATAATAACAACAATCAAGGTATCAGTCAGCTTAGGGCTCAGTAGCAGGTCGCTCAGCGTATTGGAAAACCTTCTCTGTCCGCCTGCTTCTCCTGCGTCTCCCTGTCGCAGTCTTGGCTCCTTAATGCAACCGAAAACTCATTTGAATTTAGTTTACATTTAATTTAATTTAATTTGCTTTTGGTTTTGCCTTTGGCTTCGACTTGCTCTCTCTCTCTCTCTCTCTTTGCCTCTTTTTGCATTTGCTTCATTACGATTTTTGCTGTTGTCCAAGTCATGATGATGCCTGATTTTCATTAGTTTTTTCCTTATAAGTTGCAAATCGATAACGAGCATTCGTCGAAGTCATATACATATATGACTTGCCCACTCGATAGATCCATGAGTAGTGAGTAGTGAGTGGTGAATAGTGAGCAGTGAGTAGTGAATAGTGAGTAGTGAGTTGTGAGTTGTGAGTTGTGAGTAGTGAGTTGTGAGCAGTCTGAACCACCCAAAAGCTTCCAGGCAGAGGAGCGAGACTGCAGCTGTTATCTGGCATGCGCATTGACCACGCTTAGCCCACGGGCCAAGGAGCGCTTGTGAGTTATAGTATGTAAAGCTGAGCTGCAATCACATAAATTGTGTGCATTGTTTCGCTAGATTTCATTAGAGCGAGACCACCAGAGAGCTCACCTGGCCTGCCACTGACACTGATACCTCAATAGTTCTATTCAAAAAGGTCTCACAGATGTCTGCTGCTAAATAAGTCTTAATAGATCAATTAAAATGTTTGTGGCTCAATTAGTTGCATTTTACTTTAATTAGATAGCCAGCCAAATTTACATAAGCACATTCATCTATAAACCGAAAACTTCATCGCACTTTAATCTGTTGCATTTATTTATAAATATATACATAGATCATCTTTTCAATTTAATTATAAATACTTGAATCATCTTGAAAACTATTCCATTTATTTATAAATATATAGATCATTTTTAAAAATTATTTATAAAAACGACTTACTCACATATACACACAAGTTTGACAATTCCCGTTACTAAAATCACTAATGAGAATGTTGGCAACATTCGAAATAGTACTATCTGACCAAAGCCAAATTTTTCCATTAAAAATTTTCCATTGCTAGACGTTGAGCGCGAATTTTCACCGTCAGTTATAAAGTCACACGTCGCTTTACAATTGTAAAATAAAATAAAATTTGAGTAAAATATAAAAACTATATAAATCATCGTTAAAACTTAACCAATTTTACTATCGAAACTTTCTTCTTATCTGCGTTTACAGAAACCAAATATGTGCAAAGGAAGCAGTTACAGATGGACGCAACCGACACTAGCAGACCCTGTAGTTTGCTATATAAAGCACCAAAGCTGCGCCAAATTTAATAGAATCTGGCAACCTTCTTTAGTTTATCTCTTTTATTTATTATTGTTTTTTTTATCTAGGAGATATTACCTCTACAATATCTATCTAATTAGCAGCGCTTTTTAAGTGGTTAGACTCTATTCTAAATCATATATAAATCCAATTCTTCAGTCTATCAATGTCACTGATGTTTATAAGGCTGCTTTAAGCAAATTATAAAATTGAAATATTTAATTTATATCCCAAACACTGTACACAATGCCAAGCAGCGTCAACATTTCGCAATTTCAATGGACGCACAAAGACAAATTAGCATACGTTTAGACCGAACTCAAGACAACAATCTATACAATACTTCCCGTATCCCCTGCCCAACAAAATTAACCCTTTTTTGATGCCGTTGGGACGTCGTCGTCGTCGTCGTCGTCGTCGTCACATAATTAAAATGCATAATTATGCCGAAAATGCGACATTTCAGGGCAAATTACGACAAATGCTGATGCCGAATTTGGAAATGCAAATCAATTGATGGCCACATACATATAGATGGGAGTCTGCGGTGGCAGGGGCAAGGGCAGTGGCAGGGGCATGTCTCAAGTAGGCAACCCAAAGCGTCCGGTTGGCTGTGGCATTATCATTGGATACGCAGTTGTGCCAAAAAATCTACTTCTGATTAGCATAAAATTTCATTCGACAAAAGTTTATTGAGTTTTGCATTAATTGTGAACCGGGCGGTTGGAAAACCCTTTAAGATATGCTTTCGAGGTGCACGGGGCATGTGGGGCGGTAAGGTGCGTAGACAATTAATCTGGAAATTGGGCAATATTTGACTTTTGTAGTCCTTCCTGCCTTGCTTCCATTTGGCCATCAGCAACTTTATCATCATCTGGCTTTTTAATGGCTAAATTTGAATTGCTAATAACTGGAGGGGGTTATTTTTGGTTTTTGCCTTTGGTTTTGGCCGCTTTCGGGGTTTTCCATGTTGACATATCGAGCCATATAACATAATGAACGCTTTCGCTGCAGTTTTGTCAGAGGGCGGGGGCACACCCCTTGGCATATTGTTTGCTATTTATTTAAATAATGTGCCGCATAATTTGGAAAAATACTTTTGTCAGTTTAATTTGAATTTGTTTTCGGATCTAATTAGAATTTACTCGCCAGTCTTGAAGACATCTACAAATGAACAGAACTTCAGCGAGATTTCTCTGTATGCAAAACATTAGAAGGGGATTTTATCGATTAATTTAGCAATCGTTAATAATCAAAATTATAGTACTTAGTAATCTGGTAACATTTACATACAAACACAATTCAAATTTAAATTATTTTAAAATCCGTAGTACAAACCTTTGTAGATATGTAAAAATTTAAATAAAAATTGTATGTAAATTTCTCAACTAAATTTTTTATTAACGACCAAGCAATACTTAATTTTTCATTTGAATATCAATACCTGGTAAGTCCCAAGCCTCCCCAAAAATTATTCTTCTATACACAATAATTTAATTTCTAATCTAAATATTTATTTATATTTAAAATATTTATTTCTTCAAAGTTAAAGCCAAATTCGCTTAGTCGTTGTCGAAACTTAACAATCGATGTTTGATTAATTTTTAAACAATTGATAATATCAATATTGCTTGCTCTAGATGTTAACTGTTTAATCCTTAAATTTCTTTAATTTATGCCATATTTTGCATTACCATTTTATGAAAATTTTAAAAAGGCGTCAGCCAATTTGCCTAATTAGAAAATTGCATTTAGCACGCGCACTAATTTCAGGCAAACAAATTGGCACACGAAGCGAGGACTCGGAGGCTGCCTCAGAACCTAACTGACTGGAGGCTGCCCCTTGGCTGTGACACAATCTAATTGCATACTTTGGGGGCGCATAACTTTGCACTAAAATTAACCTGTAACCTATTTTGCAAGCTGCCGCCCATAATGAAGGATGCGCGGATGCAAATGAACTGCTGCAAGCTGCCAGCTGCCAGATGGCAACTGAGGCAACACAGGCAACAGAGGAGAAAACTGAGGCAACAGCAGCAGCCGTGTGGCAAATGGCAAAGGACACGTCCGTGCAACGCGTGAAATTCTATTCCTTGACTCAACATCATCAGCATTCGCATCGTCATGATTATGACTTGGCCACGGCAGAGCACAGCTTCTACTTAATTGCACGAATTTCATTTGGTGTAAATTAACAGCAATTTCAGCAGGGTCACCCAGCGAAAGTGCAGGTAAATAGTGGCAAACCAGTCAGCGGAAGGACTGGGGGCGTGGCATTCTCAAGGATATAATCCGCCCACTATCAAAGTGCTCTTTAAGTTCGCTGTTAAGTGCAATTCTTGCATGATGTAATAACTTTTAGCCACTCTATATTCAAATTTAACTCCAAAATCTATATTGTTTTATTATGACAGGGGATGTTTTATCTAATATACAACTCTTGCTGGTTCAAATCTCGCTGGTGCAGCACTCGCTGGTGCAACACTCGCTGGTGCAACACTCGCTGGTGCAACACTCGCTAGTGCAACACTCGCTGGTGCAACACTCGCTGGTGCAACACTCGCTGGTGCTACACTCGCTGGTGCAACACTCGCTAGGCGAACTCTCGCTAGTCCAATTCAGCAAGAACCACAGTTCGGCCAACGACTGTTCGGCCAACGAGAGTTTGCACCAGTAGAGTTCGGCCAACAAGAGTTCGGCTAACTAAACATGACAGCCAGATCTAGGCTGCTGGAACAAGACAGCAATAGCAAGGCAGCAAGAGCTAAGCCTAAAAAAAACATGGGTGATTTTATGGATTAAATTAAAAAGTAATATAAATATATAAATATTCAAACAATACAAACAAATAAATTTAATAAATAATTTAAATATTTTAAATGCACTTATAATTATAATTATAATTTCCAATAAATTTTGAAATCTACGCCTAAATGTTGTGTAGCGCAGCCCTTTTAGTTACAGCATTTAAATAAATTATATAAAACAGATTTTAAAAGTATTTATCTCTACTAGCATAAATATCATTCCAAATTGGCAAAGCGAATGCTGGCTGAGCTGCAATCACCCAAGAACCGTTACAGCCTATCAGCTTATCTCTAATTCCGATCTGCACATAATTCAACACACTCACTCCAACATAATGTGCTGAGAGAGTCAGCAAGAGCGCGCAAAAATGAGAGCGGCTGCGTATGCAGGCTATGCGGAAAGCTTATCATCGATGAGTCATCGTAGTAGGAGCGCATAAGTTGAATTGCCGAAGCGCTCTCTTTTTGGCATCGCCTGATCAAGAGACAGTGGGAGAGCAGACTGTAAGCACTACAAAAACTGCTGGGTGAGGATCTGCTTATCAGTAAAGAGACTGCAGTCGCGTGGCTTGGAGGTGTAAAGAGTGCGTAAGTTGCAAATGTGAATTGAAATAAATTTAACGTTCAATCTATTATTTAATTAAAATTTTACATTAATATATAACACTAATAATATTTCAATAGGTCGGCAACCGAGGGTTCGGTAAGCGCGAGTTCGACCAGTAAAAGTTCGGCCAGCACGAGATTGGCCAACGAGAGTTAGACCAGCGAGAGTTTAGCGAGTGGAAGTTGGGTCAGCAAGAGTTCGACAAGCGCACGTTCGGTCTGCGAGAGTTCATCTAGCGAGAGTTCAGTTAACGGGAGTTGGAAGCAGTTCAACAACAATAGACATACAACAAACAAAAACAAACTAGGCTTAAATTAAACTGAAATATATTTTAAATGGATACTCACTGTCTAATTAAAATCATTAAAGCTCGTCTATTACTTAGTTTTCTCCAGTTAATTGACATAATTTTCTGTGTTTGAAATTTGAAATTCAAGGTTCTGCAGCTAGTCAGCCTGAATGTATGCAACGTCAAAATTTAATTGCACTCATAAAATGCATAATCATGCGCGTCATGAGCACCAAGGGGACTATCTCCTCCCCCATACGTACGTAGTATCTGTAAAGTAACAGCAATACGTGATTTGAATACTAATATTTGCATAGTGGAAAGCAGAAAGTGGGTCGTGCTCACAATGTGTCTGAAACTATGTCAATCTGCTAACAAAAGTGCAGCAATTATGGCTATAATTATGTTTAAGTTAAGCTAGGCCGTCAAAAAAATAAAAAAGCTAATGTTTGACGAGTATTCAGTATCGATGAATACCATGTTAATGGCAAAATATCCTCTACAGATAAGAAACATTCCAGAAAATACGAATAATAACAAGTAACATTTTCAAGTCTAGGGATTATCCATAAATTATCTACTTATGGCTTTCATAAGAATTGCATGGATTCCATATAATTCACCTATCGATTCTAAATGAATTTATTATGGATTTGAATTGGATTCAGGATTTCTTATAAATTCCATTTAGATTTCCTATTAATTTCCCATGAATTTTAAATTCCTTATAGATTTCAATAGATTAATTTTGGATTTCCGCTCATTTTTTAATGTATTCCTTAAGGATTTTCAATGGAATCAGTATGAATTCCTTATGGATTCTCTATGGTTAAAAAAACATTGATGATAATTCTCGATTTGTAATTCTTAACAGATATAAAGTATGCTCCTAATTTGAACATCAATTGCATAATAAATTGTAAGACTAGAGAAACTAATTGTACTGCTCAGCATTTCTTTCTCTTATTAAATATCGGAGCATCTCATCTATTGAAAAATAAAGCGAAAATAGCAATATCTTTGTCTATGTTCTGTGTCTGTGCTATCCAGAGAGATTTGGTCGTTTTCTGGCAGCAAAGTTTGCTTTGGCTGCTGCTTAACAATCCATGCTGTGGCCCCAACTGCTGAACATTTTTAATTTATTACGTCTGTCGATGATTTTTCTACTACTTTTTATGGCGATTTAAGCGCGCGCTTCTCCTCCTCCTCCTGCCAAGCAAATGCCCAAAAATATGGCACGAAAAAAGGGACACCCCGGCTGTATATGGACGGTATATGCATGTGTGTGTGTGTGTGTGTGTGTGTGTGTATGCATACATACAATACGAGAGGCGAAATCGCGAATTCGTAATTTTGCATTTTTATACAAATTCCGCGATTTTGTTCTTATTTTTTGATGGAAATGGCAAGAAAAGACACAACAAAAAACTGCACGAAAACCGAAACAGAGGCAACAACTTTTTTCGCATATTCCAAATGGGAGCAGCAGCAGCAGCAACAGCAGCAGCAGTAGCGATGGTCAGCATTGTTTTCCTTAATTAATGTTTAATCAGCAGGACTCGACGAGCCCGTTGCTGACCAAAGCAGCGAACCACATGCGATAATGGCCAAAATAATAAAAATCAACAGCTGAGCAGCAGCACCCCTCGCAAAATATAAATGGGGTGTATTATGTACATACAAATTGTGTATCTGTGTGTGTGTATCTGTGTGCCTGGTATTAATGCTTGGGTGTGCGGCTTAAGGTGGCGCGAATGCCAAACGCGTCCTGCAGCTTCTTTGACGTTTTTGTTTTTTATGTCTTTTTGGCCTTTTCGTTTTGTTGCCAATCTCTACTGAACCGAAACCCACGCGTTGTTTTGAGTATTTCAAAAATAAGAACAAGTGGAAAGCGTCAGCTTCATCATACCGAATATTTGCATGCTCTACACTTAGTTAACTTGCCCAAATTTTCAGTCAAAATTATGCAAAGTTGTAGGCATTTATATGCAGAAAAAAGCTATAAAAAGCTATATCTTTTAAATGCTGTTTAATTAATCTGAATTTATACATTTTGAATATATGTAGAACCGCTAATTATATCTGAAACGTACTTTCATCAACACTTTTTAATTTTTTGAAAATAAAGACTGAGTTAGTTTCACCCTAAAACAGAGCAAAACATTATACGCCAAATAGTTTTAATCAATAATAAATAATAATACGGCAATACTCTACATTCCTTTGCTTTAACAAAAATGTAGTAAAATAAATTATATTTATCGACTAATAATAATAATAAACGATGTATAAATTCAATATTTCAAATATTGAAGTATTTACAATATTGTCATTAAATTGACCACTCAAAAATCTAAAAACTTCGTATTATGAATGTAAAAATAAAATAATAGATTCAAATGCTTTTTAAAATTTTAAGGGCTATGTGCACACCAAAATAAAATAATTATTTATTAATCATAATTATTCTAATAAAATGCTTTACTTTGTTCGGGACATCGGACTGATGGGGGAGCTCCAGGAGGGCTCCTGTAGGGGGTACAATAGATCTTTTAGGTCGCAGTGCAAGTTTTTTCCACACTAATAATAATTATAATTATTCTATTGAACTATTAGGGTTTTTTTTATTTTTGAAAATATTAAATGTAGTTAAACAAAATCACCTGCTTTTTATAAACCCATTTTTTTACAATATGATATATTTTAAATAAAAAAGATATCTTTGAATGGAGTATTGAATAATTTTCCACAGTCCAGAAGTTCATCCGACAATTGTAGTTTTAATGAGACTTCACATAACCAAAGAGAACTGAGCTTATAGAATTTCTGTTACATATTTAATGGCTGAAACAAAATACTCTTTGCCAGAGCAAACAAACGCTGCAGGAAGAGGGTTTGGGCTTGAGCTGTTTGTGCGAATACGCGTATGAGTTGGAGTCCAAGAGAAAGGCGGAGTAGGAGTAGGAGGCGTAGTCGGAGGCGGTTTCGGAGTCTGAGTCGGAGTCAGTGTTGGACTGCAGTGGAAAAACGTAAATGAAAACAAATTCGCGGCCAAGAAAAAATTAACAAAACACAAAACAAACTTTTGGGCTTCACGTGCACCCCATGTACCGACGTGCCAATGGGAGGGGCAGGACTATGTTGGTTTATCCCCACCAACGAGTGTGGAGTTCAATTGTGAATTGGGTGGGGAGTACGAAGGGGAGTGGGGAGAGTGGAGAGTGGAGGATGGGCAGCTGTCGCTGCACATTTTCCAGAGCTCGCTTGGTCATAATCAGCACGAACGGAGCATTGTTGCAAGTTGTCTCAGGGGCCGTTGGGTGGCGACCATTTGGCCAAAACGTTGACCAACTCCAGACCCAGCCCCTTGGACCCAACAAACCTGCGAATAAAATAAAAATGAGCAAGACAAATTTACGCGATATAAAAAGAGTATATATGAGACTGTGTGTGTGTGTATGTGGCAACCGCTAAAAATGGCAATGCAAAATATTTTTTGCAGCCAAAGTCCAGGACATGAGTTTGGGCACTTCTGTCGCAATTGGAGCTGAAGCTGGGAGCTGCAAACTGGGAAGCCGGGAAACCGGGAAACTGGGAAACTGGGAAGCTGGGAGCTGGTCAGACGACAATCGAATGCTTTATTTTTATTTTGATTCTTGCTCGTTTTCGTTTTCGCTCTCGATTTTTGTGTTTTACACTTTATTTTGTGGACTCTTCACGTGTTGTCTGCCAGCGCAGGGGGTACGGGGCAAGGGGAGCCGAAGAGGGGCAGACAGAAGCAGTTGGTACAATTGGACTTGGTGCGCTGGTCAATTGCTAGCCAAGTTCTGGCTTCGATGTGACCAGAGAGAGTCTGGGGTGAATTCTAACGGTAGATTACTGCCCATCTACTGCAGTTTACACACAAGTACATATGTGTTGGTATGAGTGTATGTGTGTGTGTGCTGCTGTAGGCCTTCATTGTTGTTGCCTTCATTTGGCTTTTGGCTCTGACAATGAGATTGATGCTAGTTTGTAAAGCGATACAGGTACAGTTGTCCTCCAATAAAATTAAGTGCACAAGTGAAAAAACGTTTAGCGGGTATTCGATATCTTGGTATAAATAAAATTGGTAAAATAATCGAATTAATCGAGTTAATAAAATAATTATTTGATTTTACTATATACTTTTTAATTTAATAATAAATACTTTATTTATTAAATTAACATCATTTACACAGTGAAAATCAAATCAAATCTTAATGTAAAGATCGACCATCGTGAGTTCGGTCAGCGAGAGTTGGACCATCGAGAGTTGGGCCAGAGAATGTTAGTTCAGCGATAGTTCGTTCAACGGGAGTTCGGCCATCGACAGATGTTAGTTAGGCCAACGAGAGTTAGACCAGAGAGATTTGAACCAGCGAAAGTTAGACCAGCGAGAGTTGAACCAGCGAGAGTTGGACGAGCGAGAGTTGAACCAGCGAGAGTTTAGCTAGCGAGAAATGGGCCAGCAAAAGTTTTTCCCAGCAAGAGTTAGACGGATAAATGTAAAAATAATTCTGCCTGTGCCCAAATAATCATTAATTTTTGAAGTTCCAAAATTTTAACAGTAAGTTAAAATGAAAATTAATTTAAGAATTCAGCAAGTACCAACTAAAAATAAATATAATTGTAAATAAATAATTCCAAGCAACAATTTTGAAATGAACTGTATACAGTTGTGTTTACTTGATCAATTTAACGCCAACATAACTTAACGAGGCTAAAAGAAATGCAAACAGCAGGCAAAACTGGTGGCAAGTATGGAAAAATACGAAAACTACGCAAAAATTGCAAAACAGGCGGAATACTTGGGTTAAGTTTCGCCCAACGTTCGGAAGCAACCTTCAAAATTTGTTAGAGCTGAAAATCAATAATCGATTGGCAAGACGTGTTGAAAATGCAGTGTGAGGAGCAACAAAATTTCTATGTGTTTACATAAGTGAGGAGTGCAGTATATAGAAATCAGCCTAAGCCCAGCTATCGGAGAAGGGATATAGTATGTGTAACGTATGTGGCTGGAAATTCTAATTTACTTAAATTACATTTTATTCCATTCAATAACTTAAAATGACTTTTGAATGCGCTCGACACGGACACGTAACCGAAAACTTACATGCACAAAGGCAGAGAGAGCCAACTTTTGCGACGTAATGAAAACCTCTGAAATGTATGCAATGGAAATGCATTTTGCAGGCGGCCCACCCAACCAAACCGAACCGAACCAAACCGAAGCGAACCAAACTGAACATGGAGAATCAAAACCAGCGCCAAACCCACGTACCCCCCGTAACCCCGAACCCCGAACCCCAACCCTAGAGCTACACGACTGCAACTTGTACTAATAATAATGCAAATGTCTGCCTGTCATTTCTGTTCATTTACTTAAAGTTCCTTTAACCCACACTACACACACACACACACACACATAGAGAAAGAGTGGCTGGTGGAGGGGGGTAGGGAGCAGTTGGGGGGGGCCGCTGGGCGTCAGAACTTAACTACGCATACTAATACATGCATAGTAAACCCTCGGCGAAAATGCAGAGCAGAGTTTTTGGGTCCTTTAACTGAATTAACTTGTACGGCATAGCCAACAGAAGCCCGAGAGCCTGCCACCCTGCACCCACCCCCCCTCTCCAGGGGTGGGGCATGCAACACTAACCAACTATTGTGCGTCACACGACGAACCCAAAATCCTGGCCCAAGTTACGTTCTCATAACATTTTCGTTTGTAAATTTTGAATTTTCGTAATTCCAAATGAGAATGCAAGGCAGTCAGCTACAGCCCCCTTGCCCCATCCCTCCGCCCCTCATTCTAACTTGGGCCAAAACAACTAGCTTGCCCCTGCCCCTGCCCCTGCCCCTGCCACTCCCCTCCACAGCTAACACTGCGGCAGACTTAGACTTGGTCATTTTATGCGTTTGATGCTAATTTTCCAAGGCGGTTTGGCAGCGTTGGCAGGCACGCTGCCTTGGTATTGGTGTTGTCAGCGTGTGTGTGTGTGTGAGTGTATGTATGTGTGTGTGTGTGTTGCTTGGTTTCCGTTCTGGCTAGCAGAGGGTGTGGCTGGTAGCTTTGTTAATGCCAAAAACTTAAGCAGCCGTAGCTTCGTCGTCGTCGTCGATGTCCAAAAGGGGTAAGGCGGTATGTGTGTGTGTGTGTGTGTCTCTGTGTGTGTGGACAGTTGTATAATTGTGTGTTGTTGCTGCTGTTGTTATGCTGTACATAGACAGAGAGACAGCAGCAGCAGCAGCAAGTCATCTACATGAGTGCAAGTAGCTGGCTGCATGTCCTGACGCTTCCTGCTGTCTCTGCAGCACAAACGCACTAAACGTGTTGTTGTTTGTGTTGTTGTTGTTGCTGCTGCTGTTGTTGTTGTGTTTGCAGTTATCGGTGCGGAATAGGCTTTTGTATTTGCTCAAAATAAGGAAAATGAAGCAGCAGCAGCAGCGGCAGCAAGTGCCAACTGGCCAAAGCGACAGCGACGGCGACAGCGACTGCGACGGCGACTGCGACTGCGACTGCGACTGCGACTGAGAATTCGACTTCAACTGAGACCGAGACAGTGGCAGCTTTTAATATATGCAGACAAGTGCTTAATTAAGGCAGAGGCGTCGTTGAAATCTGCCAGTGGAGAGGGGGAGCTCAATTAGCAGAAATGTTGTATTTATTCCTCTAAGCAGCCATGCACTAATAATAATGCCATAATACATTTGCTTTAGCTAATCACAAACTAGAAAAGGTACAAAAATCCTTGGCAGTATATAGTATATTTTTTATATTCTCGATTAAGTCAATGCAGACCTATCTGTTTTGTCTGTCCATCTGTCTGTATATGTATGCCATACACAGATAAAGTATCAATATAATAAAATATAGTTTTCATTACTTTAAAATTCGCAATTGGAGGGCATTCGAACCGTCATACAAAAGGTATTGAATCACAGATCACGAATATTTTTTAATTTTATAACATAATCTACTTGGTTCAAAAAATATTCGAAATTAATTTTTATTTTCAATTTGTAAAATAGTTGTTAAAGGATAATTTTTTAATGTCTATAATAAAAATTTAATACACAATTTTTATTTAAATTTTTTTTATTAAAATTAAAGAAAATTCTTTTTAATATATTAATTACTTAAATTAAATTTACGAATTGCATAACAATTGTAAAAAATAAGTCTTTTTACAACGGTGTCGCGGTGTTTTTGTTTTTTTGTGGGCTTACATTTTTTAAATTCATAATTATTATTTGCGATTCCCGTTTGCATTACTTTTCCAACAGTTGTAATGCAGTTTTTGGCAAACTCTTGCTCTATTGACTTTGAACAAATTTTAAAGATGTCACCATCTGCATTACAAGTTATGTAAGTTGTAATCAACAGCTTAGTGTTGAACGTCCTATGTGAGCTCCTAATTCTGTTATTGAGAGTAACAGTAACAGCTGCTTTACGTTAAGCTGTTACTCTCTTTTCGTAAAACAAAGACGAAGAGAAACGAAATATTCTTCAGAGCGCGAGAGCAATGTGCTGAGCGAAGTCAACTAAGCATGTGTTTTTGGATAATATTTCTGATAGATCGCAAATAAATAAGCTGTTAACAGTTAATTTCAAGCTCCGTTACAAGAATAAAGAATAAATAAGGCAGTATTGCTGCTGCGCTGATATGATATTTGGGGTTTGATATGATATTTTGCTGCCTATGCTATTTCGTTAATACTTTATATAGTTATAAATTAAAGAAATGGAAGAGTCCGGCCTCAACGTCATAAGCTTAGAAAAAAGTAATCGACAAACTTATAAATTATAAATTATTGTATACTATTATAGTATTTAAAATATAGTGTGCAGGGTATGCAAGAGTTCGGTGCATCCGACTTATCGGCGATCGATTGATAATATTATAAATTAATTTATTTAATTTATTTATGCACAAATGCCAAACAATGAATATGTTTATTTCCAATATAAATATGGTAATATACCAAAATTTAAGTTGGATTCTAGCCCGAATTTTCGCTTTCCCAGCTGGACTACGCCTCTGGCTTGGACTAATTCATTTACACTGCAATAGTTCATTTATATATGGCAAGGCAAACGCACACTGTGACTGTAAGAGGGGGGCAGTGACAGCGGGGTTTATGGAGGGGCTGATAGGGAGGGGGAGAGGGGGCAAATGCAAGACCCACTTATGTATTATATGCGAAAATTTAGTTATGTACATGCAACTAAATACATGCACAGACGACAGACCGATGTCTAATTGTACACACACATACACACTATCAAATTCCACATTTGCACACACACACACACACACACACACATACACAGTGATAGAAAGAGAGACAGGCTATGCAAGCAGAAGACATGGACATGGACAAAGTATGTTGGTGTCGTCGTCAAATGAATCTCATTTGCATTTAAATTAGGAACCTCGAAGAAGCAGCAGTAGGAGCAGAGGCAGAGGCAGCAGCAGAGGCAGAGGCAGAGGCAGCGACAGCAAGAGTTGGCCAGAACGTCCGTTTGCCTGGCTGACAAGCAGCGTCCTTCCCCACACCCGACTCTCCACGCCCCACGCCCCACGCCCACTTGGGCACAGTCAGAGCTGGAGACATTACCACACCCAGACCATAACCTGGCCCATGTTGCATGACGTCGACGTCGACGTCGTCGGCTTGACGTCAGCGACTGGCGTCGACGACTTTGCTGCATAAAATCTGTTTCAACATTTCGATAAATTTCTTAGATGCCCCCTCCACCCTTCACTCTCTCTCGTCTGAGGCAGTGCCCAGAGGGTTTGCAGCTTGTTTTTGGGCATCCCAACCCTCCTCCCCCTTTGGATTAGTGCTTAGTTTTGTCTCTTCTGCATGTGTGTGAGTGCAGCCACTGCATCAGTATGCGTGTCTGCCGAAATAAATGTTGATAATAATGTTGAATAAAACTTGATTTGTTTACTGCTCCTCAATAGACATACATACATACATACCCATACATACATACGTGTGCATATAGAATGTGCATGTACTGGACACTCAATACATATTGCATATAATGAGTTTGCATATAGAGAAAATGAAGGATACAAAGTGCAGTTTTCGGCAGACTGGACAGACGGAACTGCCACTGCTGCACAGTGGTACGCATGGCTCAAATAAGTCTCTCAATATTACGTTAACTGCAAATTAAAAACAAGTTTATTTATATGTAACAAATAAAAGACAATTATTCAATGTTCACTAAGATTATTATTAAAATTTAACAGAATAATTTGTATTAAATTAAAAAATAAAAACAAATCAAGCAGAAGAAAATTAAATAATCAAATAATCAATACAAACTTACATAAAATAATAATAAATAAAAAAACATAATTGAAATTTACTTAAAGAAAATATAAAATTATAAAACAAATAAAAATTAATCAAATTAATATTAAAATAGAATAAAATAAAATAAAATGACTTCAAATCAAACAAATAAAAATTTTAACAAATAAAAAATACATAGATATTCAAATTATATTTTATTTAAAAAATTAATAATTTAGAATAAGGAAACAAATAATAATAAAATTCCAAATTAATTGATATCATTTTAATAAAATAATATACAATAGTAAAAATTGTTCATTAAATTTGTAGTAATTTTAATTTAATAATAAATATGAAATATAGATATATATAAATCGCTCTATGGCATTATGTATGTATTTTATAAGTATTATATATTATATTGAATATGTATTATCTTGTCTGTTTATTTTTTAAATTTTAGCACTGCGTTTTGCTGCTTGGCACCACTGTGCAAATAAACACCATGCTACACTCAACACTCATCTGCATATTGACCATTAGTTCTAATCATTTTATATGCCTAAAGAGACAACACACAGTCGAGCAGCCGAAGCACAAAACAGTCTGTCTTTGTCGTCTGAGCACACACGGATGCACACAGACACAGACACAGACACAGATACACAGACACAGGCACACACAAGTGAATAGGGAAATGCATTAAGATGGACGGACGGACAGCAGAAGTTGCAGGCCGAGCTGTGTGTGTATGTGTGTACATAGATACCTGCATATAAAATAATCTGTTTACTATAAATATCATTTCATATGCAACGTAAATACATAAAAGGCAACACAAACACACACACACTCTTACAGAGTGCACGCACACATATGCAGCACATACCTGCATGCTTAGAATACAACGATGGCATCAAGTAAATTTGCAGCACATCAAAGTTATACGAAATATGCATTAAATAAGCAGTGGCAGCTGCGAGGGAGGGGGCAGGGCTGTCGATGCTGGATCGTTGGCAGTTGTTGTCTGCTGCATATCCTTAACAAAATGTATGTGCACTGTAAGAAATACACTACACAAAGCAAGGCATATTTTGTACAAATTTGAATACCCTGTAACCATTAAAAATTAAAAAAAAAATGATTTAAAAAGAATTTATAACTTTGTAAGAAGACTAAAGGAGTCGTGGCATAGCCCACAAAGTAAATATAGCATAAATTTACCTATTTAAAAATTTGAATATATATTTATGTAAACATATAATTCTGTATTAGGTAGAAATAATAAATATCTTCGCATCAATTCTTTAAATTTAATCAAAATCGCTCTATAATTAATAGAGATATGGTAAATCAAAGTTTTGCTTATCTAATAGATGTGTTGCTAGAATTTTAGATGCTAAATAATTATTACTTATTAAATTAATATTGTGAATAAATATTATATTGTGGATATAAGATATTTTATATTGCTTCAACACATATAATATTATATACAGTAGAATCCGGTTATAGCGACATTCAAGGGACCGACGATTTTACGTCGTTATATCCGGCAGACGCACTATCCGAAAGGAGCAAAAAAAATTTTTTTTGTATATTATGGATGCCATGTTCGTAATAGGTTTTAAAATAAAACAAATTAATTTTTTAATCAAAACAAAAAATTTAATACAGTAGAATCCGGTTATAGCGACTTTCAAGGGACCGACGTCGTTATATCCGGAAGACAAAATCCATGATTTTGTTTCTTTTTCGTATTGGAAAAACACAAAATCCATGATTTTGTTTGCTTCTTTTAGCATTGTTAAAGAAATCAAATTTTCCTCTTTAAAGTTTTTTTTTTGTTCGGCACGTCGCAATATCCGGTTGAATTGAAATGAAAATTGAATTGAAATTGAAAAATCTCGTCGTTATAAGCGGTTTGTCGCTAAAAGCGGAGTCGTTATAAGCGGAGGCCGTTTCATATAAGTTTGTATGGGGACCAACCAAACCATCGAGTTTTCGTCGCAATAACCGGACGGACGCTATAAGCGGCGTCGTTATAACCGGATTCTACTGTATATATTTATTATTATACGACTGTGTGATCTCGCTCGCAGTGCAAGATTTTTATAAAATCAAGAAATTCCAAGAAAACGGCAACTATTCACATTTAATGCTCAGTAAGAGCTTTACAAAATCTTCGATTTTTGCACAGTATTTGTGTGCATGTATTCTTGAGTTTCTAATTAGAAGTGATACACACACACACACGCATAAAGAGGCAAGGCTATTTGGCCCAGCATATCTGAGGCGCCTGCAAGTATGCAACGTTCAATGCAGCTGTTATAAATTGTTGCAGCAGCCTCTGTTGTATGAAAAAACAATGGCCATTATACATGCAGGCATGCATACATGCTGAAATACTTATATACTTATGTACTAACCAAATTAATATACAATATACGATATACAATATATGTATATCCCAACACACACGTCGTATACTGCTTGAAATTGCGCATACGCCGAGCTGCTTTTGTTGGGCCGGTCCAAGCCAAGCCAAGCGCTCTTCAACGACTTGAATTATAATAATTTTAATTAAAAATCTACACACAGCTAGCCGGGCTCCAGTCTGCAGTCTGCTGTCTCGCTCGCTCACATAATTTACAAAAACATCGCTTTAAACTTGAAAACAACAACTTAACAATTTTTTAAGCATAAGCGAATTATGCAAAACTTTTGCTGTTTTTAATTTCCAACCACTCTCAACGCTCCCCTCTCCCTCTTCACTTGTGATTTTTAGTTTTGATTATGGCCAACTACTTTACTGCGTAAGGGGGGTTGGGAGTTGAGGAGGAGGGTTTGCTAGTTGGACTTTGCCGCCGCATAACATTTACCGTTATGCAGTGGCTCAGTTTTGGTTTCATTCCGGTCCAACTTGCTAAGCATTGTCATCCATTTGCTTATTTTGCATATTCATAATTTCGTTTTACGTATTTCAATTAGAATATCATCATGGAAATGTTCTACTTGGAACAATGGATAGCCCAACAGCAGTAGCTCCAAACTGGAAATTGAGAGAGCTCCGCTCGAAAGACTGAGTAAAAACAAGTATTCAAGGTGATGTGCAATTTAAACACTTTTCATTTTGCCTGCAAAGTTTAGTCTTTTGAAATAAATTACAGAAAAAACTAAATAAATTTGAAATTCTCTTTCGAGTGTACTAATAGCAAGATTTTTGTCCAAATAAAATATATTTATAGAGAATGAAGAACTAATATTTTACAGAGTACAACATTTTTCTGGCAATTTTGCTTTTATTATGGTTATTAGAGTTAAACATAAAAATCAATGTTGACACAATGATGTTACACTATTAGGGCTAAATAGAGTTAGCAAAGAATTTAATTTTAATAAAGAGGGTTAAATAATTCTATACCATATTTTATTAAAATTTTATTTTATAGCATTATGTATGCATCATATATTTAACAATTAATAATTTAAATAAATTTTAAATATTTATATATAATTATTAGATTATAAGAAATTATTATTTGACTTTCTTCAATATATATATTTTAATTTCTAGTGACATCGAATAAAATTCCACTGTCAATATTTTGATTCCTATTTTAAATTTGTAATTAAAACAAGACATATATTTATTAGTCATTTCCATATTGAAATATTATCGTTTGTAATTTAGATTACCGTTTTAAATATAAAAATGCAATTAGAATATGTTCAAAAATTGTGGTTTATTATGAATTATTATTAATTATTTATTATTATTAATTATTAATTATTAATATATTTCAATAATATCTATTGACATCAAATATAATTGCCCTTACTATAGTTTGATTCTAATCTAAAATTTATAATTAAAACAAGACATCAATAATGAAACTACATTTGATTAATAAATAAAATGACAATATTAAATTGGTTTTCTAATATATTTAATGCTAGCTGTTAATATCTTATAGAGCTTGCTTCATATTTTGGAGAGTGCCAAAACCTCAAGCAGGAAACTGACGCAGCAGAAACTTTACATACTTTGGGCTGGCTGAATGAAATCTTACATTGACACTGACAACACAAAGTCAAACGTCAAAGTAACAGCTATTATATTGATTATAAATATGAATAGCAGTAACAGCAACAGCAACAGCAACAGCTGCCAGGCCGCAAGCCTGGAAAAGTGCGTTCAGGCCTGGCTGGGAGCTGCAGCTGGCAAAAGGCGATGATGGTAACGATGAGGCTGATGAAGAAGAAGCCAACACCAGCGTCAGCGTCAACGTCAACTTCAACATGTATGTGGTTGCCTTTTGTGACAGCCACAATAACTTACTCATTTTGCTCAATAATAAATGCAATTATGCGCCCGATGCCTGGATGCTGGGATGCTGGGATGATGCGATGGTTGGAGCTTGGCTCTTCTGGGTATATGGGGTGTCGAGTGCTGGATGCTGGTAGCAGCATATGGACTAGCTGCAGCGGTTCTGGTTAGGAAAGGCGAACGCGAACTACGAAATTAATTTAGACACAAAGCCTGGCCGCTGTTGCGGATGGGCTAGAGCTTCGCAGCGGGTCCTTGCATCCTGGCAGGGCCAAAAATTTGCATTTTAGCACAAAATGCTTTTGTTTAGATTTTCTTGTGAATTTAATTTATTGGAAAATTAGCGCATGACGTCAAGCCCCAAACTAATTGAATGCGAAGCGTGCAACAGCAACAGCAACAGCAACAACCACCTCAACTATTAATTGAAGCCATAAAAGTTGAGCCAGCCTTGTGACTTGTGGGGCCAACTAAACAAACTTGCCACACGCAACAAAATTAGCACATGACATTGCAACTCAGCAGAGAGACCATGTGGACTACGACCAGATTTAACTAAATCAGACGCATAATAAAGATATTTCGCATAATTAATGCACCGTTTTTACATACGAAATTGTTGTCTTTAATTTAATAAGAAGCTGCTGATCTTTGTCCCAGACTGCAATTACCAGCAATTATTTGGAGCAAACATAGCAAAGCTGAGCACTTTCAACTCGTTCAAGGCTTGCCACTAAAATTAGCACATTCTTTAATGTTTACTTAAGCTAATCACGCAGTCTCAAGCACACCGCCTTTATGGGCAGCTTTACTTTATAATAATGAAGTAGTTTGAGAACTCCAACCGCATTTTTTGATGCTAATTGAAGAAAACTTACAAACTCTAATGGAAGTTTATTTTTAAATTTTTAAAAAATTTGTTATACCACGAAATCTGTGTCGAATGCGTCCGACTCTTCAGAGAGGGCGTAAGTAACAATTTTAAACTGTCTTCAGCTTGAACTTGGCGTATTTTCATCAAGTGCTTTGCACCCACATTGAATGCCATATCAATAATTATGGCGCCCAACGTGGGTTCACGATTTTTCTATGTATATCTATGTATTTTTAATTGAATAGAAATATTCATATTATTTTAGAATAAGTTAAAAATGCAGAATGATTCAGATATAAATATATTTATTTATACAACTCAATTCTTACATTAAAGCTGCAAAGTCTTGGTTACGAAGAAACTACAGTTTCGAATTATCATTTTGAAATGAAATGCCTGTAATTTCAACACCTTCCTCTGCTGCCCAATCGATCTTAAGTGATGCAAAATGTTCAATTAGACTGCGGACTTATGCACACAAATTGTCAAAAGCGTCGGGCAAATGTTAATGAAATATATTTCACAAGACGCGCAACGGAAATGCTAAATTTTCATATTATTATACGATACGAAACGATACAATACGATGCGATATCGATGGACGTTTGAATCTCGACTATGGACCTGGCACCGGGTACAGCGTACCGGCTGTCTTGCCACTCTAACTGTTTCGACAAAGCAGAGCAAATTAACATAATTGAACGCGGCAAGAGAGCAAACTGAGAACCAGTTGTTCCGACCGCGGTTACCCCAACCCACCGATTGGGTAATAGAATTACAAATTAAAGCGCACAAATTATACCGAAGCGCAGATATCAATACCCCGTCTCTGCCTCCCAATCTCTTCGTCTCCTTCTCTGTCTCTGTCCCTGTATCTCAGTGCGTCTTTGCGTTGAGCCATCGACCCCCAACAAGCAATTGCCTCAGACAGATGCCCGCTCTGGCCCCCTCGTCTGTCCCGCTCAATCTGTCTTTCTCTTGCGTTTATGTAATACTAAATTAGAGTACATTTTGGATGATTGGCGTCTGTTGATCTGCAAACCAAATGTAAAGTCCCAATGTATGTATCTAGTATCTGCTATCGTTACAACTAGACCCCACCAACACGATAAATAAATTAACGCAGTTATACTATATACCATATATCGAATTTAAATTTGAAAATTTAAGCAATGATGAATGAATCCTAATATCGATTTTACTAGAGTTTCCAAGAGATTATAATCGATCGGTCCTCCGGAAAATTACATTCGGACGTAACCGACTGCTGGAGACCCTGTACTTTGTGTTTCAATAATATTCGAGCAAATTGTCTACTGCATATCTTCGCTGTTTCATATCCGATCGTAATGCAATTCACAGCTGTAGCTAAAAATTGTAGCTGCTGTGGCTGTTAAAGTTTGCTAGATCTTTAAGGCTAATTGGGGCTTATGCTGTTAGCGGTTCCCCCGAGAAGTATAAAAAATCTTAAACAAAATAGACCTTAACAGGATCTAAAAAAAAACATACTTCCTAGTTTATTCTCCAATTCAAACAACTTCTGGCCCTTTTCACCCCTCATTGTGCAAATAATTGTAGTTTTCGAATACGCAACAACCCTTCGTAATAACGGTTTCAACTTAAAACCTTAATTATATTTTACACACCTTTTTATATTCAGCATCGTATATTGTTCAACATTATGTTCAATATGCAATTTTGCGTTAAATTGTTTTAATTTCCTGTGCCAAATGACATTTTAATGAAGCAAATGCCGAAATATATGAAAATCGTTGACAAAAAGGGCGTATCGCAGTTGGCAGGTTCTTAATTTTACATGCGATTTTAATGGGTTGCGTCGTGAGCAGTCCACACGCAACGGAAGTGAATTAATAAAATATTAAAAGTTATTTATTATTATTTAAGTTAATTACGAGTGCGTTGCCCAAGTGATTTTACAATTGCAAGCAAACAAGGTGTGGGGAATTAAAATAGTAAATGAGACAGAGCCATAATATAATACCACATAAATTTAATCTTACATGTAAAAAAAGTAATAAAGAATTTATATAAAATAATTATATACTAAATAATAAGAAAAAGATCCACTTAGCTAACCATTTTTTTAATGATATTGATATTATTTAATTGTAAAATATGTAAAAATCCAAATGTAAATATTAAAACATGCTTAAAATACTACGTTTTGTAATTACAATATTCATATTTGCTGCAATTTCTGGACAACTTCAGCTCTATTGTTATTATTTCTTTTAAGACAGATAGTATATAAATTTAAATATATTTCAGTTTTAAAAATCTTATTTTTTTAAATATAATTTTGATAACATGAATTTGTTCCGGCAGCAAATGCTGGACCTTTCATTAGACCCTTTACTTTAAAAAAGTAAAAAGGGTCTATTAGTTTAGTGCAAAGTGGAAATGTGTGTAACACCCAGAAGGAGGCGTGTCAGACCCCACAAAGTATATATATTCTTGATCAGGACGACAAGCCGAGTCGATATAGCCATGTCCGTCTGTCCGTCTGTCTGTCTGTCTGTCTGTCTGTCTGTCTGTCTGTCTGTCTGTCTGTCTGTCCGTCCGTCTGTATGAACACCTAGATCTCAGCAACTATAAGAGCTAGGAACACCATATTCGGGATTCAGGTTCCCCTATTCAGTAAGCAGCACGAGTTTGTTTTAAATTTTGGATACCTCCCCCCCTTCCCCCGCAAACCGCAAAAAGCTGCTGTAGCCGCAGTTTTACAGCTATTGATTTGTAATTTGGTATTTAACTAGTTTATGACATTCTCTATCGACGCTGTGAATTTTGTTTCGATCGGATAAGAAACAGCGAACATATACCACAGACAATTCGCCGCACTTGGCAGAGGGGGGGGTGGTGTGCCTTGTATACGCAAGTAGCTTAGTGTGTGTGCGTCTGATTGTGTTTGTATGTACATATACTCAAAGTAAAGGGTCTCCTACGGTCGGTTACGTCCGACTGTAGCCTCCGTCCCACTGATCTGCCCCGTCCCTATATTTTTATTTTCTTTTATGCTTATCGGTATATATCTTTATATTTTACTTTAATAACATTATGATTATAATTCACACAATTTGATTATATTTAGGATTTATAACCCCAAATAAATCAAACGACAATCAAACAAGAGGTGATACTAGGTGGTTTCATCAATAAGTGATAAATACTGAGTTTAGTACTTCCTTTTTTGACAAAACAAAAAAAAACATTTGCACAAAGTTGTGATCTTTTTTTTAACCGTTTCATGGCTACAGGGTAAAGTCAAAATGAAAGAAATAAATAAACAAAAAAATATGATGTTTTAAATGTAAAGAATCATTATTTTTATATAAACAAACATAAATTTATGATTTTAATATTTTTCTTAAGTATCTATATAAATTTAATATAAGTAACGTTCACAATAAAAACCATAATAGATAAAATAAAAACCAGAATGGGCGGAGCAGATCAGTCGGACGGGCCCGACTGTCTTATACCCTGTGCCCTATATTTTTTAAAAAATTTTATAAAACTGTCATACGCAGCGCAGCAGCAATGCTTTCTCTGCTACGTTTCCTATATGTGCCGCTTAATTGGCCGCGCTGCTAGTGAGCGAGCGTGCAACGCCTGCAATATTGTTTCGCCTATAACTCCTGTGTTTATTGATCGATTTTAATGCGCTTCTCAGGAAAGTTTAATATATAAGAAGAGATTATATATACCGAATAACAACGTTCTATGTTCAATATTACGCTTGTTATTCAGTTTTTATGAATTAGGGCGTAAAAGGGGCGTGGCATCCAAAATTTGAAAAAAGCCCTATCTGCGCCTGATATAGACCTACGAACAACTGAAAACAGAATTTATATAACTCGATCTGTGTGTCTTAAATTGGCGAAGGAATTCTTTTTATGCTCGTTGTGGGCGGAAGGGGAGTGGCATCCAAGATTTGAAGTAAACTTGATCTGCGTATTTTATACACCTTTCAGAAATGACCAAAACGGCTTTTCTAGCTCTTATAGTTGCTGAGATCGACGCGTTCAAACAGACGGACGGACGGACAGACGGACAGACAGACGGACATGGCTATATCGACTCAGCTCGTCATCCTGATCAAGAATATATATACTTTGTAGGGTCTGCCACGCCTCCTTCTGGCTGTTACATACATTCGCACAAAGTTATTAACCCTGTTTTCCCATTTTTCAAATGGGCACAGGGTATAATTATATCGAAGTCAAGTTCAACTTATTGCTTTTTAACGTTTTCTTATAATATTAAATATTAAAAAAAATATATTAAATAGTTAATTGAATTTAAATATTATTTTTGTTTAATTAAATTATTAATTAATAAGGTACAGTGTTTAAAAATATATGGATTAATACTATTAATATCTGCTATGCAGCGAATTGTAAACCTTTTTACGTAACCTGCCCAAGCAAAGACATGGACCATAACCCCCTGCTCGGAGGGGACATAAAAGCTGGCTCGAAGGAGAGCTCCGAACCTGCCCCAGCGCCACTCGAAGGCATACTGATAGAACGTGCAAGAATGGCAAAGGAAAAACGCAGCAGCAGCAGCAACAGCAGCAGCAGCAGCTCCAAGAAACTGTGGAATGCCACGAACTGGAGCAGCGTTGTGATGTCATCACTGCGAGCGTGCGAGAAGCGCCAAAGTAGGAGAAACACGTTGGGGAAAAACAAAACTCAACGAAAATGCTGAGAGGCAGCAGACGTGCAAAAAAACAACAGCTACCCCAACAAATGAGCCAGCGAGCGAGCGAGAGAGCGCTAGACAGAGCGAGAGAGAAAGAGAGAGCAAGGCAGAGAGCCTATCAATTGAGTCAAGCGAAGCGTGCTCAAGGAAGGAAATAAGAAAGCAAAGCAAACTTGCCAGGCAAGACGTAGGCAAGAGGAGCAGCTGAAGAGGGGGTAATTACTTCTTCTTCTTATTCTACTTCTTGAACTGATAAGCACTGTTGCCAAATGCGCTTTTTCACGCCAGATCTGGCTGTTTTTGAAGAGCATTTGCTAGAAAAAATGCGATATTAAGGGAAGTGGAAATTTTAGACTTATTTTAATTAATTAATAAATTTAATACAATTAAATAAAAATCAATAATTGTAAAATTTTCTAAATTCATAATTAAATGGAGAATAATTATAGCTCTGCTATCATTATTTTGATCAATTTTTTGCCTACTAAAATTTCGATTTCAGACACAAACTTAAGATGTTTTCAGGATTTTTTAATTTTTAAAGCATTTTTTCTTAAATTTCCTGCCAAAAAATGCTTTTCTCTTGGCAACACTGCTGATAAGCAGAGCGTTCGGTTGACGTTGGTGAAATTTTTGCGAATATGAAGCGAAGCAACCGGTTTGAAGTGCAAGACGAACTACGAGCTCTCTCTCTCTCTCTCTCTCTCTCTCTCTCTCTCTTTCTCTCTCTCTCTCTCTATCCCTCCCTGCACTCTCTTCTGAGAGTTCTCTATCCAGATGGCCTGCTGTCAATTCGACTAGACTTGCTGTTGTTGTTGTTGTTGTTGCTTAGTGGGTTAGGTCGTGTAGGTTTACTAATTGCTGGGTGGCGAAATTTTTGAGTCACAGTGTAGCAATTGGAGCGTAAGCAGAACTCATCGCTTATAGAGAGGAGAGGGGGGCGGGTGTGGGGACAAGGCAGCTGGAGTGTGGATGTTTGTGAAACGTGTCAAAAGTTGGGGCTTAGTAAATGAGTTAAAGTATTTAAATGAAAATTGTCTGATGCTCAGAACTCTATTAAAAATTGTATATGGCCAGAAAGTTGTCTCCTGCACTCTCCTCCACTCAGTTGAAACTTGTTTCCGAGGCGGGCATGACAAATGCATTCATACTATAACTTAGGCTAAGCTACTAGTGGAAAGTAGAACTCTAAGTCAATAGAAATGTTGCGGGTGATACGCAGCTCCAGTTGAAACCAGTTTCAAGCATGGCCACAGTTCATAAATTTTAGTTCGATATCAAAAAGTCTGGCTCCACTCTATGCTAGAAATGTTGTTTTCCGTACTATAAATTTGGATGCGGATTCCATTTAAACGAACTAAGTTCTAATTTTTTGATGTAATATATAAAGTACTAACATTTCAAAATTTATATAAATTTCTAAAAAAACAAAAATAAACTATTTACAATTCAAGAATATTAATTTAATTCAAAATATCATAAATTCCCAAAACGTTTATAAAATTACCAAAATTTACTCACCATTTTATAAAGTTCGTAGATTCTGAAATTTATAATAAAACAATTAAATAATATAAACGAAACATAAATATATAAATAAATAATTTAATATATATACATATGTATATATAACTACATACCTAAATATTAAATGCCTATACTTCGGTTATTAACAAAAAAAAATACAATAAATCACGAACTTTGCACACGAAATTAAAATAAAATTACTAAGGATATAAATTTCAGATTATATACAAAATAAATCAATGCTAATCTTAAGATAACTGTGAAAACCACAAACAATTAATAATAATTATCACACAAGAAAGCGGAGAAAGGGAGAGGAAAGCGAAGCTAAAGAATGGAATATGAAGCAAAAGACATTGGCAAACAACAACACTTAGAATGCCAATGACTTAGACAACCAGCAAGAAGTGCACTGAGAAAAATTGGGCATGTTAACAAGAAAATTAAATTGTTTAAAATTAAATAATGAACTATGTATTGTATATGTGAAAATTACATTTACTTTTTAAGCCAAGTCTGTATAGCAAACATATTCGAATATTCTACTCAGACTATGAGCCTTTCAGTCGTGTATTCGACTCCGAATATGAATTACATATCTAACTCAAAATATATATACTGAAAATATTGTATTGTAGTAAAGCATCATTGTTTAATCCAACGAACCAATAACCTTGGGTTTTTCTGGGTTTTCCCAATCCATGCAGCAAATGCTGGACCTTATTTCCTTTTTATTTGATTTCATTTTTAATTTAAATTAAATTTAAACTTAATCTTTATTTGTATTTTTTAATTCCCTGCCTACTAGTTATAGTTCACAATTAGTAAATAAATAAATTAAGTAAATTTTATGAGAAAGTATATGAGCTGTTTCTCTCAGTGTAGTTTGTATGTGTGTTGTGTGCAGTGTTCATTGCGCTGCTGCATCAACATCATCAATAGATGCAGCAGTTGCCAAGACTGCGACTCCTGCTGCGTCTGCTTGCTGCTGCTGCTGCTGCTGCTGCTGTTGCTGCTGCTGCTGCTGCTGTTGCATGTAACTTAACCTCATTGACCAAACGCATTCGACGAACATCAAATGTGAATTAGTGCACTACGATTGCCACACACATAGAGACATAGAGGCATAGAGGCATAGAGAGACATAGAGAGTCATAGAGAGAGACGCGCACACACACACCTTGGCTTCATCAACATTTGCCGCTTTGTTGTCGGCGGTTGGTCCACCTTCCATTACCATTACCATTACCATTTCCAGCTGCAGCTCCTCCAGTCTCAGCCTCAGTCTCCCCCTCTGCCCCCGCCTCTGCTCTGCCCCAGAGTCTCAGCTGCAACTCTTGGCTATTGACGCTGCTATGCATGCATAATTTGCAAGCATAATTTAATTTATAGGCGACGGCAGGCGGCGGCAGGCGGCGGCGGTGGCCGCAACGCCAATTGCATTTGCATAGGACAGCGCAAGTGACTTAGGCAAGTTCGAACCGCCTTTGCCCCGCCTCCCCCCTCACATCAAGCAGAAATTATTACAAAGACCCCGTAACCCCAGCTCCGATGCCAGCCCAAAGAAAAGCTGAACGAAAATTTTAATTGCACGAAATTTGCGAGCGCTGCTCTGAGCACCTACCGGTAGGTGCGAGTACGTATGCTCATACTTAAGTGTCTGCCTCCTCTCCGAGTGTATGTGTGTGTGTGTGTGTGTGTGTATTGTTGTTGCATATCTGGTAAAAGCCAACGCAGGTTAATGGCGTAAATGTTAACAATGCACAAGGAAGTGTAAATCTTGACCAGACAATCGGACATTCGAACCATCGGACAGCCGGACAGTCGGACGGACAGCCTGCCTGCAACGGGCAGACACCAAAGACCACCAATGTGGTGCGCTGCAGAGACTCTGGCAGGCAGGCAGGCTTATCATATTTGGTTATATTTTTTTAAGCGATAGCCAAACCAGTTTGCAGCTCCATCACATTGAGGTGTTATAAGTACTATAAGTAGTATTTAGGGATTTGCACAGTAAACAAACCCATAAGCTGCGTAAACCAATAATAGATATAAAATTATAAAAATAACAAAAGAAAATGAAGAGAAATGTTTTAGTTTGGATTTCCTCTAATACGTTAAATTAGCGTAAATCAACATGTTTATATCTCATTTTATTTTTTATGTTGAGCTAAAGACCTGTTGATCCAACATTTTCTAGCTTTATGACATTGCACTGCAGTTATTCCAGAAAAATTTATTTATTCAAATATTTGTCTATAGTAAAATTGAAAGTTAAGTAGTTTGCGGATTATTATACAGTCGGGTGCATACGACTAGTTATGAATTAATAGTTGGCGAAACTACTAGATTTGCAGTAAGGTAGCGTCTTCTTAATAAGTGCGGTTAGCCCACGTTGGGCGCCATAGTTGTAATTTCGTAATTTGTAGTTTCATAATTGAGGTTTTCATTTTACTTATTGATTACTTAATTATATTGATATATTGATTACTTATTAATAATTGTAAGATTAATGTCAACTTAAGCAAACAACAAACAATTGAAACACTATAGTATTGTAATTAAAGAAATCACTTTTTTTAAGAATTTTGAATTATTATCATGTCGTTCTTTCTATCATATTTCTATCATGACTATTTGTACGGTTGATACAAAAAATTATTAATAATTTCATGGTATTTGCTCATTTTTGACAACAAATAGTAATTAAAATATTGTATTAATATTTTTAATTATTTTTTTTGCTCTTTGTTATGGCTATACTTTTCAGTTAGCGTCTATCACGTTAACTAGAAAGGCCACTGACTCTTACGAACAGGCGCCCAATTTACTAATAACCTGAACGCCGCAGAATAAAATTTAAAAAAATAAAGGTAGATAAACTGGCGACGCCTGCAAGTCGCAACGGCTGGTTTTATGCTTTATTTTCATAACGAATCGTTATTTATTTATATAGATATTTGCCGGTACTTTTATTGTATTTAATTTTATATATACCTTTGTTTTTTTATTGGCTTTATGCCAACGACACGGAAATAGTTTAATTGCTTTTGCCAGTCGACTGGTAAAAGAGCAGACGATGGCGTAGGTTTGTCTGGGTTGTGGAGAGGGGGAGAGGGGGAGAGGCAGTAAATTGAATGCCATTTGCTACAATCTCAACTTGAGAGCGGTGCGCATTTGTCGTCATGTCAATATGGTGACAGCAGCACTTCCGTTTCCGGTGTCATGGCGTAGTTGCTGTCAACGGTGTGTCGCCATCTGGAAGTTACTTCTGACTATTGGCCTCATCCGTCCAGCCAAACATTGTCATTGTCTGAGGTCGTCATTCAGTGCAGATAATCAAATTGTTTTCATCATATTTGGCTTAAAAGCGACACTCAATATTTGTTGTGCATGGAAACCACAATACAATCATGCGAAACATCATACGAAACAGTTGACATTTTTTATATAATTTAATGCACAATATAAAATTGCATTAAATTGCAAATTTGATTTGCGGCACTGTAATAACATTTCAGCTGACAAAATGTGGCATTTAATAAAAAGTTGCAATTATGTTGTTGAATTAAGTTTCGTATCAATCAATTGCTGGATTATTTGTATGTAGTTTCTTTAAATTAATATTAAAATGACCTAATATTATTATTTTTTTTTTTTATAATTTATATATAACAATTGCCTTTCAATTCTTCTATCAATTATGCTTTGTTCTACTTACTAACCCCTCTTCACACAGCTGTCCTCTGAACTGTAGGGGGCTCTGAAAATACTTTACGCAAACAATGCTCAAACAAACTCAAAGCAAACTCTTCATTTCCACTTCAAGAGCGTCGCTTGCTCTCAAAAAATACAAACAAAAAGAAATACTGTATACACATGGACATCTATCTATGGCTTGGTGCGTTTGAATGCCAAGAAGCAGGGCGCAGCAAAGGGAAGGAAAAGTGAAGGAGCACTGTAACTGTAGCATAACTTTGAGCGCAAAGAAAACGCTTCCGGTCGTGGTTAGCAGACAGAACTCAGAACTGGAGCAAAAGGATTAGCAGCAGGGTCCAACCACCTGCCCGCACAACATCCTCCCAATTCTACCACTTCTAGGACATGTGTCGACAACAACAAAAAAGAATACCAAACCAAACCAAACCAATCCAGACATAGACACGGTCAGAGACATAGATACAGACATCGACAGGGACACCGACTGGCAGACCGACTGGCGGTCCCTCCTTGGAGTCAGCTGCTCAGTTCAGTCATTGCTCCGTCAATTACCAAAGTGTCACAACGAACGTTTGAAGCAAAATATAATAAGAAAAAATCAGTCGAGCGTAACCGACAGTAGGAGACCCCGTACTTTGTGTATCAAAACAGATAGTCAAGACAATTGACTGTTGCATATCCGATCATAGTGTAATTTGCAGCATGGATGGTTGTCATAACCTACGTGCAGACATATTAAATTATATTGCGGGAGCATAGAAAGATATATTAAAAATCTAAGACAAACTGCATGCGCGTACAGCATAGGAGAACCTACATACCGAAACTGGTGTCTGTACCTCTCATAGTTTGCGAGATCTAAGCTATTGACTCAGCGCGTCGTCCAGATTATAAAATAATATATGCTGGGGGCTTCAAAACGCCTTCTTCTGGTTGTTACACACACCTATCATTTATACTAGCTTAATATACCCATTTATCTTTTTTTAAAGTACAGGCTCTAAAAACATATATATATACACAAATGTGCTGCGTCTCCTTGATTTTCAAGGACGAAGGACCGAAGTTCTGCTTTAATAGCGCAAATTTGGCTTTAAGACAGCAGCGTGTTTAAATATTTAAACTGCACATTTTCAATTAAAAACGCTAACTAAAACAAATTTCTAATACAAACGCAAACAAACAACATGCACAGACACACATGGAGTCATATACAGCCAAACTAAAAATCCAATTAATCTTGAGTTGCTCGACAGCGGAAAAAGCAAAAAAAAAAAATACAAAATGAAAGAATAAATGAAGCTGCTCATTAAAAACAGCGCAAAAAACTAGCAGGCAGTTGGCAGCAGCCAAAAACGAAAGCAGCAAAAACACACACAGCATAACCAACAAAACAAAAAAAACGAGAACACAAAAAAATGAGGCAAATAAATTGCACAGTCAACTGGCCAACCAAAGTCGCGGCGGCAGCAGGATGCTATTGCTGTGGCAGCAACTGCTGCTGCTGCCCCAGCTGCCTCAGCTGCCTCAGCACGTCCTTAATCATCATAAGAAATGCGCCAGCGCCAGGCGCAACAGAGACAGCGTAAACACAGCTCGCGAATGCACACATACATACATGCATACATACATATATACACATACATACGCGCAAAAAACAGGGCATAAAAAACAAGGCAACTCGTCGTCGTCCTTCTCAGCATCCACGTCGGTGCTCGGGTCGCTACGCCAGCGCAGCTGCCGCGACCAATCACAGAATTTCGTGGAAAAGCGCGCAAAAATAAAGCAGCTCACGAAAAAAATAAGTAGTTGCAACAACTACAACATTGACGAGCGCTGCTTGAGCTCGCTGCAAACTAAACGGCGCCAGGAGAAAGCAGCGACGCCGACGTCGACGTCGACGCCTGCTGCGTAGGAGAACATAACGAACATTGCTGCCCCCTGCGATAAGGGTTGGTTTTCCTCACATTTTCCCAAGCTGCAGGGGAAAGCTCAGCCAGTTCTTTGAGCCTGAGAGCGCAATGTATTGAGCTAAGAATCAAGTGTAAGAAAAACCAGCACTTTGAGTGAGTTTTCACTTGGGAAAGCGTTTCAAGGTTGGGCGTATTGATAAGCGTTGATAAGTGACAGCTCACAGCTGAAAATGGAAAGTTGTAGCAAGAAAGCAAGGCAGCAAATGCAACAAAAATAAAAGGTAGACCAAAATAAATTACTTTAATTAAAATGCGGATGGCAAAAGAGCTAAAAAAAAATTAATATTAAATCAATATGATACATATATATTTTTTTTAAATAATATTAAACATGAATTATTAAATAAGTAGTGCAACATTCAAAATATTTTATATTTTAAAATTTTTTCAAATAATTTTTTCAGTATATAAATTAATCTAACAATCAAAATTAAGCCCTCAACAGCAACTGTTTTCCTTTTAAGTTTCTTTAATTTAGCTTTCTAATAAAATTTAATATAAATCATATGCAGCATAATATTCTAAATGTTTTCTAATTTTAATTTTATTTAAATCATTTAAATAAATCAAACTCATCATCAAATCTAAACCCCTTGCAACAACTGATTTCTTATCAAGTTCTTTTAATTTAGCTTTCACATAAAATAAATAAAATATATATAAACTCTATAAACTGCTTTTTTTAAACAGCTGTATGATATTTGCATCATTTATTTATTTTATTTATTTATTTTTTTTAGTTGCAAAAGTAGCAATGACAGCGATTGCCTTTTAGTTAAAGCTACTTTTTTTATATTCCGCGCTTTCATTAAACTTGCATGCATTTTATTGATTGAAAAATTGCATAGTTGCATACATCAATCAAGGTATTAAGATTGAGCAGCAGTCAAAACAAATAACAAGCAGTATGCGAAATGATTAATTGTCATAAAAAAAAACTTTGTGGTAAAGCAACAGTTAAAAACAAGTACGAAAAAAATATATATATTATTCTAAAGACAATCAAATGGTTAGCAATAGTATTTTCATAGTTGGAGATGTACATAAATATTTGTTTTGCTATCAAATATGTTAAATCTATTTAGCAGAATATTTGTGAGTATTCTTAGTTTAGTTTAGAATTATAAACTATAGTCGATTTTAGTATATAATCTAACTTGTTAAATGATGTTCCTAATTCACAAAATAGTAAAAATATTTATTTTTAAAGTTGTAGGTTTCTTTAAATGCAATATTGCCATATTTAATACTTTTTATTTATATATATTTTTTTTTTATATTTGATTACAATACCTTAAGACCTTGCTTAAGTAAATTCTGTAGTTCTTTAAATTTTTCAATAAAGATTATTTATACATAATAATTTAATAATAGGAAAATTTCAAATTAATAAATATATATTAAATGTATATTAATCTGAAATCAAAGTTCTAAAAATCAATATAACTGTAATTTATTATCTATGCTTATAAATTCTTATCTTAAGCATATTCTAAATCGTTACAAGAATTATGTTTACTTCAGAGTCAACGACATAGCAAACCTACGCAAATTTCTCTTAGCCTGCTCTCTTAAAACGCCAGCGGCGATAGGGCTAAGAGTAAAGCTAAAGGGCTAGACAAAAGCCAGGCAGGCAGGCATGCATAAAACAGTTGGCAAAGAGAACTTTGTTATTGTTTTTCTACCACGAGTTTTTTATGATTTCATTTCATTTATTTTTTGTTATTGCCAGAAAATCAGGCTGAATTGTAGTCGCAGTTTCTGCAGTCAGAGAAGCAGATACGTTGTATAGCCAAGCCTACTCGCAGCCGCAACGCAATTTTCTAAGCCAATCGGAGCGCAACCTTCCAGCTACGATGACGATGATGACGACGACGATGGCGACGATGGAGACGATGGCGACGACGACGACGCCGACGCCAACGATGTCGGCGCACGACAACAAAACCAAAACGAACCACGAGAACCGAGGCGAACACACACACGAAGCCTGATTATGCCGAGTGGTAGAGGGTCGGAGAAGGGGGGGCAGAGTGGCTTATGCGTGTATTTGAGAGCTGGCCGACTAGGCGTATGAGCAACAATTAATTATCAGGTCGCCTCTGTCGCAGTTTTTCCACTACGAATGCCGCAGATAATAGAGAATGACAAAAAAATATATATGCTGCTTTAGAACTGCTTCCTCTTCCTCCTCCAGCTGTTCCTCCCCTCCCACCCAGCGCCCATTAACAACACACTCTCTCACGCACACTCACAGACATAGATCATTTAAAATGCGCGTCGATGACCATTTCAAAATGTTTGTTGCCCCCACAGCCACGCCCCATTTTTTCGCATGTAGACAGTAAAAATAGTACAGCAAAATTCGCAATGAAAAAAGCGATTGCCGCTTGATAACAGAGACACAGCGCAGAAATAAAACCAGCGCAAATATAACACAAATACGAAACACAAAAAACCATCTACAACTGCTGCGCCTTTGCTGCTCCACTCTGCCAGCCTCACTCTCTCTCTCTCTCCCCCCCCACCCATCTATTGCAAAAAAAAACCGCGTGTCTGCTCTGGAAAACAAAGTCAAATGCAAAGCATTCGGGGGAAACAACAACACCAAGTTAGCAAAACAATTGAACAATCGCAGGCACGGAGGTAAGGCTGGCGGCTTGGTTTTGTGGTCCTGCTGGGGAACTGGGGAGTTTCTGTATTACCGAAACGCTCCTCATCCAGCTGAGCTCTCCCAGAAACCGCCAATGCCTCCAGCGATGGCATTAGAATCGACCATAGAACGTTTGCTGACCACAGTACACAGTTTGCGGTTGTTGCTGATCAAACTATCAGCAAGCTCAAAAATAATTTGGATTTGTTTACTACGATTTTGAATTTTTTGAAAATTTATTTAAGTTTTAATTATCACATTGACACAATTGATGATTATGATATGATGGTAAGTATATATTGTTCAATGTGCAATAAAATATATTCAATTTTTATTTATTTGAATAAAATAAAATGTAATTTGCATAATATGTAAGCTATAAATGATTTTAAAAAATATTCTTAAAGCATATTACTTAAATATATTTAAATAATGGTGTTATTTTCCATAGATACTGTTAGGATAAATTGGAATTTCTTATTCACAATGCGTGACATCTTTTTTTTAAACCTATGAATGGTTCCCCTGCGAACCAAAAAAATTAAATTACAAACAAAAATCAGGATAAAGATTAAAACTAAATTAAAATAATACAATATAGCAAATAATAGATATAGGTTTTGATTACAATCAGTCTAAAGGCCTCTGCTGTTCTGTTTTTACATGGTAATTTAGAATTAATTCAATTCACAATTTTAATAAATATAAATAATATTACTTTTAATTTTCTCACATTCAGTAATAAATAATATAAATAAATAATCAACGATACATTAATTTATGTGTTGACTGTATTTGGGTGGCATTAAATAAATAAATAAATCTGGGAAAAAAAATTGAGCTTAAATATATGTAATAAATATAAATATACGATATTTCAATTTAAAACTTAATAAATTTAAGTTCAACATAATTTTGAATTATAAAGAATTATATACATATAACTTAAATAATTAACTAAGTAAATAAACTTGCTAAATTGCAGAAAATTCCATTTAAATGATTTTCATTGAACATAAAAATTATACGCTTGTTCCGAATACATATCCGTTTAATATAGAAGCAACTCTTGGAATCTTTAAGCCCGTGCTGTATGATTGAAATTTGATACAATTTTATTTGTAATTAATTCAAATGGAGTTTGGCCATCGATTGTTTGGGCAACTGTCTGGCTGCAGGTTGAACCTCGATCAGGGTCATGGGTCAAATGCTTCTAGTGCCTGGAATGCATTTTGTGCACAGCTTCATTTTCAGCACATTGATGTTGTTGTTGGTATTTTGGATGTCTATTCGCTCCATATACTTTATTGTTTTTCACTGGCACCCATTTTTTAGTATTTGGGACACAATCAAGTGCAATGGCACGAGCTGCAATAAATCAGACATTGATCCATATATATTTGCCACACACACACACACATAGACAAACCCCGGACTCAACAGATTTTTTATGTGTATGTGTGTGTTTTTTTTTCTTCTTTTTTCGCTGGTGTTGTTTGTGCAACGACCTTGAACCCCGTGCGGCAAGCGTTCAAACAAAGACGAAAAGAAAGCAAAACCAAAACACGAGAGGCAACAAAGAACAAAAAAAGTCCGACAACTACTCCATACACACACACACGCAGCAAAAACAACAAATGCCAGGCATATATAAAAATGTGTTAAATAAATATCTATATATATATATATATATATATACACACACATACAATATATTATATTTATATAGGCAACGCACAATCAAACAAACACGTGAGCGTCAAGGGGCAAGGGGGACACTGCATATGGCCACATGTGGCAGAGCCGGCCTATAGTGCGTGCCACATGTTGCACACATGCACAATGCAACCGACTGCAAGCTGCACACAAAGCCTGCCAGCAAACGGCACCCAGGGGAGGGGGCAGTGCACTGGGATTGCAACTGTGAATGAAGCAGGCTCCATTGCAACTGCAGCTGCAACATGCACACTCGCTCCCCCTCCCATCCTCTCTCTCACTCTCTGACAAATGGCATTTTTGATGCGGATCTGCGTGCACTCAATGCAACTGCCATGATAAGCCTCAGCTGACAATGCAGCACAAAAGCAAGCCAATTACACTGCAGATAAGCTCTCAGAGAGAGAGAGAGAGAGGAAAAGAGAGAGTGCCGCCTTGCCAGCTCAAAGAAGTGGGCATGGCCATGAAGCAGAGCTAATTATGAGATTAGCCCAACAGATGAGCAGAACTTTTGCTAGCATTCGATAGAGTATTTTCTTGCTATATCAAAATACTGATAATTTCTAAGAAATAGTCTTTGCCTACATAAAAATATTTCCAAATAATATTCTATTTCTCTAAACTCCAAGTAATTCGCTATATTTTATTAATTTATAATTCAAATAATTTTAAACTGTTTTTACAAATGTATAATTATTTAACCCTTTTGTTGCATCACAATATTCGGCTGCTCAATTTAAAAAATGGTTGTATTTGCCAACAAAATATATTAGCAAAATATTTAAGTTGCCAGATTTTCAACAATGAATATGAATTATCAAACGTCAGCCAACTAATTTGAACTCTCTGCTAAATGCACTTATTAGGCCCCTTGCTTAAAAAAGTAAAAAGGGTCTATTAACCCTCTAACGGGTAAGACCGTCTACAGACGGTCTTCAGTTTTTGGCGTCTAGCGATCAAACAATTGACTTTTTTGAATCAAATGAAATTGATATACCTTTAAAATTAAATTTCCATTCTTTTAAGGTATATTTAACCACATTTCACCCACGCGTTCAGTTACAATCATCGTCTGAACTTGAAAATTTGAAAAAACTCAGAAATAAATACCCCTTGACAAAAGTAGTTTTTGCACAAAATAAAAAAAATATTTAAACTTGTCCAATCTACTTGGGATTTTTTTACTGATAGCTCAGACAATATATTTATTGAAATAAATTATTTTTTAATGCGTAAATGAATATAAATGTTGATTTGCATAAAAAATTCATTGACCGTCTGTAGACGGTCTTGCCGGGCTGAGCTTAAAAAATCGCGACTGCGCTGCCTGCGCTGGCTGCGAGTGCACAATTGCGGCCATAAATACTTCTAGTAGAGATATCGTTATGAAATTTTCACCAAAAATCTAAAAAAATAATTTAAATAAATATTAAATATTAAGATCCGTCAGCTTCTGATAATTGTTCTTGGTCAGACCGCACTTGGAGGCAATGTTGACCACCAAAACGACCTTGCCGCGATACTTCTCCAGTGAAACATCCTCGCCGTGTGTGTCTTTCACGCTGAACTCGTAGATGGACGCGGCGTTCTTGTAATCTCCAGCAGACATGTCGAGAATCTTTGCACTCAAATTACTGCTGATTTGTTTTACGATTTAATATTGCTAAATAGCTCAATTATTGCTTACTGTAATTTCGTAATCGTTTTGTTTTGACTGGCGAATATATCATTCAATTTACCTTCATATATTAGATTTAATAAAACTGGTGAAATGGTGCAAATATGACGAAATTTAAGCATTTTGTAACATATGTAAATTCCATAGCTGCAGTAAAAAATTGGTTTTAATAATATCACTAAAAAAAATGTAATCATAATATAAATAAAAGTCGGCTATTTCGCATACACTCGAGTGTTTGCGCGTTAGAGGGTTCTATGGGAGCTATAGGATATAGTCGGCCGATGTGGCCAATTTTTTTATAGTATATTTAAATTATTTTTTTTTGGTGAAATTTGGTGAAATTTTTGGTGAAAATTTCATAACGATATCTCTACTCGAAGTATTTATAACCGAGACTGTGCACTCGCAAGCAGCGCAGCCAGCGCAGTCGCGATTTTTTACGTTCAGCCCGGCAAGACCGTCTACAGGCGGTCAAAAGTTTTTTCCACCTGGCGGGCGTTCTAATCAATATTTTGGGATGAAATTCAAAACTTAAGCTTTTGTCGACAATATTTACCACCAAAAAAAATCCCAACTTCGTACGACCATTATTTCGATTTTGCCCGTTAGAGGGTTAACTTAGTGCAAAGTGAAAATGTATGTAACACCCAGAAGGAGGCGTGGCAGACTCCACAAAGTTTACATCGAAACATCGAAAATATGAAACGGACAATTTGCCGCACTTGGCAGAGGGGGTGTAGAATGCCTTGCATACACGGGTAGCTTAGTGTGTGTGCCTCTGATTGTGTTTGTATGTACACATACTCAAGGTTAAGGGTCTCCTATAGTCGGTTACGTCCGACTATAGCCTCCGTCCCACTGATCTGCCCCGTCCATATATTTTGATAAATTTTTATAAGCATTTCTAATTATATAAAGTTCTTAAAAACAAAAGTCTATACTTTTGATTCAGCTTTGTCAACAGATGTATTCTACTTTTTAAATTATTTTGTCCATATTAAATTGTAGTTTTTAGTTGTGCTAAATTTTTATAAGAGTTTCTAATTATATAAAGTTAAGAACAGGAACCAATGCTTTTGAAAAAGCTTTGTCAATGCACATATCCCACTTATTCCCTTCTTCCTCATATTCTAAGACCATTAAAAAGCGCCGGCCAAGAGCCAACCGCATGTGGAACTGTCATTTGGCCTGCAGCTGCGTAACCACAGGCGCCATGAGCATAACCAAGCGGTTTCATTAAAAGGAAAACCGGGCTCAAATTTTTGTTGCGTGGCATCGAGTTTGCCCAATCGACTTGACTGCATAAATAAAGCAACAACAACGACAGTTAACTGCAAAACCAAAATACAGAAAAAGAGAAAGAGAAAATAAACATGGGAAAGCTGAAAATGGAAAAACCTAAACATTTTTCAACGCTAACTGCGAAAACAACAAAAGCAACAACAAATGGCGAGCATCTTTCGTTTTAATTGCAGACTAAGCGTGCGGTTGTCGGCGCAGCTGACGCAGCGGCAGAGGCAGCGACAGAGGCAGAGGCTAAAAAAGCTTAAAAAAAAGCTAAAAAACGCACATAGAAGACCCCAAAAAGTAGGCTTCAGCGAGTGATAAACAACAAGCTAGTAGAGAGCGAGAGAGCAGAGAGACACCGAAAGAGAGCGAGAGCGAGGTGCATTGCTGCAGGCAGCGACTGAAACTGCGACGGCGACGGCGACTGCGACAGCGGCAGCAGCAGCGAGAGGCCCAACTTGCAACCCCCTACGAACCGGAACCGAAACCGAAACCCAATCCCAAAAAGCCAACGGTTTGGGCCCCATGCGCCCGACCAGCCCGCTCAGTAGTTATAGTTTTGTATACGCAGAGCACGCAGGGCGGAGCCTAACCGAGAGCAGAGAGCACAACTTGGGATGCAGCTGCCCAATATAGTGTGCGGCGGCTTTTTTTTCTCAGTGTAGCTGTGTGTGTGCGGCTGTGGGTGTAGTTTGCACGCATTTCATCATTTACGGCCCATTCTATTTTCTTTTTTATACCCTGTACCCCAAAAATGGATAAAAACAGGTTTAATAACTTTGCGCGAATGGATGTAACAGATAGAAGAAGAAGTGGCAGACCACATAAAGAATATATATTATCGATCAGGGCGACGTGCTCAGCCGATCAAGCCATGTCCGTATTTATGTCTATCTATTGTTCTGTCCGCTTGAGTGTATGAACGCTGATATCTTGGAAACTATAACCGCTTCAGTGGTCATTTTCAGAATATAGATAGATATAAATACACAGTAGGCAGATCAAATGTTGGATGTCATGCCTCCTTTATGCCCTTATCAACAAGAACCAAATAACAAGAATAAAAATCATCATTGAAAATTGGTATTATGTATATATGTTCTATACAATTATATTTAGCTACTCTATGAATCGCATTGAAATAGGTTAGCAAACACAGAAGATATGCAACAAACAATATTGCAGGTTTTGCTTCGTTCAACCTGTCATTAAAGCTTGGTACAGACAACCAGATATATATGTAAGTAGGTCGTAAAGCATATTTAATTATATAGATAATATAAGAAACAGAGTAATTTACAATCGGGCGCGTCCGACTGATCGACTTCGCGCCGTTCTGATAGCAGCAGGCAGAGCATAGAAATTGTTTTTAGAAATACGCGAAAATGTTTGCAGAATTTTCTTTGGTGCTTGCTTTCGCTCTTTTTGTGCACTCTGTGCCTGGCCTGCAAATGAAAAATTTTTTACCGTCTACATAGAGCGGTAGATAACGGCTCTGCTGCGTGCTCTTCACTGTTTGTATGTTGTCTTTGCCCTCTTTTTTTGTAGGCGCCAGCTCATGTAAAAGTTAGGTATACATACGCAGATAAAATGCGACGGCAGAAAAGGTTAAAGCAAACTACACGTACACACAGGCTACATAAACACTGCGACAACACAAGGAATCAATAGAGGGGAAAAACCTCTGCTTGTCTGCGATAAGTTAGTAAGAAAATTGTTTTAACAGCTTAAAGTATCTGTCGAGAAAAATCTTAAGCTATCGAGTTGACATTTGGCATCTCAATATATCAAAAAAGTTATGTAGCCGAAAGAAAGTAAATAGATTTTTTTTGACAATTAAAATATACGAGAGAGTCTTCTGTTTTATCCTCTTTTCCAGGGATTAAAGAAATTCAAATGATAGCCACAACTTTGAGGAAAACTATTGGAAGGGACTTGAAGATAAAGCTATAGACAAGAAGAAAACTACAAAAATATGGATAGAAAACATTATAAAATTAAAGCTATATGAGAATGAAATGCGGGACATCGGCGTATTTTTATCTCGAATTAACATTGGGCGCCATTTATGAAGCTATGGCGCCCAACGTATGATCATAGTTTATGTAATATTCTCCTGTTGTATTTATCTAGATCTAAATGTTTTACTATGGTAAAGTTTATATTCCATTATGGCGCCCAACGTGTGCTTGCAGCACATGTATTATATATTCCCTTTGATACTGATCTATAGTTTAGGGCAAATAAAAGTGATCAACATGCTAATAAAGGCTAATGAAGTTACCTGGTCGGCGCATTAAATGTCAAAATGAAGACACGCATAAAACCCAACAAAATTAATGCAAATAACCGGCAGGTATTTTAATCAAGCTCGAACCAAACGACTGCAAAAAAAAGTACCAGCGAAAAAAAGTGGTAAATTCTAGCTGGACCAAACGCCTAATACTTTTATAACTTTTTTCAATGATTTGATATGTGAAATAAAAGGCGATCGAGGAAGGAGAGGGTGCCAGAGCTAGCACTCGTCTTTCGTGGGTCTGTGCGAAATTACAGGCAAGTCGTAGACAGCGGGGGAAGCACGTTCAACGGATGCTGGTAAGGGTTGAGGGGGTTGAGCGGGTTGAGGGGTGTAGGGTTGCTGTACAAGTGCGCATAATAACCATCAATCAAGCGGCATAGACAGGTGGACAAGCAGCGTCAAACAAACAACGTGGTCCATTCGCCAAGTTGTAGACACACAAAAAACCAAACCAACACACACACACACACAAAGCTTTGAAAAATAACGCGAAATTTCGCATTTCACGAAAAATTTTCGCATTAATTTACCAAAAGGCGTTGGGCCAAAACAAAAAAACCAGTAACAACAAAACCATAAAAAAAAGTACGCGCAAAAAAAGTAGATTCGCCAAACGTTGTCCAAAAAATGCGCCACACAAAATGGCAAACAAAAGCAACAAGCCAACAATTTTTAGAATTTCGTTTGGTTGTTTTTTAATTTTTTGCAAGTGCCAGAGGCATAAACACATTTGAGTTGGGCAGTTTTGCAGCTGTGGGAGCTAAAAAACGGCATTTTCAGCGGAGTGGGGGGCGATATGTAGGTGGAAAAGCTGCGTCCATGTGCCTGCTACTTTATCGTTTTTTATCTGCGGGCAGTTGGGGCCTTTTAGGCAGCTTTTTGGCCATTGCACAAGTGTAAGTCGAAAACATGGCATTTCTTTATACATATACATATACGCATTCACATCTACACGTTTTGACTTGCATGTGTGCGTTTTATATACGATTGCAAAGTGACAAATGCCTGGGAGAAAGAAGAAGGTTTGGTTAGGCTGTCAAACATAATTCACAGAGATGCGGCTATCTTGGCACAAACCAAAAGAATTATTTGGAATATTTATATTTCAACCACAGGAATTTTAAAATACAATTTGTCAAATTTTAAAAGGTATTGAAATTTAAAATAGAAATATTTATTTAAAATAATACCCTGCCAAAACGAACTGAAAATACTCCAAGATTGTCGTAACATAATTAAAGGTATTTATATTTTATTAAATAAATATTGTAATAAATAATTAAAGTAAATTTATAAATCAATTTTTACTTAATGATTGTCGTAATTTAATTAAAGGTATTTATATTTCATTAAATAAATATTTTAATAAATAATAATAGTTAATAAATACATTAATTATAAAATGAGGTGCTTGTTTTCAAATAATAAGAATAATAATTCAAACTTTATTTTGCTTTTAAATATATACAACGCCATCAAAAACCCTATCGATATCTTGTCGTGTACAATTCAGCTGTACGATCTATCGATTACAATATGCACGACTTTAACGTGCGATTAATTTTACTACACACGACTTTAACGTGCGATTATTTTGCTACGGCAATATAAATAAATTTTTATTAAATGATATCTAAAACAATTTACTAATTGGAACCAATTGAATTCAAAATCTAGGGTATATTTTAGCTTAAAATTAGCATATCTATTTATTCTCTCATCTTTATTCATATTGCAGCCTTCATACTCAACCGACTGATTATATTAAGCAAAATTAAGAAAACTGTCAAACAAACCTTTTTTTCTATAAAATTCAAAAACAATTTAAGCAAAACATTAATTGCATTTAGTAGAAATCACGTTTTATTTGAAATAGGAGCATTCATTGAAAATATGCAGCAATCAACTGACATAAATCAAAACGATTTCGCATATAAGTGAAGAGAAATCATTTAAGATGTGCTCAGTTACCTGGCAATTGACTTTTCCATTAAGTATTTCAAACTGCATAGTCGAGCTAACTACATATCCATCATCAGCATGGCCAAATCCAAGACGCCCAAAGCCTGGCCAACAATTAAATTGGCATTTTAAAATAATTGCAAAAATGCAATGCAAAGAGCCAAGTTTTCCAAATGCAGCAGGCCACAAAAGTATGCAATGGCGTATATAAAAATTGGATCGAAGACTGCACACATACAAACACACTAGATATGGACTAAAAGGTTTTAATTTAATACGAGCTGATGGAAGTTTTGGCCTTTCTGCTGCCATATGAAAATTATAAAGTTTTCATCAAGCGAAGGCAGCTAGTTGGCATGGAGTGCAATCTCACCCTATGGCAATACATTGTGCAATGCACAAACTACAAATTATTATTGCTATTAAATGCACAAGCACAAGAAGTTCTTAAAGTTTTTCCACAACTTTTCCGCAAGGCATGAAGCGGGCTATGGTGGGACGGGAAATGTGTCGTATCGAGTGCATTTTGCTTCATTATAAAGTAAAGATGGCAGCTGGACGGCAACCAATCAACGGGCGACTGTCCATCCAACTATCCATCTATATATCTATGTAGCATCTGCAGTTTGGCCAAAAGTTTTTCCACTGCCAACTTAATTAGTGTTCAATCAACAATAAACTATAAACACTCTCTGCTTTCAACTTGGACTTTTGCCTCAAAGGTTGTGGTTACCATGGCTCGGACAAAACCCTAAGACGCAGTCAAAAGACGCCCAGAAAAACAGAGCAAGAGCATCTACTGCTCTTGCCGAATTAGTAGTTATTAGTTTTGAGTGCGGGCATGGTTATTTTTTTCTATCTTTTTCTATTCTCTCTCTTTGCCAACTTTTTGCTGACCATGAGCGCTTTCGGTTAACAGCCATCAATATTGCAAACTTGCCTCAAAGCACATCATGCCATGCACATAAACAGACACTTCAAACGAATTATTTTGTCAGGCCACAGAATCTAATTAGTGACTTTCTGTTGGCTTATTGATGTTGCACATGCAAAATGCATTTACCATGCATTTTAACTTGTCTATAAAAATACTAAATAAAACTCTGCTTTCACACTGACTAAATGTCGATGAATAAATAGACAACTGCAATTAGGGCAAGCCTTTCAGAGAAGCTATTATTTTATTTGATTATTGATTTTAACTATTGAAAATATTTTGATATACAAACAACATAGAAGTGCGCCTAAACGCTAATCAGTGATGAGTCATGGAAGTTAGTGCTGCCACCTTGTCAGCCGAATTCTCGTTGGTCGAACCCTCGCTAGCCGAAGTGTCGATGGCCGAACTCTCCCTAACACTCGCTGCCGAAAATTTGCTGGTCGAATTCTTGCTGACCCAACTTATGCTGGCTGAACTCTCGCTGGCCTAACTCTTGCTGGCCCAAGTCTCGCTGGCCGAACTCTCGCGGGCCGAGGCAAACTCTTGCTGGCCGAGCCTAACTCTCGCAAGCCAAGCTCTCGATGCTGAACTCTTACTGGTTGAATTCTCGCTGGCACAACTCTTGCTGGCCGAACACTTGCTTAACAAACTCTTCCCGAACACTCGTTGGCCGAACTCTTACTTGCTGAACATTTGCTGGTCGAACACTCATTGGAAAAACTTCCGCTGGTCGAACTCTTGCTCTTGAAATAAAAGTAATAGTAATAGTAATAATAATTAGTAATATAATGAGTTGAACATTAATCAGTACAATTTATTATAATAAGTATTGCAATTTAAACTTACAACGCAAGCACTCACGGCACATCCAAACCACGCGACTGCAGTCTCTTCACTGATTAGCAGCAGCTCAAGCAGCAATGCCTTAAGATCAGGCGATGCCAAAGAGAGAGGGCACTGGCAATTCACCTCAACTTATGCGCTCTTACTGCGATGACTCATCGCTGATAAGCGCAGTTAACGGTGCTTTCTCCACAGGCTGCATATGCAGGCGCTCTCCTCTTTATACGCTCTTGCCGGCTCTCTAAGCAAGAGCCCAAGAATCTCTCTCTAACCGTAATTTCGATCTGTTCTCAATTTAACACACACATACAGATATGCACGCTCAGAGCAGGTGCTTGCGCACTGGATCTGGGAGCGTTGCCAGAAAAAAATTGATTTGCAATATAAATTAAGTACAAAATAACATTAAATAAAAATAAATCAAAATAATTAACAAAAATATAATTACAAAATTCATAAAGTGTGTAAATTTAAAAAGTTTAAATAAATAAATGCTAATAAAAAATATGTAAATTGTGATTAAAATTAATTTAATTTAAATAAACAAATTTCAATTTAAAAAATAACATTATAATCAGGATTCAAATTAAATTAAGTTGATTTCATTAATTTCAATTAAACGAATTTCAAATTATGATTCAAATTAATGTCATTTGAATAAATAAATTGTAAGCAAACAAAATTTAAACTATGATTTCAATTAATTAAATACGAAACAATAAATGTTAATCAAATAGCATAAAAATTATGATTCAAATTAATGTTAATTAATTAATGAAAATCAATAAGTTTCAATCAAATAACATTAAAATTACTATTCAAATTAATTTATTTTATTTTGTTAGATATGAGAAAAGATCATTTTAATTATTCCATAAAAACTGTACAGAAATATTCAGTACCAAGACTTTTCGACCTTAGACATGTTGCATAACTCTGCTGTTGTTCTTCTGTTAGCTCTGAAATTTAATGAACATGCTCGAGCTGCACTTTCGCAATGTGGCAGCCTTACAAAAAACTTGAAACTTGCCATAAATTGATTTACTTGGCACAACAATAATGAGTGCATACATGACCACAGGAGCCGACACAGACCACAAAATACACACACACAGACAGAGGCATTGTTTCTGCTCCAATGACGCAAGTCGTGCAGAATATTAGCAAGAAAATTAAAAGAAAATTTTCCATAAAATGTGCAAAAGTATGCGAAAGTTATTAAGTGCATACAAAGTAGAAAAACATACACCAAGCCATACTCTCTCTCTCTCTCTCTCTCTCTATATCTCACACACACAACATCAATGCAGGAAACTTTCTAATCACGTGTACAAGGCAGCAGCAGTCAAAGTTGTATTACTTCTTGGCAAGATGTAGCCCCATCCGTGCTCCATTCCTGCCTCAGCACCTGCCACGCCCCTTACAAGACACTCGCTTAGGTTTTAGAAGTTTTCTATTTAAAATATAAACACATGCTTGATTGGAATTGCCCGGTTGCAAAATGTCGGAGACTGTACGGCATTTTAATAAATTTTAAAAACATTTTAATGTTTTTTTAAGCTTTACTCTTGAACTAAAAACATGTACATATTTTAATTGCTATTATTAAATGGCCATCATAATCGGTACAACATTGCGTATACTCAATGTGCAAAATTTAACAGAGCTTAGTTGGTAAAAAAAAACCTACGAAATTGTGTATTTGTATTTGTATTTAAAAATTGTTAAAATTTAACTGCAACTTGTGCTTTTGATTTTATTTTAATTGAGCAACTAATATTGCTTGGGAGATGCCATTAATTAACTGCTACAAAGGTTTGCATATCTAATTATTTATTTAAGTATAATGAAATTAAATTTTGCTTTAATCGTTAACTGTAAACTAAATATAATTTTTTAATTTGAACTCGTATTTAACATTTTATAAAAGCTCAAATAATTTCAGCGAATTTTATAAAAAATTTAGCTTGATTAAAAACTGGTACATACATTTTTCTGGCTTCAAATCTCATGAGATTTTGCACACATTTTCGCCAAAACAATTTTTTCGTTGCATTTTCGTTTCTAATTTTTCTCCCAAAGCGCTGAGCACATAACTCACAACACCTGGACGATGCGAGCGAGCACAAGGGCAAAACGTAACGCCGAAAGTGCCGCAAATGAAAAATGCAAACGGAATTAAATTATAGTCAGTAACGAAACAGCCAACAGAGGTACGAAAAAAAATATAGAAAATAAAAACTAAAAGGCACAAAACCAACACATACTAGATGGAAAAAATAAAAGATATGTTTAAGCTCTCGACTAAAAAAGTTCAAACAGGCGGCGCATAGTTGGCTGCTCGAGCCGCGTTTGCTCTTACCTTATGAAATTAAATCAGAGCGGAAGCATAGCAAACACACACACACAAATACACACACACATGGACCTTCACACACATACAGTTTGTAATGATGCAGCAGCTGCGCTTAGATTGCATTAAACGGGTGGCAGGCGGGGCATGAGGCGAGGTGGGGAGGACGCTTGAAGGCACTGCAGTCGCCTCTAGAACCAACAACAGCTAGCAAAAATTTTAATTTCCGCGCAAAAATCACAAAACTGGCAAATGGCAAAGCAAAGAGGCAGCTGCAAAACGAACAAAATGAATGAAATAAAAAATGGAGACCAACTAAAACACCGCACAGCGAAAGGTGCAAAAAATGTGGACGCTTTCGAGCACATTAATGAAACGCGCTCATGTGAATGCTGGAGAGCATATAAGCTCGCTCAAGTAGCCCAAGGATTGCTTTTCCCAGCCGGTTGAAGAACTCTTCTACAAATATTTAAAATCTACTATGGCATAGCTTATAGACAATGCTAAGAATCAGGAATTTATTCGAAATAATTTAAATCAATTTTAAATTAATTTAGTCAGAAGAAATTGCCTTTTATTATGATTAAATAACTTGGCAGAGAATTATAAAGTTTAGTGTAAGATATTAGACAACAAATAGTTCATCAACAATTAAGTTAATGCCGTTGTGCTTTTTTTCTAAGAAAAAATGGCCTAAGTTGTTCCTTGATATCTTTCTATATTACTCTACATTAATCTTTTCCAATTTAATTTCTTATATAATTGTTGTTTTATTGTGTTTTATTCTTGTCTTTTTTATTCAAAACTTCGCCCTTTCTTAATAAAAGAACATAAAAAAGCTTGTTAAACAATTAAAGCTTATTTGATTAGTGCTTACGAAAGCCAAAGCAAAGAGCATAACTAAGGCAATTACTCGAGGTTTTTTAAAAAAATATACTGCAACATCTTGGCACACAAATATTGCACATACGACCCGTATGTCACTAATTAAAACATCAGATGTAATTTTAGCTTTTTTTCGCAGTCCCTTTTCGACATCCACTGTGCAGTCGCTTCTCACAGTTGCATTAAAATTAATTTTCGTATATTTTTATACATTTTTCCCTCTCGCTTGTCAAGTCAAAAGCTTAGCGCTAACTACAAAAATAAATGCATATAAAAAACGGACCAGCAGACGAGTACTTTGTTTAAAATAACATGAACCAGGAAATACCCTATAGAATTTTTCACAATATTTGCCATAGCTCTATATGGTATTTATTACTTAATATAAGACATTTTTTTAGTGCACGCATTTTTAATTGTTTAGGCATTTCTATATAATTTACATAGATAGAAACACCCTTTATGCATGTGCCATTTTTGCAATCATCTTGCACAACCCACAATATTTGTATTTTTTTAATAAAAAATAATATTTTCACTCTGCTTGTTACCTTAACTATGTCCTAGTTGCTATCCAGTTCTCGCCAGAGTTGAAGTTGGTCGCAATGGAAAAAAAGCTCAAATAACAACGGCAACATTTTTGCCGGTCCGCCAACAAGTTAAAAGTTAATGAGACAACATAACTTTTGCGGTCAGTTAAAAAAATAGACAAGTTACGAGGGTTTATTTATTACTTACTTTAAATGAAAGTATTCGTTATTAGAATCTGTTGAGCTAGAAATTATTATATTAAGATTCATAACTTGCCTAACAGCCCTCGTATATCGCCTATACAAGTCTCGCTTCTATCAAGTTATTATCGCTGGCTTTTTTATGCAGCGCAAAATTAAACAATTTGTTATAAAAACATGCCTTAAAAGGTAGAAAAAATATGTCATTAATGTAGCAAATGTTTGTACACGTTTGTGCATGTTTGTGCATGTTTGAGCTAGTTCAAGTGTCGCTCGCAACTTGTGTCTTATGTCGTGTTAACATTACAAAATTTATGTACGTCTGGGGGAAGTCGCGTCATATCCTGTGTCCATCATCAGCTATTAATCACCGCAGCGTTCATGCCACACACTTGTCACTCAGGCGACGCTTATCACTTGGTCCATTGAACGCCATCTCCACGTCTGGCATAAATATCACTTAAATCAGTTGACTTAGCGACGCGAGAACTTTCGAGATGAGACAACAAAAACACACACAGCTGCCCAGGACATATCAACTTGTAATTGTGACAATTGCTGTCAACAAAGCACAGACAGCAGACCCTTAAAAACTGTTGGGGTTTTGCGAGTACCAGGAAAAACCTCTTCCGCATCATTCCAAATTTTCTCTGTCCACACGAGTCGACTGCTTAGCCAAAGAGCTGTGTGCGACCTTTCACTCTTTCTCCATGTCTCTCATCACGTTTCTCACTTCTCTTGCCTTCACTTTGCGCTGACAATTTTTTGACAAAATAAGATAAATGAGTTGTTTGTTTACTCTACACCTGATCGAGTTACTGGCGACATGCAGCAGCTAAATAAATGAGAAACTTGGTCTTGCAATAGGGAGTTTTGGGTGTTTCTAATTTTATTTCTAATTTCTAATAATTTAAGTTGAAGCCTTTAAAATGTTCTACAATTAAATTTAATTTATAAAACAAATTTATAAACAAATTTCTATAATTTTGTAATATTTTAAATTATTTATTGAAACGATAGGTCAATTTGGGTTCTATAGATAAAGAAATGGCTCCCAACGTGAGGCTTGGTTTTAGGATTGAGTGTATTCTATAATATATATAGACTGGTTGGTTAGAAGTCCCCAATGAATGTACGCTAAAGTCAAATTTGTTATTATAATTTTATATATTTATAGAGCATAGCAAAGTCAAACTGACAAAAGGAGCTGCTTCGTGATAGCACTTCGTAATCGGACTAAAGTTGGATGGTTGGCAACTCGGAAGTGCGGCCATAAAATGGCGCTTACTATAAATTTTAAAGCTAGACAAAGTTATTTAAAAATCATTGAGCTGCTTGCAGAAAGTTCTTTGCCGCGCTCATTTACAATAAATTCGCGATTTCGTTTCGGTTCAGTGTTGGTTTTTTTTTCTTTTTTCTTTTTGTTTGTGTCTATTTGTTCCTTTCTTTTGCGCGTTTACTTGTTTTATTTTTTGCTTTTTTTGCACCATTGACTAAGCCAAACAAAGTCTGATGCTCGAATTTATTATGCTCACTCCAATTGCCGGCTCGCCTGGGTTTTTTGTCTTTGCTCGCGCGAACATTCGCTTTTTTTGTTGCGTTTTGTAATGTGTTTTTTCTGGTTTTGCCTTTTTTAATTCAATTTATTTTTGGATTTTATACGTATTTATGCACATGGGATTCATTTCCGCTTACGCTTTCTAACTTTTTCGCGCGGTCAGTACTCATTTTTTGTACGCTAGATATTTGGTACGTTTTAATGAAAATTGATGCTGCAAAAGTGCGCAAAGGTTATTGGCGTGTCTAAATTAATGTACGGATGCTGTGTGACTACATTTGTTATGGACTCAATGTTCAGATACGGCCCACGCTCAATCTGAAAACCCTAAAGCATCAAAGCCAGCTAACCAAGCTCCAGTCGCAGCCCCAGCATCAGCACCTACTACATTTGCATTGTGTTCAATAAAATTTTGACATTTCTTAATTGAATTCCGCTGCACAAGTTCGCCGCGAACTCAAACAAAAGCCAACAAACCAAAAATCAAATTACAACAAAGTCAGAGAGCAATGAAATTTTCCTCAAACACACACACACCCGACTGCATATTCCAGTTTAGTGCAAACTTGGCGCAGGTATCCACATTCATGTCAGCTACACACACAGCCCCACATACATGAATATAATTTATAAGCAACTTACACTAAGAAAAATACCCATCTTCTTTCCTGATTCATATCTCGCTAAATCCCTTTATTATGGATCAATATTTTCAGACCAACAGAAACAGCTTTGAATTACTGTTTTTTGTAAATTAGTAGACCTTAAATTATAGCTTTCAATGTTAAACAAGTGATGCATACCTAACGTTGAGCGCCACAAATTTTCAAATGGCGCCCAACGAAGAAATATGAAAAACCCATTACATATTGTTTACAACCACTAGCGTGGGATGACAAGCGTCCTTTCGAGACTCTAACATTTCCTTTCAGAAAGAAAATGTACGTAAAATATTTGAAAGAATCTACTAAAACTCTATTCAAGTTAAGTTTAACATAAATATTTTTTTACAGTGCACCTCATACGATGATGAGGGCCAAATTTTATAACTTCATTACATAATTGCACACCAAAATGCAGCAAAAGCCGCAAAGAGCCGTCGTCCAGGTATCCGCAGACATTGTTCTGGTGTACTTCACTTGCTTTACCAAAAACTTTCCGGCTAACTGGCAAAAGACGTCAGCAGGGCGTTCTAGCTGCAGACACGTCCGCAAAGTTCCCGCTACAATGCACACGCGTGTCTGTACTCAAATATTTAGTTTTTGGATTTCGTATTGAAATTTTGCGATGTCGATGTGCTTGCTGTGTTGCATGTGGGTTTGGGGGCAGCTGCCCTAGGGCAGCAGGTGAGGAACTAGTTACAATACTTGTACTCAATTAGGCGATGTGCCACGGTGTCTGGATGTGCGAAATATGAGCAGCAGCCAAGTGGCAGGTATAACGCTGCCACTTTGAAAGTAATAAGCATAGTTAGTGGGTATTGAAACTTTACATTTTTATATATATTTATACAATATAAACATTAAAATAGAATGTAAATTTAAATAATAATAAATAAGTAAATAGATAAATATATAGATAAATACAAATAAGATTAATTAAATAATATTATGAAACTAACGGAATTTGTAGACATAAATATGGCATGAAATTATATAAAAAAAAAATAAAAATAAAAGTAATTAAATGACATAACGAAATTGAAGGCGAAATATACAACAATTGTAAAAGGCAAATTGGTAACCCAAATATTGATAATAAATTAAACATTGTCATGAAACTTAAGGAATTTTTATACAAATTTCATTTACTTAATTATTTATTTAAATTTATTTATTTATACATTCATAAAATTATACATAAATTAATTATTAAACTGGCAGCATGAAATAGATATTCAAAATCAGTAGAAGTAAATAGATTCTAGAGAGAAAATAATAAATATAAATAATATAATTAAACAAAATCAACAATCAATTAAAGAAGCTACTATGCACATTACGCATACGCCTGTTGATACAAATTTAAACCGCTTGTTGTGCCTGCCAACATACACAAATGAACTCTATTATAAATGGCATATTTTATAATAATGTGTGTGTGTTTTGCCAGTGCATTTGTGTCTGCCTTCCGCACTCATTAGCTCTATTATGCTGAAATTCACGACGATATGTATGCCACAAATATTTTCACACCTTAGTGGCTTTGGTTTATGGTTTTGCTGGTTTGCTGGCATGTTGGTTTATTGGCTTTTCGACTCACTTAATTGAAATTTTAAATAAGCCAATTAAAATTAATATTATTGCTGCATTATGTTGCACTTCAACTGCCCCTGCCTCCTTGCCACTGCCATACGCTGCGATGGCAGACAGTTGATAGCAGTCAGAGAGCCACAGAATTTATTGGAAATTACTGAAAATTATTATTATGAAACTGCAGCTGGGCAGAGCAAGTGCAGCTGTTGATAATTTATAAATTATTGCACTGCAGATAAGCGTGCACTTTGCACCTTTGGTTCTTTTCGGTGAGAGTGCGATTATATTAATTATGATACAATTGAGTGTTGAATCTTTACAAGTGGAAGAAGAGTTTACAGAACTCTGTAAAAATATGTGGCAAAAGAACTTACCGCTGAGATTTTTTTTTAGTCTATACAATAATACTGAATGCAAAGGCGTAATTATCGTTTATTTCAAGTCTCAGCTCCAAAGCGCTTGCTCTTAGAGATAAAAAAAAAACTCTACCAACTTGTGTTAAATCCTGAATATTTTTTCTGAATATTCTTTTTAGTAAAATACAGCCAAATTAAAGGTCAACGCAGGCATTGAGCCAGCCCCAAGGCAGCGAAGTCGGCTCTTTGTCCTTTGTAAACATGTTGACAAAACAAATGTAGGTGGTGGCATTACGCCCCCGCTGCATGCCCCTTTCTCCTTTGCCACAGTTGCTTGCCCATAAATGTCATGCGCAACAATGGCTTAATTTATAATTAAATTAATTGTTGTAATTACTTCATTAACGTTTACTTTCGCCTTTTACATATTCTGGCTGTTCATTAGGCGTCACTCGGCCCCTGCCCCGAATTGCGTGTTTCTGTTGCTGTTGTTGCCATTTATTGTCTATGTAAATGACATCAAATGCGACACCAAATTACACAATTAGGCAACATTAACATTTAATGCGTTATGTTTACGTTTTGTTTACCTGTTTCACCGTCTCCCTCCCCATCACTCTGCCCCCTGGCCCTAGCCAGCTGACACGCAAGTCATAAGCATTGTAATCGATTGTTAGCTAATAGAATTTCCCTAATGTTCAACTTCAGTGAGTATTAATTTCCGCTTCTATTTAGGCGCTTCTTCCTTAAAATATCTATATTTTTGGGTTAATTAGTCGTAAAGTGTTCAAGTTATGAATCGATAGTCTAGTTATGGGCAGAATAATATGCAGCATTAGTTTAACCTTGCGTAAGTAAATAAAAGGTTAATACAACAAAAACTTTTATTTATTTAACAAAATATACTGTATAAATTGCAATACAATTGCAATTAAAATGTTGCTTATTTAATAGCTATTTATTTGTTCTTCAATCATTTTATTTATTTATCAGTATTTGACTTATTTACATAAATAAAATTGAATTAATTCATTCAGTAATCATAGCTAGCAGCAAAATTATAAAAATATTATTTAAATTCAACATGCATTTAAAAAAAATTTTCATAATTTTTTTATTTTAATTGCTTTATTTTATCTTAAACAGTCAAAGTACTGGATAATTAGTATTATGTTTTTATATTTTTACTAAACTACTAATGTAACAACATAAATAAAGTTGTATTATATATTAATATTTTAAGCAAATCTATAATATTTTTGTAAATGATAACATTAAATTGTTTTTGTTATAAAAATCTGTAAGCATATTTTAAATGTAGCCCATATTTATTTTACTAAAATTCATAATAGAATTGAAGGCAACTTTATGCAGTTGAAAAAAGTTTTAAGTCTCTGATAATAATATAATTGACAAAATATTTATATATTATTAATGAATTATAATATTTATGAAAATGGTAAACGAACATTTAAGTAATACGTAGAACTATCACTGTGGTTTTAGTTGTTTTAGTGCGTTTTAATATTATTGTTCAACCTAACTAACCAATAACTTAGGTCTGATTGTGTTTTTCTGGGTTTTCTTTAATCCAAGCAGCGAATGCCGGACCATTTTTATTTTGGTTTATATTTGCATTTAATTTTTTATATTATCCCCAGATTATCATTTAAATTTTACATTATCATTTACTTTTAATTTAATTTATTTTAATTCATTAGTTTAATTATTTCAAATTATATTTTTAGTTTTTTATGTCGACTGACAGTAGTTGACAATAAATAAATAAATAAGCAAATTCTGTGATGCCACGTTGGGCGCCGTATTTTTATATTTCACGACCAACAAGCCTTAAAAAAGGTTACGTTAAATACATTTAATGTCTGTGTCGACTGTGCTTAATTAACATAAATAAATAACAATAAATAAATAAATTCTAATCAACTCCATTAAATATATCTATTACATAAGATTAGTTAAACTGTATTTTAACAAAATAATAACGCATTATTATTATTGTTGGGGAATAGCGCACTGCGATCTAAAAGATCTATTGTACCCCCTACTGGACATTTCCTACAACTCCTCCATCAGTCCTATGTCCCGAACAAAGTCGAGTATTTTTGATAAAGTTATGTCTACTATCTCATCTGTTATAACGCATTAAAAAATATTCAAATTTCCATAAATAAGTTATTTGTTTAATTATTAAGTATTAAAGATTATATAAATAATTAAATCAATTAAATGTTGTTAATCATTGGCATTTGTTTGGAGTGGCATGGCAATGCGACAGCATAAAGGAAAACTAAGAGTTTTCCATGCCCACAGCGAAGCAACTGAGCGAAAAACTCAACGAAACGTGGCAAAGAGCGCCAACAGCTAAGAGAGAGAGAGGGAGAGCGTGAGCGAGCTCCATGGCACTCTTCGATGTGCAACGCAGCGACGCCGACGCTGACGCTGCGGCTGGCGTCGTCGCGAGCAGCGCACGTGGTTCGCTTTGCTTTTACCTTTAACGCAGCGCAAATGAGCAACAGTGGAAGTTGTAAGCCACACACACACACACACACATACACAGACGACGCCGTCGACGTCGACATCGACGTCGGCGTTGCAAGAGAGTCGTAGCGAAATGAGCGCGGGAGAGCATGAGAGCGACGGCCATTTGATGCTGTGTTAAAAATTGCACAAAATGAGCGACGCTCTTTACGTTTTTTTGTTGTTTTTTTCGTGCTGTTGCCTTTGCACAGAGATTCGTAAACAAATTCTGTGATTGGCTGGCAGGCATTAGCAGCTGGTGGAGGCTTGGGGAGTTAAAGGGGGACAGCTTATGTGAGTGTGTGTGTGAGTGTGTGTGTGTGTAGTTTTTTGCGCCACGTTTTCTTATTAACGCGTTTTTGTGATTGGGTTTGGGGGTGCGGCCGCAGCGCAGTCGGCGTCTGCGTGTCGACGACTTTTTTCGCATTTGTTGGCCAGTGTGCGAAAATGTGCAAAAATTGCCTATGCGCACCCAACACACACACACACACACACATACAGACGCACACTATGAGTGTAATGAGCGTGGCAGAGCGAGCGCAAACTATATGAGGCTGCCATCTCGCTCTCGCATCGCACATACGCCGCGTTGTCTCTGTATGTAATAGTTGATGCTGTTGTTGTTGTTTTCTAACTGCGTCGTTGTCGTTGGCGCCGTTGGCTGTTGGTTGGCTGCGGCTGCTGCTGCTGCTGCTGCTGCGTTTTGCTGCTGCTGCGGCAGCGTTAATGTTTTTGCGTGTTTATGTTAATCGGGCGCTGCCAGCAGCGAGCGCAGCGCAGTCGGCGTCGGCTGCACTGCTTGCTTAGATGACGCCTATTTCGTTAGTTGCCCCAACCGCCATGCTCTCTGCACCTCTCAGCACCTCTCTCTCTCTCTTGCTCCCTCTCTCTCTTTCGCACACACACACGCACAGCACTCACATGCATGTATGTGTGCATATGTTTGAATTTGGCTGTTGTTTTTTATGCATTTACTAGGCAGCATTTTGATTGCATTTTTTCCAGCTCTGCTCGCTTTGCCTGTTTTTGTTGTTGCTTTTTGTAGTAGTTGCTGCGCCTGTACATCATAAAAAACTCTATACAGCTTCGCTCTCTCTCACTCTCTCTCTCTCCCTATCTCTCTCTCTGCGCTCTTTTTTTAATTGCAATTTTTCATTAATTAAAATTTGCTTAGTTTTCATTTGAAAGTTTTTATTACTGTCGTTCCTCTTTGCGTTCTGGATATTGTGCATAACGGAAATTTGTATGGACTTATTGTGATTGAAGCCCAGCAAATTGAATGTGGGCTATGTTTGCCTATGTATGTGTGAGCCAGAATGTGTGTGTGTGTTAACTGTTCGTTTGTGTAACTAAAATGGACGGCAGCAAAGCTGCATATATCGAGCTTTGGGCATTAAAACTAACGTATACTAAACACTAACGATTTTGGCTATTTGCAATTACCGTTCAGGCTGCGGCATAACTGAATATTTAAAAGATATAACAGATTTATACATATATATGGATAGGTTTGCTAATAAGCGAATGAAACAGAGTACAGCTATGCAAATATTAGGAATTTAAATAATATAAATAAATCATGTCTCAAACCCAATGTTGCTGGAAACATTTAGATTTGCAATTTAAAAATTATCCACAATAGCTTTAAATAAACATCAGAATGTAAAATACAAATACATTAAAATAAATAACCATCATATAAGATATCAACAATATTTAAAATAAAATTATATATTTAAAAAAAAGCAACAGTTGGATAAAAATCGACTAAATTGGCAACGCTCATCATTACCTACAATAAGGCTTAAATTAATTCAGCCGAATTTGAAATGTATGCTATTTGTAAATATTTTCGTCCAACTTCACTAAATTCTGCATTTCATTGTAAGCAATCGTAATGTTCAACAACTTCCAGTTGCACAAATATAACAAATTAAAAATTGATTTATTGATATTAAACAAAATTATGATAAATTTAATAACAGAAATAAGATCATTGTAAAATTATATAATACAATTTTACTATAACCCTTTAAAGAAATCTAATAACTTTTATATATGTATATGTAAATGTTCAAAACTATAAAATATCTGCACTATTTCAATTTATCAAAAATACAATACAGCCTATTAAATTATATATAAAATAAATAAAATTATCACACATTATTGATATTGTATGCAGAGCTTTGTTACTCTTTATTTCAACTATTTTTGAACATCCTATTATATTTCTAACCTTTTTTCTGTCTATCCAGTTTCTCTTCTTTATTTCCCTTTCATATTTATCTCCCTTTTTCTCTCTGTCTCTCTCTCTGGCTCTCTCTTTCTCTTTCTTCCTTGCTTTCTCTCACTCTCTTCTAGCGATTTGTCCACTAATTTGTGTGCTACTTTTTATGCCGAGAGTCTGCTGGCGGCAATTAATCATATGGCCACAAAGTCACAGCCACATCAAATGACAGGCACAGGGAAATGCAAGCCAAAGCACACATACACAAACACACACCCACACACACACACACACACATAGATGAAAACTCAACCCCAATGTTGGACAGCCAACCACTGCATGGAAAACGCATTGCCCCAGCCATGTGGCGCCTACAGCCCAAAGTCAAAAAGTGCGTATACCCAACCACTCACACACATAAACACACACACACACAGGCACACACAGACACACACAGGCACAGAGATGTGGCAGGCAACGGAGAATGCGTGCAGCTGATTGGTGGAAAGCAAAAGAAGCAGAAAAAACTCTAACACATAAGCGCCACTGCACAGGCTGCAGGCAAAGTGAACTAGCATGGTGTTAGGGGGGGATGTGGTGTTAGGGGGGAGGGGGGAAGTAGGGTTAGTTCGTCCCATGGGAGAACCGGCAGCTGGGCAGAATGCCGACCACAACAATACAAAAGTCAAATTAGTGGAAAATGCAAATGCGAACAAAAAAACCGGGGGGGAAGCTGCAAAAAATGGCACTAGAAAATATAGACATAGCTGCCTTATATACCACAAACAACATGGCGAAAGGGACAGCACAATAAACAGAGCGAGAGAGAGGGGGAGAGTGAAAACTGCAACGAGGCATTTTGCAAAAGTGTTGGCGTAAAAAAATCATATTATAATTACATATTGGGCTAAATTTTAGCCAGTGTTTAGCAGTTGAATGCATTTGGCTTTTTTTCTTGTCTTTTTTTTTGCCGTTTTAGCTTGACATAGAGTCAATGTTCTGTTGATTTTTGTTGATTTCCTTTTGCCGCAAATATTTAGGCAGTATGTGAAGTACTTTTTTTGTGGCATTCTGTGTCAGCTCTTCATTAATTGCTTTATATATTGCTTGATTTTCGGGTTACTCTACGTACATATATGCATTTTCCTTGTATTTTTAGTCGTACTACCAGAGCATATTACATGGTTTTTACCGTCTGCTGTGTAAAAAGTTAATGAAATAATAACAAAGTTTTTCTGCTTGTAGTTCAAGTCGCAATAGCACAGAATTTAAAAGATCTTTAAGCACTATATTTCTGCAATAATTATTATTAAGTTTGCGCTTAAGAACAGACTGTTTACACTTTCATTTTTTGCTATTTGCCTATTTGTATTTAACTCTCTCGACAGCTGATAAGACCTAGATACATAATTAAAACACGCTTTGTTATCAGCACAAGCCATGTCTCCACGTCTGTCTGTCTGTCTGGCTTGGCTAATTCTGCCTCTCTCTCTGTGTACATAATAAACATTTCTTGTTCAGGTGTTTGTCTTTTAATTAGAACTCATTATTCAAATTGTTTATTTGCTTTGGGCCTAGCATTTATTACTAGCCAAAAGCTACCTCTTTTAAAGACTTTTAGTGTGTACGAATTGTTTGGAAACTTCTTAGCCTAATTATTATAAAAACGTTAGGAATTTCAATAAATTTTATTATCACTTCATATACTATATTTATACAAACGTAATTTATTACTTAATATACCTGCTTTCAATATAAATTATAAATTCGAACAGTCAAATAATTGTTATTCAAATGCAAATTATTCACCATTTACATTAACCTTTTATTTAAAATTATATTAAATATATTTTCAATAATACTCAGTATATTTAAAATTGTTCGAAGATTCAATTTAGAAACATTGAAAACGTATAAAATTTTCTTTTATATTTTATTAATAATTTATTAAATAAAGTCAAAGTTCTATATTGAATAATATAAATAATGTAAAATATAATTCCAATAAATATAATTCCAATAATAATATTTCGATATTATTGAGTATATTTAACATTGTTTGAAGATTAAATTTAAAAACATTAAAAAGTTACAAAACTTTATTTTATATTTAATAAATAATTATATAAATAAAGCCAAAGTTCTAAATAATGTAAAGTATAATCCCATTCAAATTTTTTTGAATTTAAAGGGATTAATTTTAGATCTATCAAAAATTCAGAAAACTATTTTATATTTTATAAATAATTATAAAAATAAAGCGAACGTTCTAAATAACTTGAAACTTTCCTTTAATAGTATAGGTTTTTTTTTAAATAAATATATAAATAGCCAATTCAATTGAATTATGTTTTTTAACAAACGCAACTATTACAATAATTTATTTTGCTGTAATATTAATGAAAATAAAACAATAAACACTATGATATATCTCATAAAGCCAAATTATTTTGTTTACTATTGAAACTGCCCTCGCAGCGGAAACATTGTAAATTTGCAGCTCTTATCGCTTGTCGCATAGTTAACTTAAGGGCACCCCGACGGGTGTTTGAAAATTATGAATTTACATAGGCTGCTGACGATTGTCAAGTTCAAAATCGACTGCAACTGTAGGTCGAGGTTTGACAACATTTTCCGTACGGCAATTTGTTTGTACAAGTGCAAATGAAATTGAAAATCGTATTCGAATGCTGGCGGGCGTACGTGGCGTATGCACAATGTGACTTGACTGGAAGTTTGTTTTATCAGCAGCTGTCGCGTTTAATAACAAGCTAATAAAACAGAGCGCGGAGAGTAGATAGCTAAAGCTTTGCTTGATTGCTTAGTTACTTTTATATGCCAGTGGCAAATTATTTTCAGCCAGTTAAGTGCTGGTAACTGTTAACGAAAGTCGAAAGTCGCGTTCTTGCTGCAATGCTTAGCTACTGTCTAATCTTTGCCAGCTGCCTGTTGGGCCTGCCACTTACTGTGCTGGCTTACTTCGAGGGCTGCGATAATACCTACAATCTGCAACAGGGCACCACCTACGTCGAGTCGCCCTACTATCCCCAAAACTATCCGGCACGCTCCTCATGCCGCTACACATTCAATGCTCCGGAGAACAGCAACATCAAGATACAGTGCACGCTCAATATACCATCGGTAGTTCCCTAGCTATAATATTTTAATTTAGAATAAATATTAATACTTACCAACTTCTAGGCAAATGGCCAGTGCACTACGGATAACTTCTGGCTGGATACCGAGGGCGATGTGCTGATGCGCAGCGCTGAGAACTTCTGCGGCAGCGGCACCTTGGTCAGGGAATCCCTCTTCGATTCGCTCGTCTTCAGCTACATAGCAACCGGCAACAACAGAGGCAATTTCCGGTGCAAGCTCGATGTGCAGCCTCAGAGTTGTAACTGCGGCTGGTCAGCAACTGCACGTATTACCAATGGCCAAGCGGCCACGGCCAATGAATATCCCGCCATGGCTGCGCTCAAGGACATCACCAGCAATCTGAGATCCTTCTGTGGAGGCATTATTGGTAGGTAGCATACAAACAATCTCATTCCAAGTATGGAAAGTTTCGTAGTTATGAGGGAACAATGTTTCTCTCTGCGAAGGTTTTTTTGTAAATTTTAATATCACATTAACTCTAGTCACATTGATGAGCATAAAAATCTATATATCTTTTTGAATTAACAAATTAAAAGAATATTTTAATAGAATATATATTATCATGTTTTCTCCGCTGTCTTAAGGACTCTTTACATATTTTAATAGAATATTAACCCTAAAATTTTGGACACTAAAACACAAACCAGTCTGCAAGTGTCTTGCCTTTACCCTTTTGGAAATTTATTTTTGGATTTACAAATTGGGAGGACATTACGTTTCCTTCTCTGTCCTCAGAATTGTTGCAAATTTTAATAGAATATTAACCCTAATGACTGAACATAAAAAAAAAAACAAAATAAAATTGCAAATATTTTAACAAAATTAATTACTATACTATTAGGTAACAAATTAAGATTAATATAAAAAATGTTCTACACATTTTATTTAAATATTAGGTATAAAGTCTTCACATAAGAGCACTTTTATTCCAACTTTTATGTTTATTCCTCTATTGAAATTATCTTTTTGATATAGCAAATCAATGCAATTTTTAAATTTTAAAGATTATTCTTGATTTTTTACAGTCTCTCGTCGTCATATCATAACTGCGGCCCACTGCACGCTGCAGGTTGCACGAGCTACCAATATTGTGGCAATTGTTGGCGTAAACGATCTGCAAAATCGTAAGTAAAAAAAAAAAAGTAAAAAAAATTAAAAAAAACCAGAATGGGCGGAGCAGATCAGTCGGACGGGCCCGACTGACTTATACCCTGTGCCAAAGCTCGCGCTGCGCGCTCGCAATTGCAGTATAAAATATTTTAAATATAATTGTTTAAAACTATCACACGGAGCGTAGCAGCAATTCTTCTTCCATTTTGTGTATGCCATGCTTTACAGGCTGCGCTGCTAAAGGGCGAGCGGCGTAACGCCTGTAATATTGTTTCGTTCATATCTCTTGTGTTTATTGACCGATTTTGATGCGCTTTTCAGGATAGGTAACTACCATACACAATAGTATATATTCCGAGTTTCAACGTTCTATGTTCAATATTACGCGTGTTATTCGGTTTTTATCGATTAAGGCGTAAAGGGGGCGTGGCATCCAAAATTTGAAAAAAGCATCATCTGTGTTTGATATAGACCTACCAATTACTGAAGAGAGAATTCATGTAAATAGTTTGGTGTCTTTTAAATTGGCGAATGTATTTTATTTCATTCGTTGTAGGCGGCAGGGGCGTGGCATTCAAGATTTGAAATAAACTTGATCTGCGTATGGTACATACCTTTCAAAAGAGACCAAAACGGCTGCTCTAGCTTTTATAGTTGCTGAGATCTACGCACTCATCCAGACGGACAGACAGACAGACAGACAGACAGACATGGCTATATCGACTCAGCTCGTCTTCCTGATCAAGAATATATATAGTTTGTGGGGTCTGCCACGCCTCCTTCTGCCTGTTACATACATTCGCACAAAGTTATTAACCCTGTTTTTCCCATTTTCAATGGGCACAGGGTATAAAAAGCTTAAAAAAGAAGCTAAGCAATTTTGGGAATACTCAACATAATATGATATACATATATTTAAAATCATGTTAATTTATTGAATATAATTTTGACAGCATCCAGCTCCGTGTACTACACACAATATGCCATACAGCAGATGATACCCCATGAGAATTACGTAAACGCACCAGATGTAGTCAACGATATCGCCGTGCTGGTAACAGCCAAAAGTATTAAATGGTCACGTGGCGTAGGACCCATTTGTCTACCACCGCCCAATACGTTCGTATAAAACATTAGAATTTTAACCACCCAAAATTTAGCTAATATTATGTTTATAATTTTCTTAAAGTGCCAACAGTTTTAGCTATGATACGGCTGATGTGATTGGCTGGGGCACCACCTCTGTATCGGGATCCGTGGCTACGCTGCTGCAGAAGATCAACTTGATGATTGTGAATAATCAGGACTGTCAGACAGAATATCAAAGCACTGGAAATACCATCAATTCTGGGCAAATGTGCACCTATGATTATTCGGGCAGTGGTCGGGATTCGTGCCAATTCGATTCTGGTGGCCCAGTTATCAAACGTGGCGCCAGACAATTTCTTCTGGGCATTATCAGTTTTGGCAAGGGTTGCGGGGACGCCTATGCCATGGGCGTTAATACGAGGGTCACTGCATATCTGACTTGGATAAGACAGAAAATCGGCAATTCGGACTGTGTGGTCAGCATGTGAGAGCAACGAGAGTAAATTGTAAATCATTTAATTGTATTTGAAAATGTTCAATTATATCTGAAAATGTTGAATAAAATAAAAGCAACTATGCTCTTGTACATTGTAATTTATGATAAAGGCAATTATATAAAAGAGTAACAAGAAAAACGGAACAAAGTTTGATAAGACGTAATTTTCAGAGTAATTAAGATTAGACTTAAGTTATTTACATTCATGTGAAGCTGTTGAACTTTGTTTTTCATGCTTGCGAATTTTGGTTTTATGAAGTGCCAAGATTTGTCTAGATTTTTATGAATGGGCTCAAGAAAAATATACAATAACCTTCAGCAATTTGCTAGCATCCGACTGATGTAACTTACCAGGTGGACGAATGTAGCTTAAGGTGTTTTTTATCAAGTTCTGCGAACTCACGTTGGGTGCCATATATTACATTTATGGCGCCCAACGTGAGCTCGCAGCACTTGATCAAATATTGTTGTTTGTTGCGCTAGGTTCGCAATACCTACTTATTGGTTTAATACAGTATTATTTACATAATAATATAAACGGAGACAATCTGTCCGTCTTGCATAAGCCTTCAAACTGCTCCCAATTGTTATTCGTATTGACAAACTTTCCAGCATTATCTCGAGACTTAACTAACTGCCAAGGTATTAAGTTTATTTACTTTTATTTATTTTTACAATTATTTGCACTCCATTATTTTTAAGTGTATTTCCTAGAGCAGTAAACGTTTATCGCGAAAAGTGACATTGACATTTAGCCCAGTTTATCAACCAGAGTTGGCATAACATAATACGATAATCTGATAATATTTTATTACTTATTTTCTGCAAACTTAAGGAAACTCCTATATAAAGAGCTGGCATACGTGATTTTCATTCAGTACACATTTCAAGAGTTGTGCACAATAATGTTTAGCTTACAAGTGCTGCTGCTAATTTTACCGCTGACTTTCAGTCAGATCAAATCCCAACAGTGCAATCGGCAGTACAGTCTGCAGCCGAATCAAACGCTATATCTGAATAGCTTTAACTTTCCAAGCGCCATTCCATCCGGCAGCAGTTGTCGCTATCAGCTGAGAGCACCGCCCAATCACGTGATACAGCTGACCTGCCGCTTCGAAGTGGTAAATTAAACCAAAAGAGAAAGTACCAGGTACATAGGTATAACCGAAATGCTGCCTTCCAGTATCCCGACAGCTGCCAGTCCAATTTCATATTCATCTCCCGTGATGGCGATATGGAATTCCGGGATGCCGAGCGCTTCTGCCGCATGGGTCAAATCTCGCGCACCTCCAACTTCCAGACCATATCCCTGGCATATCATTCCGCCAATTCTGGTGCCCCACAAAGTGCCCGCATGAGCTGCCAGGCCCTGGCATATCGAGTGCCCTGCGACTGCGGATGGTCGCATCCGGTGCGTATTACGAACGGCGTGGAGGCGGCAAAGCACGAGTTTCCCTCCATGGTGGGAATACGGGACATTTACTCCAATATTCCCATATTCTGTGGGGGCAGCATTATCAGTGATCGGTTCATAGTCACAGCGGCGCATTGCACCGATCGTCAGCCCTCAGCGAGTCGCCTGGTGGCCTTGATTGGTGATCACGATCTGACAAACAGTGAGTTTATAAAAATTATCAAAATTTATTCAAAATATTATAAAATATTAAGAATGAAATTCATAATATTAAATTAATTGTATTCTTAATATATTTTCATTAATTTTTAACGTATTTAAGCCTGTTGGCTTTAATAGGTGATCATGATCTCAGAAACACTGTGCACAAATACATAAAAATTTTTAAAATGTTATGATAATTGTTAATAATACATGTTGTCACAGTATATAATTTTGCAGAATTTTTATAGAAAATATTTCATATATAAACTTAGATATTACAATATTTCTTTTATATTTTAATTTAAATATTATAATATTTAATTAAATATTTTCTATACATATTCTTTTAATTTAGTATAATATACATAATTTCTGAGAATTTTTATATAATTTTTATCTTAATTATAATAATTATATTTAATTTATTCTTTTCTTGATACATTATTTTAAATGTTCGACTCTGTAACTCTTTTTGTAGACAGAGAATCCATGTTTGCCTCTCAGTATAACATCCAACGTATTATCGTACATCCGGAATATAACAGTCAAAGTGTTATCAACGATATTGCCCTGCTGCAGACGGTCAGAACTATTGAATGGTCACGAGGCGTGGCGCCCGTTTGCCTGCCATTTGGACAATTGTAAGTGTTACCAACTAGTTTAAATAATTAACAATAGCTATAACTCTAAAATTCCATTTAATTTACTGTCTTTTTTAGCAGTGGCAGCTATGAGGTGGTGGATATAGCCGGCTGGGGCACCTTGGGCTTTGCGGCTGCCAAATCGAACACGCTGCAAAAGGCCAAGCTGATGGCGCTGCAAAATGGCGTCTGCAGTGCACAGTATAATGCCACCATAGCTGCCAGTCAGCTCTGCACCTACGACTATACGGGACAGGGCCAGGATTCGTGTCAGTATGACTCTGGTGGTCCGGTAATACTTCGCCAGCGAGGTCGGATGTATTTGCTAGGCGTGATCAGCTATGGACGGCAGTGTGGCCAGGCTTATGGCATTGGCATCAACACACGCATCACTTCGCATCTACCCTGGATCTTGAGCTATGTGGGTGGTTCGGTTTGTGCACGCTAACTAACTAACAGTTATATCGATTACTTGGTCGGGGCTGACAGATATCCTGAGGCAGCTTCTTATGCTGCGAGTGCAATGGCTGTTGCTTCACTTCCGGTTGAGTTTGGCTGCCAGTCTTCTGAGTGTTGACAAAGGCCTTAATTTGCATTTAAATTAAAAATCACTGACATGTTTTCCCACATTTAAACACACAAACTTTCCCCACGCTCGCCGAGCCTTAAAGGCTGTGCAGCCTCCAGCCTTGTGCATAGTTTGAACGCACTACAATTTAATTCTATACACTAAAAGTAAAATAGGTATATTATTAATATTATTTAAATATTTAAATTTGCTTTGTTTTATGTTTAATTTGATTTATTATTTGCTTTAAATTTGTTTGTAATACTAAAATATTTTATATTTATTTATATATTTAATTATTATTTATATATAATAGTTCTACTTAAACAAATAAACAAAATATATAACAAAATAAATAAACACAATTAGCAATTATGTACATTGTTATTCACTATAAATTTAAATAATAGTTTTACTTATAAAATAACCGATTATTATAAGAAATATATTATATGTATATTAAATCTACTGTGAAAAACTTAAAAAAATAAATAAACACAAGTAAGTTAAGTAATAACGTTAAAATAATAATGAAAACATATTATTACCATAAGAATTGATCTACAATATCTATATTTATATATTATCTGTATGTCTAAATGAATTATATCTATATAATTGACAAGTAAAATAAATCAAATTATATTTAAATGTGTATTTAATTTAAAATATTTATAGATAAATGAAAGTTGAAAGATTAATCTTACCACAAATTTAAGTGAAATTCTGTTAGCTTTGCATTTCAATGGTATCTTCTCTCTTTTATTTAATTTATATTGATTTTAGTTAAATCCTATTTAATACAATAAATTAAATACAAATAAATTAAATATAAAAATAATTTCAAATATATATAGATATATTAAAGTTGAACGATAAATTTTATTACAAATTTGCTTTGCTTTTCAATTGTATTTTTTCGCTAATATTAAATTTATATTTTATTGTAGTTAAATTCTTTGAAATACAATAAATTTTGTATTTAAATAAATATTTAAATGCTATAAGCAAACTATTTAAATTATAGCTAGTTAGAGTACTCAGTATTCGATTCTTTTTTATCTCGTCTTGTATTTGCATTTATTGTGAAATGCAACTCATAATTGTTGTTGTTGTTGTTGGCATTGTGTGCTAACTCAATTTCTTGGCGACGATGTTGTTGTCTTTGTGGCTGCATCTTTGTTATCTCAAAATTGCGTTAAATTTTGCAAAATGCCCCCGCCCTTCCCCTCCCTTCCTGCCTACCCAATAAACAAATCTATTCAGTAACTGCTGCCTGCTGCAAAATTAATAAAAGCAAAATTGCATTGCATTTGTTGTTTTTTCTCAAGAAACTTTCGCTATTTGTATGAAAAGCAACTCAAGTGGGATTTTAATTGAATTCTGCTGGATAATCAAGAAATACAAACAACACATTTGATGCGTTTATATGCGTTTCTATATTTTAAGTTCCATATTTAAGAGTGCGTTTGCATATTTGAGCATTCTGTTACTTCGCTGTCAGTGTGGCCATGTGTCAAATATTTTAAGCAGTTCCAGTGTTAGTTCATTGAAATTCAGCTCACAGTATAAGGCAAAATTTTAGGTTAATATTTGTTGGATATTTAGACTTGATTTATTGAAACTAAATTCTTTTTTGTGAAAATGTCGAGAAACACTATTTCGGCAGTACAAAAGCTAACCAAATCTTTAGGTAACTACCGTCGTCCATATAGTGGTAGGCAGTTTGAAAACAACATATACGATTCGATTAGTAGTGAGATACGAACACGAAGCTGGCCCAAAAGAGAGGAGACCTATGCGGCTTGGCAGTTATTCCGCCAAAACCGAGAATGGAGTAGCATTCGAAGGTTTGGCCTTAACCATAGCTATCGTATTCCCACTCTCTGTAAACCCAATAGGCCAATAAGCGCTATCCCAATGAGCCGAAACATACAGTCTAGAACGAAAGCCAAATCAATTAAAAAAACCAAACCCAAGGCCAACCAACAATTACACACCGGAAACAAAATGGCGGCTCCAAAGATGTCAGATAAGTGGCGCAAGCAGAAGCGTGAAGAAACCAACGAGAATCAGGAGAATCAGGAGAATCGGGAGAACCGAGAGAATATGACCAGCCAGAATAACGAGAAAGAATATCACAAAGCAGAACGTTATAGAATGCACTCGCTGCATGATGCAGTGTTTGGTGTTCCGGATAAAGATGATCAGGATCAGAACCGTAATGACGGCTTTGAACTGCTACAGGCCGTTAAAAAACAAAGGAATTTCCACGACGAGGACGTGTATATATCCAAGAAGGTTATATCGCCATATCCCAACTACAAATCGCATCGCAACAGCTGGGCGGAGTTCAGACATCGCATGATCTATGGAGATCCCATGTACTGAGAGGCATTTTAAAACTACACCCAAAAAAGAAAGTATTTATATAAATATATTTATCAATATGTGTATTATTGGAATTTAAATAGGTAAAGTTCTGTTCTTTTCGCACACAGATAATAAAATGGAACACTCGATTGCTCTGCGCAGACAAGGCATGTTGTTTTCGTAGAACAATAATATGTTATCATAGACAAAACCCTTTTTGTTATTTGTTATAATTCATGTTCCGTTTTAAAAGTTGCTCTCGAGTCGCGACACAAAACATAATTAAACAATTAAAAGCCCATTTACGACGAGCCTTCATCTACTAATACTCTTCAAGTGCCGCCCACTTAGCCCAATTCGAAACAAGGCACATCAAAGTGCAAGTCCAAGCAGACCTCGTTGTCGCGCCTAATTACGCTGCCGAGTGTAATGCGAAATGGGAGTGGAGTAGGCTTAAAAATACCCTGTACTCGATTAATAAACAAATAAAAAGCCTTAAATATTTTTAGGTATAATTACCCTGTATTATAAATGCAAAAGCCTTATATATATTTTTAGGTATTATTAGCATTTTTGAATAAGAGTAGAGACGACTACAATCTGTTGCAACAAACGACTTTTATATATTTCTCATGTTTCTCTGGAATTATTGTGTTTATAGGTTTAATTTTGTATTAAATTAAGCCAGCCGACAAGGCTACAGAGCAAGCAGAGCTTGTAAATAACTGTCAATTGTTTTTCTCCTTGCCATCTACTTAGAAAGATAACCCAACTGCACGCTTACTTACTCGCTTTTATTTTGTTTTGGTTGAGTATGCTTAAAGCAACGGTTATTGTTATTCTCTTTCAGTAACAACTTACAGTGAGAGATGTGAGAATTAGCAGATGAGAGAACAGATGAAACACTCAGCGCAAACGTTTTTTTTTACTTTGCTACTAATGTTAATAATAATTTATACTACTGTTATTCATATTATATGTATATTATATGTTTATATAATTTATATCGGTTTCCGAACTCTCGCTGGCCGAACTCTCGCTTGCCAAATTCTCGTTGGCCGAACACTCGCTTATCGAATTCTTGCCGAACACTCTTGCCGAATTCCCGCTGGCCGAACTCTCGCTTGCCCGACCTACCGAAATAGTAATAGAATTAAATAAATATAAATAAATAAATATGTATAAATATAAATTATATAGAATTTATTTAATTATTAAAATATTACAGTTTACACTTACAACTCACGCACTCACTAGACATCCACACCGCGCGACTTCAGTCTCTTCACTAATTAGCAGAACCTCACGCAGCAGCTTTTACAGTGCTTGCAGTCTGCTCTCCCACTGTCCCTTGATCAGGCGATGCCAAGAAGAGAGCGCATCGGCAACCCACCCCAACTTATGCGCTCCTACTGCGATGACTCATCGCTGATAAGCGCAGTTAACGGCGCTTTCTGCATAACCTGCATACGTAGGCGCTCTCTCTCTCTCTCTCTCTTTTTGCACGCTCTTGCGTTATTATGTTAGAGTGAGTGTGGTGAATTGAGTGCAGATCGGAATTAGAGATAAGGTGAGAGGCTGTAACGGTTCTTGGGTGATTGCAGCTCAGCCAGCATTCGCTTTGCCAATTTGGAATGCTATTTATGCTAGTAGATTTAAAATCTGAATTAAATAATTAATTTAAATGTTGTAACTAAAACAACAGAACATTTAGGCGTAAATTTCAGAATTTAATTTTTAAATAAATAAAATGCGTATATTTTAATTAATTTATTAAGTTCATTATTTGTTTTGTTTTATATATACTACATTTTAATTTATTTCACAACGAATTGTTTTATTGGTCGAACTCTCGTTGGCCTAATTCGTGTTGCCTAGCTTTTGCTTTCTAGCTCTTGCTGCCCAGCTCTGACAGCCTAGCTCCTGCTTGCTCAACTCTCGCTGGCCGAACTGTCGTTGGGCAAACTCTCGCTTGCCGATCTCTTATTGGCCCAACTCTCGTTCGCTGACCTCTTGTTGGCCGAACTCTCGTTGGAAAAGCTCTCGCTTGCTGATCTGTTGCTGGTCAAAGTCTCGCTCGCCGAACACTCTAGCCGAACATACGTTGGCTGAACTCTCGTTGGCCGAACTCTTTTGAGAGCTCTCATAGTAAATGAAAGTAAGTCGATGACCGTAAAAATAAAAGTCTGAGCGCAAATACTAATAATAATATAATTATGTAATAATAATAATATAAATCTATACCTATTTAGTATTATACGTGTACGTTATATTTAGAAAATATATTCATAATTTTCTTCAATTATCCTTAATGGTATAATAAAAATAGATTTTTAAACATCAGTCGGAGAAGGCTGATGTTGGCACTATGTACTTAATGTTCATGCTATTATTCGTCTTGAATATTTTGTTAACGTTGATAAAACTCATTATAACCTCTATACTTTACAGGATATTACGTAATTCTATTTATATACAGAAGCACATCGCAATGAACTCGCGCAAAACCCTAGAAATGGCAACAACTTAACAGGGACAACAACAATGAGCACAAAAATGCAATCAGTGGGAATTTACGGGGCAAGTTAATTGTGGGGCTTGCATCAAAATGTGGCAGCGGGGGAGGTTGGCGGTGAAGGGGACAGTGGCCAGGGTCTGTTATGGCAGTGGGCCAATGCTTTACATAAGAAGTGGCTCCTTCTGGCCCGGGATACTCAACTGCCGTGTCCTTTAATCCTTTGGCATAGACGGGCGTTGTTTTTCACCCATTGATTTTTTGTATATTATAAAATTTATGCTGCTTTGTGAAAAAAAAAAGATAAAATGAAAATATAAAAACAATAAAGAAAAAACGCAGTTCTGCTTTGTTGCAATCTCTCTTGTGCTGCACTTCATTTTTTAGCTCTTCTGGCTTTTGTTGTTGTTGCCAAGCGCTTTGCCGCTTTTGTTGTCGAGTGGGCCAAGAGCTCAAACCCCCAAAAGACTTGACAATAAAAATTATGAAGCGTATTACTTGAGTACACTCTCGTCTCATTCGTGCCCCTTTCTTTGGCCATTTTTTATGTGCGATTCTTGTTATTAGCCTTTCCTCTTTGCTGTCTGCTTCGCTTTTGTGCACAAACACTACGTAAAAATAAAAATATGATAAAGTATGTCGCTAGTTTCTGAAGGGCCAACTTGCGTGTTAAGTAGCACAAAGAACGAGGTAAGAGCACTTTGCAGATTAGAGAAATGCAGGCTCAAGGATTAAAATGACAAGACAATGCAAGATTTAAAAAATATAGAAAATATATAGAGCTGTGAATCTAAATCTTATTAGAATCCTATAAACACTACTCAAATAATTTACAAAGTTGGCTTTGATTTACACATTTCAATAACTCGAATTTATTTGTAGAAACTGAAACAGTTTGTTTGATTAACAGTAACACATATCAATTGTTTAAAATAATCATGACTTTAAATCTTTTATGCAAATATAACGCTCTAGTTATGAGCAGACTATGGAGCTGTACAAATCGAACCTATGCACAACTATCGGAAACTCAGAGAATTACAACGAATCGCAACAGCGTACCAGGAGTGCGTATAGAACCGAATCCAGAATATTATGGCGCTCGCCAGAGTTATGTGGAGAACTATCTGAAGAATCGTAATGAATCAGCAAATTTTAGTGTTATGCTGCAACGTAATGCCCGTTATCAATGGGCGGAATTCAGAAGACGGATTATCAATCGCATGCATGGTATATAAATAAAATAAAACATATAGTAAATTATCTGTTAGACATAAAAAAAAAACAATATTAATTAAATATACTTGATAGATTGAATAATATAAATATATATACGAAAACATTTCGATGATACAGAAAATCAAAATAAAATATCAATTCTGCGCAGGATATATTTAATAATTATTTTCCATATACTTAATAATATATATTTAATATTATATTTGATTAGATTTGATTTAATCTATTAGATTTTCACATGTTTAATATAATCTAATCTATTAAAACATATTTTTTATTTTCAAATGTAGCAATAATTTAATGTAATTTTATGGCATGTCATGAGAAATATTTCAATTTTATCAAATAAAATTTAGATTTTGATTTAGATTCGGCTTCACAGAGAACACATTCAACACGCTCAACAACAAAATTTCTAAATTCATTTCATCTGTCTTGTCTTTCCAGTATAATTTCAACATGTTTAATTTGGCCCATAAATTGACACGAAATTCTGAATCTTTGGCCCGATATGTATCCTCCATATACAATCATGGGATCCGTGCATTGTCCTATGGTGAACATTTTAATAAATGTTATCTGGACCCAATACAAAGGCGACAAAATCTTCTTACCGCAAGACACAAATGTCGATACTTTCCCAGGCCAACGCTTCAGACAACCCGACAACCAATTAAAAGAGAAAGTCTAGGCCAAAACAGCTCGTTGAACACTCAGAGGAATAATGATGATCACTTCACTTCTGCCAAACAACGGATTTTATGGTCAGAGTTTAGACGTAAAATGATCTACGGAAATTATATGTTTTAAGCTACATTTTAAATCGAAGTCAGGGAATTAATATTGAATGCGTTTCTGTTGTTAAATTGCTGCACGGATGATTTAGCACATAAACACATTCAAAGCTGCATATTTAATTCAAGCAAAATAAATTTAAAATAGTACAAATTGAATATTCATAAAAAATAAAAATTTTTTTTCATTAAATGTGCTAATAGTTTAAAAAATTTCTATAGAAACAATGGCAATGTAATAAACGTGTCAGAAGAAGCCTGCATAACACTGATGACATAAGAGTGTTTAATTCTCTTTCATATTACAAAATATAAGCCTGAAAAACCAACACACATTTTGTTCATGTTCTTTTTATTTTTATTTATATGCACGGATTTAATTGGCCTAGTACCTCTACAACAAAGCAGCGCTAATTTTTAACCACACAATACGGCCGACAAATAAAAAAAAAGCTCTGTGAAATATTTGTTAAGCAAATAAAATAAAAATTTTGACATTCCAGCTGACAGAAACGCACGGAAAAATCGCTTCAATTTTTTAATTTAATGATAATATTAAGTAATAATATTTATTATTTATTATTTTGTTTTATCCATTTCTTAATTATCAACAAGCTGCAATCGACAAACAAATATATAAAAAAAAATTCAATATAAAAAGTGTAAGTTATCGAGATTAAAATAAAAGAAAATAAAGTGAAATAAAACAAATTATATTTTAATCAATAAAAAAAAAGACGAATATCGATAATTCAAACAGAGTAATTATCCAATAATTATAATTAATAGTTATAGAATTCTCTTGGTGTTATTGCTGCGAAACAGATTTCTAGAACTCCACTAATTTCTCTCTCTGTACTTATGTATATGGCAGCCATTTTGTATTTTGTTGCTTGGTTTTGTGCACAACGATTTGGCGGCTTTTGTACCACGCGTGGTTTTATGTAACGGCTAAAATAGGCTCCTAGCCGAGCAGCCCCCTTCCACACCACACCACACCCCACCACCAAATCCCTCCTACCCTGGCACGTCAATTCCATGAGCCGTCATGTCGATATTTTTGCCAATTTTTAGCTGCCTCTTGCAAATTGCTTTTTGAGCTTGTTAGAGTTTGGCACACACGCTAATGAATAGTCAAAGTCCAGGCTCTGGACTGCTCTTCTTCTTGTTGCGTTTCGCGTTGGCAAAACGAAAACTAAATGGCAATGTTTAGGCACATATTACGACGGCAACAACAGCACGCTCCAATCGCACAGATGCCCCTATCAGCGGCGCCATTTTGTAATCAAATGCAGCACAAAAGTATGCAAAGGAAATTTGAAAACGTTTCCAAAGAGCCACAGCGTGAGCGAGCGAGACAGTTGTAGTGTATTCGGCGCTTTGGAGGGAACAGTAGGGGAGCACAACAGCATCAGAGTTGGGCGTAGGCGTTTCTTCATACGGTAATTAAGAACTAAAATACGGGGAATGTTCGGAATGAATGCAGAGAATTGATTACATATTTAGAGTGTAAAATTAGTAATAAAAGATGAAGATAATTTTGCGATAAAATAATTATCAAACAACCAATAAGCTAGACCACAGTCGGATGTAACCTACAACAGTGATAACAGGCACTTTTTTTATTTATTTATTTATTTTATTTTTAACACTTCATGTCCATAAAATTCATAACGGAGGTTTCGGGATAGAAAATTGCTTTAAAAACACAATTTTTGTTGGGAAAACCCACATGCGTTCTTGGTTATTTATAGGAATAATTATAGTAAAATTATTTTAGAAAATATTTGGTTTTTCAAGCAATATCCAGTTGTTGAATCTGGTATTTCAAGCCGATGATTTTGAAATTTCTTTGTTGCAGCTAGACTCCAACGAAGCAAAAAGTGCTGCCAACAAAAACTGCATATGCCCAGAGCAGCACTAGCTGAACTGACACCGGACTAGCTATTATTTCTCTTGGTGGCTGCTGCTTTTCAATTAGTGCCGCAGTCGCAGGCAGTGATTTCTATGCCTCGAGTGCCACGCCCACACGGCCCAGCAGGCAGGCTGTGGGCAACACTTGATGCGATGCGATGCGATGCGATGCCAAGCGAGGCAGATGCAGTTGACGTTGCCGCGTTTTACGTAAATTGAACAACAGCAGGCAAACGGAAATAGAGCGAGGGAGGAGAGGCAGAGAGGGAGTGAGGGAGGAGAGGAGTTAGGAAGGAGGCAGAAATAAGAGCTGTGCAGGCGCAGCAATAAAACAAACATACAAATAAGAAGCCAGCGCCTAGTGCAGCCGAAATGCAGGCAAAAGCAAGTTTAGTTACACACAGCCAGGCCAGAAGGCAGAGACAGAGACAGAGACAGAGACGGAGACAGAGACGGAGACGGAGACGGAGGCTATTGAAAAAGTGCACTGCAGTTAGACGCAAAAATGGAATGAAAAAAAAAGCGAAGCGAACAAAAAATGCAAAAAACCAAAATGTAAAAGGTAAAAGGTAAATCCCGTGGTCGGGAGGTTTTATATGATCCTCCACATAGACGGCCGACTGCCAGACGATTTGTATTGCCTTTAAGCCTAAAAGCATGCTTCATATGTTATGCCAAACGTTTAATTATTTATTTGAAAAGAAGACTGCAGACAACAACAACATGCAAGCAAACAGAAGAAAAAGAGCAACAGACACAACCAACATCAGCATAAAGAACAGCAACCCTGGCAGGGGAAATTTGCCAGAGGCAAGAGATTTTCCCATTGAGGTTAATTAGTTGACATTTGCGCTTAATTGCAATCTGCGCATATGGCACATATAGAATGTCAGCGAGGCGTTAGGATTACCATGCATGATTGATCTATGAATTGCATTCAATACAGCTGCAATTGACGGAGCGTTGAGGCAAAGCGCCAATCTTGACACCCACTTGCCACTGCCTGCGGCAAGTGCCCCAAGGGGGGGAAATGTTTATATTTGCGCAATGGATACTTGATGTTTTAGCACACAGCACCAACATCATTTAGATATAGAATACCATAGAGCAAAATTGAGTGCATACTTCTATTAAGCTGCCTTAAAAGATATTTATATCTTAAATAAATTCTCAATAATTTAAAGATTATTGTTTTCCAATACGCAAAATTTGCGAAACTAGAATTTTTTAATTGATAAAAAATAAATCTCACAAAATGAATGATATATAATGCTCAAAAATAATAAGTTACAATTAATAACAACAAATTATATAAAATAGTAAATTTCAATAGATTTTTTCAGTTGAGAGAGAATAAATTATATATATAAATCGTCGCTTTACAATTTTAAAATAAATAAAATATTATACAAATAAATGATAAACAATAATCAAACAAAAAATGTATTACAATTAATAATAATTTATATACTATAAAATAATAAATTGAAATAGAGTTTTTTAGTTGAAAGACCATAAATCAAAAATATAAATAAACAATAAATAATACTAAAAAAAAATAATAACAATACATTAATATAAATTATATTTAAAAAAAATAAATAAATTGCACTGAAACTTTATAGGAATAAATAATAAAATAAATAATACTCAATAATAATTAGTTACAATAAATAATAATTAATTGCAATAAAAAATAATGTATACAATTGTAATACAATATATATAAATAAAAAATAAATAAATAAACATTCAACTTTCACTACGTTTGAAATGACCTAGGCCTAGCTAGGGTACAAGTTATTATAAATGATAACAGCAATCCATAAAAAAAATTTAAATTAATAAATTTTTTAATAAAAATCAATTTGAATTAACATGAATACATTATAAATAATACTCAAAAATAAATTATTAAAATAATTAAAAATGAATTATATTAAATAATAAATAAGTTGCATTGAATAATAATACATAAAACTATAATAAATAGTAATAAATAAATAAATAAAAAAAAACTTTTCACTTTCACTACTTTTGCTTCAGACAATAGGCCACCTAGGACCTGATCCATTGAATAAAAAATAATAAATAATAAATTATATTAAATGATAATAAATTGCGTTGAATAATAATATATAAAACTATAATAAATAGTAATAAATAAATAAAAAGAAAATTCCGATTTTACTACGATTGCTTCAGACAATAGGCCACCTCGGGCGTCTTGGCCCTGATCCACTTGATGAAGGAGGCCACGCGCGTGTTGACCGATGGCTGCAGGGAGGCGCAGGCGTAGCCATAGCTGACAATGCCCACGGCCATGAGGCGGCCATTGCTGCGCTCATAGAGAGCGCCACCCGAGTCATACTGACAGGTGTCTCTGCCGGGCGTATAGGTGCAGAAACTGTGAGCAGGCACTGTAGCATCGTTGAGGGCATTGCGACACTGCTCGGCACTAATCACATCCAGCGTGGTCTTCAGCAGGCGATCGGTTTGCGGACCGCCATAGGAAGTGGTTCCCCAACCGGCAGCCAACAGCTGTTGACCCACCAATGGCAGCTTCCGGCCATTCTCCGCCGGCTGCAGCGGCAGACAAGCGGGTCCCACGCTCCTGTTCCATAATATCGGCATACGGGTGCGCAGCAGAGCGATATCGTTCCTCAGCTGCCCATTCGCCTGGCTGAACTGCTCATGCAGCATGAGAGCGGCCAGATCATAGCGACGAGTGAAGAGCGTCTCGTAGGCGCTGGAGAGATCGTGTTCCCCTACCACAACGCGCAATAGGGAGGCTTGATTCGTCTCTGCGCTCACAAAACAGTGGGCAGCAGAGAGCAAGTAATGATGGTGAACTGCAAAGAGAGAGCGTAAATACAAATTTAGCAAGTTTATAGTCGGATGCAGCCGAAAATTGACAGTTCACAAGCCGCTGCAGCAATGATTCTTCTTCTTACTTTTTCTAAAGCACGCATTTATGATCATAGAGCATTTTAGACAAACCAGGCAACTTGTTTCTTTAATAATTTTGTTGCCTATTAACCGAATTCAAACCGTTTTAAATGATAGATTAGTATTATGTTAGATAGTGTATGTATTGAATAACGATAGGTTATATTCAATATTACGATTTGTATGCGGTTTTTATGCATTAAAGCGGAAATAGAACGTGGCATTCAACATTTTAAATAAACGTGATCAGCGTATGATACCTACATTCTAAATTTGACAGCTCTAACTCCTGTACTATTTTCCAACGCGTTTATAGAAAAAGCTTGCAATATTGTTTATTTAATAACTTTTGTGTTTATAAATCAATTTCAATGCGCTTTTCGTGATAGATAAATATAATAGAAGAGAGTTTATGTTCCAAATAACAACAATATTACGCTTGCTATTTAACTAACTAACTTCAAATATTCAAAACCGTTTGCTACGTTCAAAATTATAATATGTAAGGGTTTTTATCAATTTGGGCATAAATGGGGCGTTGCATCTAAAATTTTAAATTAACTAAATTTGCGTATGGTATACATCTATCTATATCCATAACTTGACTGATTTAGATCTGATAGTTCCTGAGAAAAATGCGTTCATACACATGCACAAAATGGGATTTCTAGGTACAGGGTATACCAATTAGAAGCATTTTAGGAGCTTTACTTACTGATCACAGCTCCACAGAACACTCTGCCCTGTTTCTTGGTCAGCACGCCAGCCATGGAGGGGAACTCATGCAGCGCCGCCTCATCGTTTGTGGGACTTGCGATGCGCTGCGTGTGGCTCCAGCCACAGTTGCAGTTGGGCGCCACGGCCTCCACGAGGCAGGAGAAACGACCGCCTCCAGGCAGACCCAGGGGATAAATGGATACGATTTTGCCACGTTTTGCGGAAGTCCTTGCAGTGCGACTTGGCAGGGGGGCAAGGCGAGCGGCATTCTGAGGGTCCTCGTAGAGCAGGGAGGCGACGTAGGCCAAGGCATCGCTGACGCCCACATCCTGCAGCACGTGCAGCACTTCATTGGAGAACTCGTCATCGGCTTCCTCATCATCTACCTCGTCAGCTTCGGCTTCAGCTTCAGCTTCAGCTTCCTGTTCTGCCTCTGGAGCTGGACTTGTGCTAGTTGTAGTTGTAGTTGTAGTTGTTATGCTCGCTGGCAGCTTATCCTTTAACTTTGGCACCAGAGCTGACTCTCGACGCTGTGATATGTAGGAAATCACGGCACGATTGAGAAAACTTTGCCGCTCGAATTTGCCAGCACCACAAAAGTATTCCGAGCTCGTCAGCAGCTCATCGCCCTCGGCATTGAAGTGGAAAACCTCTGCACGGCAGCGTGTATCCCGCACCAACTAAAACACAAAAGAAGTGAAAGCCCATATGCAAAATTAGTGTCAAGTAATCCAGAAACTCTCCTATAGTTAACATATTCTCAATATATACCGATATTATTAGGTGTTTTTTAATGTGTTAAAAATTCAAAGGTAGAGTTGGGGGCTAGCAGCCTCAGTAAGGGATAAAAATTATATTTGCCATCTCAAATTAATAAAACAAAATACTACAAAAATAAATTAAATACAGTTTTCTAATGTAAGACCGAAAAAAAATTAAATTAAATTTAATTTAATGATTAAATTAATTATTTACGAATATAGTCGATATTTATGAAGTTTATTCTTCAATGAGAAATCTCAATATATATTTAAATAAATTTTCTCAATTCTGATTAATAAAACAAAAAATTTCAATATTAATTTTATACAATTTTCTAATATAAGATTAGATAACAAAATAAAAAAGATGATGAAACTACTTTATGGGAACCAAAAGCTTTCATGATCATCAGATTTCTACAATTAAAAATATATGGACGGGGCAGATCAGTGGGACAGATGCTACAGTCGGACGTTACCGACAGTAGGAGACCCTTTACTTTTTCTACATGTACTCACAAACATAATCAGAGGCACACGCACGAAACTACGCGCATATGCCTGGCGCACCACCCCCCCTCTGCCTAGTGTGGCTAACTATTTGTGGCATATCTTGACTGTTTCTTATCCGATCGTATTGCAATTTACAGCGTCGATAGAAAATGTCATAAGCTACAAGCATGCTAAATTTCAAGTCTATAGCTTTTAAACTGTGGCTGCAGTAGCTTTTTGCGCTTTGTCGGGGAAGGGGAAGAGGTATCCAAAATCTTAAACAAACTCGTGCTGCTTACTGAATAGGGGAACCTGAATCCCAAATATGGTGTTTCTAGCTCTTATAGTTGCTGAGATCTAGGTGTTCATACAGACGGACAGACAGACGGACAGACGGACAGACGGACAGACGGACGGACGGACAGACGGACAGACGGACAGACGGACAGACGGACATGGCTATATCGACTCGGCTTGTCGTCCTGATCAAGAATATATATACTTTATGGGGTCTGCGACGACTCCTTTTGGGTGTTACACACATTTCCCACTTGCACTAAGTTAATAGACCCTTTTTACTTTTTTAAAGTAAAGGGTCTAATTATGAATATAGTCGAGCCTTACGAATTAATCATTAAATGCAACATCTGAAAATATATTTCAATTTTATACTAATAATCTCATGAAGGATATCAGCCAATTATATTTTGACTAACTAAAACAAAAATATTTAAAAAATCTGAAATTATAAAATTTTTCAATTTCAAACTATAAAAAATAAAATAAGCATAAAATAAATAAATAAGAATAAATAAATCTTTAAAATATATATTTCAATAATATTGAAATTGTTGTATATGGTAATATTCGTCAAATGTTTACAGCAATCAAATCTATCTTAATTTAAATATAATAATACATTTTATATTAATTTAACCATAATATTTTCTTGAATGGATTCAGTTATAAATTAGATGCTCATATTAATTCTTCTTAAACGCCTCAAGACTTAACTCCCCCATCAGTTGTAACAATTATTTGCCGAGATCTATGCTGGTTTTACTCCCTAACTATCGATAATGTTGCTAGTGCTATCGATAATTTAGCCACTCACCGTTTGCAGCTGCAGATCGCATTTGAAGAGCAGCACGTGATCCTTGGGCGCCTGCAGCGCATAGCGACAGGAGCTGCCCACAGGATACTGGCCAGGATAGTAGGGCGAGTTGATGTAGATTTTCTGTTCCGCCTGCAGCTCCAGCTGATGGTTGCACTGCTCGTACAGAGCCACAATTAAAACCAGTTGCCACAGCAACAGGCACAGACACAGACACGGATTCAAGCCACGTTGCTGCCCCCACATGTTGCGAGCAACGTCTGCCACAGCACTAAAGCCGCTGCCGTGGCTGCAGCGTCTTAAGAATCCCCCAACGAGCTGCCAAATTCCCTCTCTCTCTCTCACACACTCGCTCTCCCTTTCTCTCTCCCTCTCTCACTCTCGGTTTTAGCCAGTTTTGGCCGCTTGACAGTCACGCAAACTGCTCCATAATTGTCAGCTTCTGCGCCCACGCCCCAGCCGCCTTAATTGGCGTATTAAGAAGACAGCTAAGAAAGTACGGCCCAAACAATAACAATAACAATCGTGTCGGCTAATTTTACAAAAGTGCAAGTGTCTATTAACCACTTTTTATTATATCTTTTCCTAACAAATAAACCAGTTTTCAAATTGCGGAACTGCCACGAACTGTTGCCAAGGCTTGGGGTAGGTAAAGGTCAACTGCGACCAAGATATGGAGAAAGATCTGCTCCAGTTACATCCAAGACAATAATTTATAGTAATATTAATTTATACAGTGATATAACAATTTTAGAGAGCTGACAGTTTAATTTATTTTAATTTATGGAAATTCATTATTGGATAATTAAAAAATGAAATCCAATGTCAACTATAATAAATAAATATAAATTAAAAAAATTAATTATAAATATTATACAATAAATTATAAATAATATGCAAAAAATAATAAGCAATTAAATATGAAAACTATGTACAATCTGGCGAGATATTGGCCAACGATAGATCGGCCAACGAGAGTTTGGCCAAAAACATAACACAATAATATAAACACAATATAAAAAAACGAATTAAATATCTAAAAATTTGTAAACTATTTTACAACATTTAATTAATAAGAGAGTCGATGGCCCAGTAGCTAGTACTCCTAATTTTAAATATTAGTTATTATATTATTAATTTGTATAATAGGTAATAAATAATAATAATAATAATAAAAATTTAAATAATATAATAAAAATAAATATAAATAAATTTATATGTATGTTATATAAATTAAAGCAAATAACTTAATTGAAATCATTATACAAAATTAAACAAAAGTGCGCATTTTATATATTTAAAATTTATTGGTTATAACACTTAAATTAATTATGTATATAAATAAGATTTTAAATGCATTTGCCTCTGCTATCATAACTAAATAGAATTCCAAATTGGCAAAGCGAATGCTAAATGGGCTGTAATCACCCAAGAACCGTTAAAGTCTCTCACCTTATCTCTAATTCCGATCTGCACTCAATTCACCACACTCACTCTAACATAATAACGCAAGAGCGTGCAAAAAGAGAGAGAGAGCGCCTACGTATGCAGGCTATGCGGAAAGCACCGTTAACTGCGCTTATCAGGAGCGCATAAGTTGAGGTGGGTTGCCGATGCGCTCTCTTTTACGCATCGCCTGATCAAGGGACAGTGGGAGAGCAGACTGCAAGCACTGTAAAAGCTGCTGCGTGAGAATATGTTAATCAGTGAAGAGACTGCAGTCGCGTGGCTTGGACGTCTAGTGAGTGCGTGAGTTGTAAGTGTAAATTGATATTATTAATTTTATTATTGAATTAAATGTTCAACTTATTTTTTTTTTTAATATAGGTCAGTGAGAGTTCGGCCAAGGACAGTTCGGCAAGAGTGTTCACCAACGATTTATTGGCAAGAGTGTTCGGGCAAGAGTGTTCGGCAAGATTGTTCGGTTAGAGTTCGGCAAGCGAGAGTTTGGCCAACGAGAGTTCGGCGAGAGTGTTCGACAAAAGCTCAGTAAGCGAGTGTTCGGCCAGCGAGAGTATTGCAAGAGCGAGTTGGGCCTGCGATAGTATCACCAACGAGAGTGCGGCCAACGAGAGATCGGCCAGTGAGAATTGGGCAAGCCAGAGCTAGGCAGTAAGAGTTCGGCCTGTAGGCCAGCAGTTTTTACTGCACATAGAAATATTTTTTATGACGGTTAGATATTCAAGAGAGAGTTTGGCCAGCGAGAGTTAGACCATGGAGAATTTGGTCAGCTAGAATTGGGCTATTGAGAGTTGGCCTAGCACAAGTAAGTCAGCCAGATTTTTGCATTAATGTTATTTAATAAATTATATCAATATTGATTAATATATTAATTAAATAAAATAGGAAATAGTAAATATTTAGGAAATTAGTGTAGAATATTATTAGTTTAGTCTCACATCTCACACTATAATGTGTTATTGGATGAGTTTAATAATAACTGCTCTTTTAAGTACACTCAACCGAAGACAAAAATGAAGAGAAATGAAATAGTCTGATGAGTGGGAGAGCAATCGTGCTTGTGTTTTTCGTAATCTCGCTGAGTAGATAGCAAAGAGAATAACGGTTGACAGTTATTGGCAAGCTCTGGTACTAAAGTAAAGTAACTGTATAATTTCAATATGAGTGAAGAAGGCAATATTTAGTTTTGGTTGATATTTATATTGAATATTTATGTTGTGAAAGTGACAAAAGTTTAAATAAAATTCAACTAAATATTTCGTTATTAACAGGTAAGAAATTAACCATCAATTATTTATTAATTTTAATTATATAACAGTTTATTTAATTAATACAACTAAGCAATTACTGGTTAAAGCTTTCTGAATACGAATTACTGGAAGATAAATATTATTATTTTATGTTTTTTTTTTTTTTTTTTTAAATTTTACAATTGTAAAGCGACGTATAATTTGATAACTGAATATGGGACAGGACTGGCGTTCTGGTTAAGGCATTCGCCTCACTAACCACAGGTTCAAGGTTCGAACCCGACTTACGACTTACTCACATATACAGACAAGTTTGACATTTTTCGTTTCTAAGGTCACTGATGAGAATAGTTGGCACTATTCGAAATAGTACTATCTGACCACTGCCATAAATTTTTCCATTAAAAATCTCCCATTGCTCGACGTCGAGCCCGAATTTCCCATATTCAGTTATTATTATTTTATTTAATATTATATTTTATAAATAAATTATTATATAAAGAATTAATTTGTAGTTTATAAAATAAAGTACGACATAAAATAATGCAATTCTATTGTTATTTCTGATAAATTATATATACTACTAAGCAATTACCGGTTTAAGCTTTCTAAATACGAATTACTGGATGATATTAAAATATTATTTTATGACTTTACTGTTGCTCCACACAATGTTTGTCCTAGTGGTAATAATAATACCCTCTTGTGCTGTCCACTTTGGTTATTAACACATATACGAGTTCCATCCGTATATTTCTTAGCTGCCTGACTTTAAAAGGAATCACTCGGCATTACCCACGCCACCCGCCAGCTCACACCTACTTTGTCAGCTCATTTTTTTACGTTTCTTTTATTTTTTAGCGCTTTTCAAGCGCTGCTTAATTGGATGTGCTCCCAGCTCCCTGTTGGCGCTACACATGTGCGCCAAATGCCAGAAAAAACTAGCGCCTGACGTGGGGTTTGGCTAAAAAAAAGCTGAAGCAAGTTTGTCGCCCATTTCGCCAAATAAATAAAAATAAAAAACATAAAAAACAGAGGAGGTAAAAAAGAGCGACGGCTGTCACGAGGCGCGCAGACAAACGCTTAATGCTAATATTATTTTCTTGCTTAACAAGCCATGGAAGGGGGAAGGGGGCGGAAAGGGGGCGTTGGATCCTACCAGTGGCCGTGTGACTTATTTGCGCAAGCCATAAAAAATTTAACTTTATTTCGCCATTTTTAATTTCCTACTCCGCGGCGCACATTTGGCATAAACAGTCAACGTTGGACAATAACTACAACGACTACGAGTTCCAGAGCCGGAGTCGGAGTCGGAGCCGGATCCGGGATTCCAAAATCCGGCACCCGTACGTAAGCCGGGCCAAAGGAACAATGCGAATCGCAGGGAGAGAGGGGGAAAATAAAAATAAAAATAAAATCCTCCTTCTGCTGCTTTATTTGTATATTTTGTATACGGGTTTTTTCCGCTGTCCAAAACAAACAGCAAATAATTCAAAGTGGATACAAGTAAAGCAAAGTCAAAGCTAATATACGAAATGTAATAAAAATTAAAAAGAAATAAAAACGAATTAAAATGAATTCAAAGTCAGCAGAGAAACGTTCAAAGTGTGCATGACAATTGTGGAGAAAACAATTTATGGCCAGAAGAAGAAACAAAATATGAGATACTATTTCAGTACTTTTAAAAAACATGTTTTAAATCGAACATAAGAATAAACTAATAAATATTAATATATCAAATTTATTTATTGCATTTCATATATACTTAGCTAAAAATTATAATAGTAATAATAGCTGGAATATTGAAAAATGAATAAAATTAATCTTTAATCCGAAAACGCCTCTAAAACGCATGCAAGTTTATTTGAAAGTTAAATATTCTATTAATTACACAAACAACTATTGGACAATAATTCTAAATAAAATAATTCCATATCATCTTGATTATAAATTTAACAATAATAACTAAAATATTTAAAAATAACTAAAATATTAAACAATTAATCATTTAAATTAGTTGTGCAACTGAAAACGCCTCTGAAACGCGTGTAAATTCATTCTTATAATTATAATTACAATTTCAAATATTTGTAATTAATCATATTCATTATGAATTCATTAATTAATAATTGTATTAAATTTATTTAGTTTACACTTTGTGTTGTTCAGTTTTATTTATGTTTACTAATATTTATAGCGTCCAACGAAAAACGCATGCAAACCGCAAGCACCGCGTAAAACTGCTAACGATGCTTACACTGCTTGTGAAACTGCTTGATGAACTGCTTGCTTCATAGCGCACACAAAGCAGTGTTAGGGGTTGAAACTTGGCTAAGCAAGCAGTTGACGTTGTGTGAACATTAGCGCCAAAATTCAAACGTCAGTCGAAAACAAACACAATCAAATATTTGTATTTAGTTATTTAATTTAATATTTTCGTTTTATCAAAAATATAGCACGATATTTTTGACCAACTAATGGGAATATTTGGATTTTTTTATAATCATTTGCCAAAACATAATTAAATATTTAAAACTACAATTACTTCAGTTTGTTTTTATATAGATTTATTTATTTAAATTGTAATATACAAAATTAATATAATGATAATAATATATAAAAATAAACATTTTATTTAATTTTATCTTAAGCTTTTGCCTCAGGTTTTCAAAGAAGATTGCAAATTGCGCTTTTAAGCAATAGTTACAATAAAAATCTTGGCAAATTATCAATTATAAGAATATATCCATATATTGTGATGTAAGGATATGGGAACAGGTTGCCCACTTCCGGTTGGGTTTCGGCACCCGCTGAGTATAAACAATAATGCGCTCAATTAATGAACAATAGAATGTTTTGGCAGTCGGGTCAACTGACCCACAGGAAGTGCTGAGCAGAGGAGGAAGGAAGGAAGGAAGGAACAAGTGAAATGGCAGGGGGAGGGAAGGGACGAGGCAGGGAAGCGATGCGCAACAGTTGCATGAAGTGCGGGCACTTCAAATTAATAAGAGGAAATGCGAATAACAATGGCCAATGCAGCACAATAAATGGAAATTCAAAATGGAAACTGAGACTGGGCATGGGAATGGAAAAGCGAGAGGAAGAGGGAAGGGAATGGTCAGTCAGTGAGGGGAGAAGAAGTGCAATCGCAGGTCCTTTCTGCCGTTTGCTGTGTGCGGTCCTTTCTCACAGGTGCCTCTGCCCTGTCTGTGTGTGATTATGCGTGTGATTTTAAGAGTTTGACCCACGGTGACCCACACTTTGATCAGCGCCGATCGACGGCAGCGCAAATCCAATTAACGCTGCTTAAGAATGCCCTCGATGAGCTATGGCCAAGTCTCTGCAGGATGCCAATGCTCCTAGGGCATGCAGAGCACAAGCAATCGATCATTCAGTTTGCTGCCAGCACAGCTACACTGCCAAAAATCACAGGCAATTTAAAAAAAAATTAAAAATAATTATGCAAAATATTTACCCAAAAAATACTTGGAAGGTGTAAAAAATATGTTCTTAAAGATTAAAAAATAATTAAAATCGATCATTGCGTTTATTAGCAGCATCGCTACACTGACAAAAATCATAGGCAATGTTGGGAAAATTTTTAAAATAATTATACAAAATATTTACCTTAAATACTTGGAAGGTGAAAAAATATGCTCTTGGAGTTCATTGATTACTGCGTTTATTAGCAGCACAGCTGCACTGACAAAAATCGTAGGCAATTTTAATAAAATTTTAAAAATAATTAAATTAATTATTTACCTATCCCTATCTTTTATCTGCACAATTAATTTAAATATATATAAAATGTATTTTATTAATTATTTTATTTAATTTATTGTTATTAATTGATATATTTAAAAATGATTTTTTTTAGTATAAATTTATATTTTATGATATTTAGTATTATGCTCAAACATTTTCTATATATTTGTTTAAAATTTCTGGTTAAAAAAATATTGATCTTCACTTAAATTTACATTTATTATAATTATTTAATTTTGAATTTATGTATATCAAAATCGGACGCTATTGAAATATGTTCTAGTTATAATAATACTGTGAATTTATAGAATATATACTCTATAATACTTATTTGGTAGTCAATTAAATATTAATTTGTTTTTATTTTAAGGTTTCTTTTATTTAATTTACGTAACTGCAATTTTAAGGAATTTCAGACCACCCACTTGAGTATTCCCTATCTGCTGGCTATTTATCCGAGCCTTTGCGCTCTAATCCCGACTGATCCTCAGCCTAAATACCTGTTAACTTGGCTCTGTATACAAATATTGTTGCGGCTTCCATATAACAATGTCGAAGAAATTTTACACACGAACACATATGCAAACAAACACACACACACACATACACACATCTTGAGATATTTTTGTTTCCAGACAGTTCTTTCTCAGCTCTAACGATGCTATCGGCGAGGGTGGGCCCATATCAAATTGGGAACAGCCTCAATAGCAACTTCTATCCAGTTCCCACAGCTCTAAATGAGTGTGCATGTGTGTGAGTATATGTGAGTGTGTGTGTATGTGTGTTTGTGTCTGTGTTCTATATTTTGCAATTTAGATTTGTTTTGTCTGCTGGCATATCCTTTCTGTGGGCGAGTTCCGCTTGCCGGAAGGAAGTGCAGAAATTTATTGTTAATTTCCCTTATTGAACATGTTCGAAAGAGTTTGCTGAACTGCTGAGAAAGTGGCTTACAGATGGACGGCATATAGAATTTTATTTATTTAAAAAAAATAATAATTAAAATTATATGTATGCATTTAATAATTCCCTATAGATACTAAAAATATATATTACTAAATAAATCAGATTGAATTTTAAATAAAATAAATACGAATATATATATGTATAAATATATATATTTAAATGCAAATTTAAATTATAATAAAATAGATAAATTCATATAAATATAAATAAATATATATATTAATAAATTGACAAAAAAAAATTTTAAATAAGTAAATATTTGAATATAAATTATATTAAAATTGAAATATAAATCTAAAATAATCATAAATATCTAGTATATTAGAATACATAGTATGTATGTAAATATGTACGTGTATTATAATAAAAATATTTACTTAAATAAAAATAAATTTAACTTAAATGCAATAAAATTTAATTTTTATTCGAAAATTTTTTTAGTTAATTAATTTATTTATTATTTCACATTATATGTTTTGTTAATTACTTTAATTAAACAAATAAATTTAGTATTTATAAATTATTTTCCAATCTATATTTTTAAACAATTTTCTAAACCTGGCAAACATTTCTGCCGTCCATATAACTTCTAAGCTAATTAATATAAATAAATATTTATTAAACTATAAATAAATTTGAATATTAATTATTAGTATTTTAAACAGTTTAAAAATCGTCACGAATTTGGAAAATTGTTATACTAAACCTTGCAAGCATTTCTGCCGCCCATATAATTTATACGCTGCTGCATTCCGCCAGGTTCCCATCGCAGCGTTTTCCCAAGCCTAAGATTCCCATACAAGAGAGAAAGAATATAAAAAATTTGACTTTTGCATACACACAACGTGTGATAGTAGCTGTACCTGTAATCGCCTGTTGTACCTGTTCCTGAGCCTTACCCCGCTGCCCTTTCTCACGGCCAGCAACGGTAACACTCCAACGCACACACAAAAGGACATCCAACCCCGAATCCAACTATTCAAACCTCAACCCTCAGCCCTCAGCCCTCAGCCCTAGGGAACAGATTCCTGCGCTCCTACCTTAATGTGGACAACGACAACGTGACAGACGTGTCTGAAGTAGGCGCTTCGTTTTCATTTTATTCCATTTCATTCGAGCTCGCTCATATCTTCGCTCTTTATTATTATTGATTCAGCTCGTTGATCATAATAAACGATTAGTGTTTGCCAGGATCCAGGATCCAGGATCCAGGATCTCTTTTTGCTGAGAATATGTGTTTCTCAGGATCTCTCTTTGTGGAATTCACACGCACTTGTTACTTTTCTGTGGGCTGGGAAAATTAGTTTAGCGGTTTTCCTTGCTGCCCCTTTCCCTATTAATGGCAAACAATGGGATATGGGAAGATCTGTATATTTATTGAGCTGCAATTTGTAAGTATGTTTATTTTGATAAGCCATAATGTTCAGATATAAGATAACAATGCAGAAGTTATTTTATCATAATTTATGATAGTTTTATTTAAAAAAGAGCTGAAAATCGGGAAAAGTTACAAAAACTGAATCCAACATTTGAATTAATATAATATTTGCAATCAAAATCGGAGCCTGAAGCAAACTATAGTTTCCACACCATTTAATAATATTAATTTAGTTAACTTATAATATTTTTTTATTTAAAAGTTGTATTATTCATTTAAATATATTTGTATTTTTATTATTGACTTGCAGATTTATTTTACATTTTATTTAATAATAATTTTAGAGAGTCGCCTTTATACTCCTCGATTTTTCATTCACTTGTAAATGAAGAAATAATTTATACAAATTTTATTAACATTATTAATAATAGTTAAATTATTAATTTACACATTTGTATTATTAATTTGAATATTTTTGAATGATATTTAATTTATTTTTATCACATGAAGTCATCAGAATGTGTTATTTTATTAAATTGTATTTTCAGAGTCTCTGCTTAAATTCCCTCGCTTTTATTATATTTTTCTAAGAAATTTCTGTTAAGCATTTTTACGCCTAGTAGTAAGAAAATGTTATGACTACTTGCATAACATTGCCTAAAACCCGTGCTTATCCGAAAGATATAACCAGACAAAGACCCTTTTTTTGCAGCTCCTAAGGTTCTCGGAAACAAAATTAACTTCTGTAATCTGTTGAGCGATTGCCAAGCGTTTTTTACGCAATTTTGCTTAAAAAAATGCCCCGTCTAAAAAACGCACAGAATTTGAATTGACGGTGTCAGAGTCTTTTTCCAGGAAATCGGGCTGTCTAACCCTAGTTCCCCTCTTCCAAAAGCCGCTAATCGCTGTGCTAATGGCGAATAATACAGAGACAAGGCTAGGGATAGGATAGGCATATTATCCTTGCCACCCGCCGCTTTTATTGTGACCAAAACAAATAATCACCCATTGCACATATTGTTCAATGCAAATGCGTTTACGAGCCAGCTCGTAAAGTTATCCTTTCTTGCATAGACTCCGTCGGACAACCGACAACGGACAACAGACAACGCCGTTAACTTTGAGCATCCTTTCTGCAGCCTTTCGTCTCAACTCGACGTCTTTCTAACCCTCTGTCCGGCTGTCCCTCCGTCCCTGTATTCAGTGACTGCAGCATTACATGGAACTCCGGGAATTTGCTGCGGCTATCGTAAAACGCAACCTTGTGCATAGCACTCGTTATGCATCCTAGTGCCAACTCCGGTCCTATAAACACATTAGCGCTGCCATCAAGGACATCGGCATTGACTTGAAGGCACTCGGAGCACATTAATAAGTGAGCAAAGCAACAACAGGAATTCTCCATTTGTCTCAAGGACTTTGCATGCTAAAACTGGATCGTCAAGTATATCTAAGCCAACTCTCTCTCGCTTATCTTCAATTACTTCTTGCAACATGCACTAAAAAAGGCTTTTTCCACATTTTATTTTGAATGTTAACACGGCTGAAATTCATCCATTAGATCCATTTTAAATTCTGTAAATCATAATTAAATACTTAGTGAGTTGCTCTTATTAAATATATTCAATAAATTTCAACGCATTTTAATTACATATCGTAAATATGCCCCCTGTGATATGCAACAAATAAGACAACTTCCGTTTATTTGCCATAACATTTAAAGTTTTTGCTCAAATTCAGCTCCGTTTAAAGCTCTGCATAACTAATTAATATTTCTAATGATATTCTTCAATAATTTTCTCTTCGACTATTACATAAAGATTTATATTCTCAGTTTTGTAGCAATAAATATGCTGAAAATATCATCTAAAAAATAATCGCACTTTTTTCACTTTAATATCGATAGATCTTGATTAAATTGAGTTCGTAATGATCTTTTGCGTAGCTTATGAATATATCTAATAAAAATTTGTGATTGATATATAAAATATAGTTCCTGTTACTGCACTAATTGTGTCGAAACTATGCTGAAAAGATCTTCACTCTTTACGCTCTCAAATCCAATTTTTTTGATCAAAACCTATGGTATACAAAATGGGGTAATATTTGTCGATAAAATGTAAAGTTTCATTGAATAAAAATCTTGCGAATTGCATTTGAAGTCTATAGAACTTCGAACTCCTGCAGGGCCCTGCTTAGGCTCGTCATACACGCTTCTGACGCATTCCCCGAGTGGCAACTGCGCAGGAACCCCATGCTAGTTTGGCACAAATCCATTCTAATGCCAGATGACAGGCGCATGGAAGCCAGCCAGACAGACAGACAGACAGAGGGACAGACAAAACAAAATGGCTGAAGTGTGTCCAAGTTCTTTATAGAAAAAAACTTTCACACGCGTTGCGCAGAACCAAAGCAAAAGACGGCTTATAATTTTGGGGTGTCTTTGGCACAGCCTTCAAGGAAAACCTCTGGAACGTAGAAAATAATAAAAATAAATATGATAAAAACAACAGCTGCATGGCAGGGTACAGAGCCTACTTAAAAAGCGCCTCCCCTTTGCACGGTCTAAGGTCGTTGCGCTTAGCTGAACCTCCGAAACAACCCTCTGTGTGAGGTTGTACATTTTGCATAAGATTTCCTACGATTCATCCAAATCTTTGGCTTGTCAATGGGGTGGCTCTCCAGGTAGTATGAGGCCAAGGGCTGCACATGCGCAACGAAACTTCGGATGGTTCTTGAGGCTTTTCTTTTGCGCAGTCTGTTCGCTTTACACCCTGTTGGAGATTGAGATTGAGGTTGAGGTTGCTCAGGAGTGGGGGGGCCGAGAGTACACGTTCCATGTTGCGTGTGCGATTGTCGTCACACGAGTCTTGGCGCACACCTGGCCACGAACCAGGCCATGCGATACCCAGGACCCTACGACCGAATCCAAGGCAGCTCCGAGTCTAAATTCCTGCCTTCGTTGCGCCTCAGCGAGATCTTAAATTAATGGTTTATTTATGCGGCAGCGACTCGCCTTGACAGTTTTCCAGTTTTCCAATTTAAGTAATAATTTATAAATGTTTTTTATATTATTTATTTATTTTTTAATTATTTTCTTTAATTTTCCTTCAATTTTAAGTGATTTATATTGGGTTGTAGGTAATTATATATTGACTATTTTATTTTGTTTAATACAAAACAGTTTTCCAGTTATCCATTTTAACAGATTTCTATATTTCTAGTTCTTCAGTTTTCCAGATTTCCTATCCCTACACATAATTAGAGCGCTTTTCCGAATTTTCACAGAATTTCGCTTAAATGCAAACATTTTCCGCAGTGTTTTATTTTTAATCATAATCGCTTTATGAGTCAACTACAAATGCTGCTAAAAAGCTGAAAAACATTCCCCATTGTTCAGTTCTGTTTTGTTTTTGTGCTGTTTTGTTGGTTTGTTTGCTCAACTGAGGCAAATTGCTTTACCTGTTGGTGTTCGCGGAAAACGCGTTATGGTTTTATAGGCTTTTTGCATTCACAAAAATGCGCAGTTTTCTTTAGGAATTTTGGAAAACCTTATAAGCGCTCTACCCCCCACCTCGGCATGCATAATGTGTTTATGAGCATTATGGCCCAAAAGCAACTGGGAGTGCTTAGATCGTCCTACGCGCCCTCTCGCTTCCTTCCCACTTTGCTCTCTCTCCTTCCCTTTCTCCTTCCCTTTCTCTTTCTCTGTATCTGCATTTTTCTCTAGAGCTCAACAGGCACTTGCTGTGGTCACCGTCATCGGTTTGCAATCGCGACCAAGGCATGCTGAGCCCTCGACCAAAGCCAAAAACCCCGAATAGATAATTTGCTGGCAACCATGAAAATGGTTAGAATACTCGCTGCTTTCCGCTGAAATGTCAGCCCAATTGCAGTTGACGCATTTCACGCCTGTTCAGTCTACAAAATTGGCATTTCTTTATAGCTATTATAGAGCTGTTTATCTACATTTGAACCATATTTAAAATGCGGCTACAGATGCTATGTGCCAAACAAAGTTTAAGGCAGAAGTTTGATATTCTTAAAGATTTTTGCATTAACCTCTCTAAAATTCTCGAAAGTTTCTTCCAAAAATATGTCAAAGGCATTTTGTCAACTTAATAAAATTAAAGTTTAAATTATAAACTTCATAGTTTCTAATAACAACTCTTCATTGTCCACATTTTAAATGTAGTTTATGTAAATCTAAAGTAAATGTAGCTTGGACATTTCCTTAAATAGTTTTTTTTTTTATTTTTTTAAATAAATTGCAATTTAATAATTTCGAAAGTCAAACAATTGGTTGTATTGTACTTTTTTTCAATATTTCTAAAGAACTTTTTGCAAGATATTAATATAGTTTATAGTTGAATCGTCCTTGGCCTTGGTAAAAATATTTCTATTAAATTTTATTAAAATTTTCTATTGATTATTATATTATTATTATAGATCAAATGATCTATTTCAAAAAATTCTTTAAAATTGAATGATTTATTAATATTTCAATGAGTCTTTTAATTTAAATTTTTAATATGCAGTACCCATGAGTATATTATTGATTATTACTATTATTATTAATTCATATACACTAAGGGGCATAATTATTGTAACACAAAATTTTATGTATTCAATTGCGTTTATTTCAGAATCAATGTGAAAACAGTTGGTTTTTTTTGGAAACTAAAATATTAATTTTAATGCGTTAAAAACTTGTCAGGTACGAAGATTGCCACTGTAGTGACTGATGCAGCTACCCAGGCTATGCCAGCCTATGTAAGGCTATGCCTGCCGAAATACAGTGGCAATCTTAGTACCTGACAAGTTTCCTAAACGATTGAGCAGATCCCTGTGCTGAAATATTGATCGGAGCAGGATTCGTTTTTCATCAGGATAACGCTCCAGGACGATTCTTGCAAGCCAATATAACAATTTTCTTCCGTTTTTGGGTGCAATTGTTCGAAAACTAAATTAATCAACATAAAATTCCAAAATTTAATGTTTTTAATATTGTAAGGCACTTATAAAGCGAATACAATCCTTAGATTCGACAAGGACAAAGAATTGGACGAAATATTTGATAAAATCTGCCTGGAACAGGATTTCAAAGGATTTGGTCATATCCTTGGGTAATAGAGTTCCAAATCTATTCCAAAACAGCTTAAATGCAAAGAAGAATATAAAACTCATTAATTTTAGGCATGAATTGCATAAAGCAAATACAATTTCCCATTGAAATTTCCAATTAATGCTTTGGTTACAATACTTGTGCCACATTGAAAAAGCCATACTAAAAAAAAATAAAAAGAATAAATGTTGCGAAAATTTTCAAATTGTGATTTTTATATACAAATACGATATATCTATCTATAAAAATTAAAAAAAACCAACTGTTTTCACATTGATTCTGAAATAAACGCAATTGAATACATGAAATTTTGTGTTACAATAATTATGCCCCTTAGTGAATGTTTTCTATACATTATATTATTTTATATTTCCTGTTTATATATATTTATTTATATAAATATTTATTTGCACTTGCTGTTTGATACGAAATATATATTCTTGCAATACATTTTATTTTATTTATTTTTATCACCAGAAAAACAGAGCTCACAAATTTCTTATAACATTTCTCATAACTTGCCCCTGAATCACGTAGTTGCTTGGGTTTCTTGGGTCTCTTTGCCGCTGCAGCTGTTCCCGTATCGAAAAGAAAAGAACAATGCCGGGAAGAAAGACTTTGACGCGTGCCAAGCGAAACACCGGGCTCATCATCCCAACGTTCATTTCGGGATCACCGATAGCAATTACACAAACAGGACGAATGCTCCTAGCAACTGCAGCTAGGCTCCTGGGCCTATGAGGGAACTGCGACCCTCGACAGGAACTCAATGTGTCTCATTGCAGCGCTCAAAGAGGGTTCTCTTCCTACTCCACTCGAAAGAGGGAGAACTAGAGGAAAGAACACAATGAGAGAAATATAGAGAAATAGAGAGATATAGAGAAATAGAGAGAGAGAGAGAGCCAAAGACTGGAGCCCCTGATTCTTTGTTGGCGTAATGCAGTTGTCTGTCGACTCAATAAATTTGTGTTTGTTGGCCCAGGAAATTAGTTGATGTAACGTATTTTCTTTCCACCTTTTGAGCCCAATTTCCTGACACGTGTGGCACGCGTAGCCTAAAGCAAAAGGAAAACCGTTGATTTCCCACATTGAGAATCTGCTCTTTAACAGCTTCCGCTCGTCTAATTCAAACGAATTTAATCAATTAGATGTAGCTAAACAAAACCATCATGAATAATAATGAATGAAAACTGAGCAAATCTATGTTGAGGCTTAACATCAACGACGAAGAGATACGCTGTTATTTATTAGGGCAATCGTAGAGTTTTCTAAATTTATTTACTTACAACCAATTATTTTAAATCTGTTGTTTTATATCATTAATTAAATTAAAATTTTTTTATTAATTAGGGCATTCGTAGAGTTTTCTAAATTTATTTACTTACAACAAATTATTAGAAATATTTATTTTTTCAACCATTCATTAAGTTAAAATTAATCTTTCTCAGATTATTATATAGAATTTTAATAGATTTCTTTTTAATTTATAAAATTAATAATAATAGTTTTATAAAACTTTTTTAAAATTTTTCATAAAATTAAAATTTGCATTATTTTATTTAATGTTAAATACGGCATTTGGCTGGATTTTTAAGGAGCTTTTACTAATTTATAATTTGATTAAATATACTTATAATATTTTTAAATATTCCTTAATTTGTATATATATTTGTATAGGTTCTATTAAGTTTACAAATGGTTATTGTATTCTTTTTATATAGAGTAGATTCTATAGAGATTTTATTAATTTATAATCTAATTTAATTTAAAAATTTTTGGTTTAAATAACTAACAAATTAAAATTGTTTTCCTAAGAAATTTGTATAGATTTTTATCGAGGTTGTACTCGAGTATAATCTTTCTAATCGGTAATGTAAATATATATTTATTAATATTCATAAACCTAAAATTTGTTGATTATTTTTTTTGGATATTTAGCTCACCCGTTGAATAAAGTGTGCAGGGTATTTAAATTGATACAAATCAAAATGTATAAACGCTGCCTGCATAACATTCACAATGCCACAAAACTGTGACAAGTGCTTCCTCGACAGCATCGCATCATTCAACAGCAATTTGAACATCAATTATGAGCCGTCCCTACATAGAGGAGACTGAATGGGCTGCCCTGCATCTGCACTCACAAAGGGGGGGACCTATGCAGTGAGAGGAAAGCAGGCACAAAAGCAATAATATAAAAGGCTGGCTTGTGCCACAAGATGAGGCACAAAAGATGGAAAGACTGAAAGACTGAAAGACTGAGAGACAAGACCAACAACATTCAGCATCAGACACAGCCGCATCATAACCTACTTTTGAGTCACTTTGAGAGCTGCCTCAACATTTACCCCCTACACTGGGGCTCCCCTCTCCCTGCCTGACCAATTACGAGTGACCCAAATTGTGAGTACTTTGCTTAGGCCCCAAATGAACTGTCAATGCTTAAGGATGGCAGAATCTGTTCTCAGGGTCGTTGCATGAACCACAAATCTGTCCCCGAGCCCAACTGTTGCTCAATTATGGAAATTATGGTCAGCTCGGTGCGAGTTGTCTTTGTTCTGATTTTAATTCGCATTCTCATACGGCAGTAATGCCATTATTCCATGCGGTTGTTGTTCTCTGAAAACATATGTCAACTGTTTCGACAGCTCACGTTACGAAATGCTGCACCAACATGCGTAATTGCTCCACTGATATCAATTTACATGCATTTTGCCGATATTTATTCCCCATAAAAAGTGTAATCAGCAGAGCAAATGAATGGGTTGTTGGCTCGGTTTCTAGCTTCAAGCAGTTGATTGATATCTGTATTGAACTACTTTATAGGCATTACATTTGTCAAAGTATTCCCCATTAAAAACTGATTAGCTTCGGTTTGATTCGAATCTATACTTAAATAGCTTACAGGGTTAATTTTATATATTTTGCAAGGGGACTCCGCCTATCCCCGGGGAGTATTACTAATGTGAAACTCTTATCGCCCAACTCTCGCTGGCCCAAGTCTCGCTATGGTAACTCTTGCCAGCCTACTCTCGCTAGCCCAATTCTCGCTGCCAAGCCTCGATGGTCAAACTCTTGATGGTCGAACTCTCGATGGTCTAACTTTCGCAACCACAACACTCGATAGCCATACTCTCGCTAACCAACAATTGCCACACAACTCTTGCTCGGTCCAACCCTCGCTGGCCTGTTGACCCAACTCTGGCTGGCAGAACTCTCGCTGATCGAACTTTTGCTGGCCCAACTCTCGCTGACCGAACTCTCATTCGCCGAATTCTGGCTCGCCCAATTTTCGCTCGCCGAATTCTATTTGGCCGAACTCACACTGTCCTCATCCCGTCCCCTAACTCTCGCTAGCCCAACTCTCGCTAATCAACTCTCGCTGGACCACATCTTGCTGTCTCAACTCTTGATATCCGAGCTCGCGCTTGACGAACTCTTGCTAATCGCACTACTGCTGGCCAAACTCTCGCTGACCGAATTCTCGTTAGCCGAAGTCTCGCTGGCCTAACTCTCACTGGTTAACCAGCAACTTCTTTAGTACAACTTTGCAACTTTATATACATATACAGAAATAGAGTAGCATTACCAGTCGGTTTGACATTTGATTGAAAATTTTACCCCTAAAGAACCATACAAGTGTTTATCTGAAAATTATAACACCTCCAACGAAATGAGCAACGGATTCTACACCTGTTAGAAGCTATATGCCTCTTCCCAAGCCCAGGATGTGGCTGGAACAAAGAGCAGAACTGTAAATGCACAACAATCGAAAGGCTAAAGATTCGCAAAAGGTAAAAACTCGGTAAAGATTCGGATTTATCGCCTCTGCTCTATGAGGGAGAATAAGAGCGGATGTTGTGCACGCTTCGTGCATGCGAACAGCGGAAATCAAAGCAGGACGAGAAGAATCGGCCAGGCAGACGAGGGGAAGGGAGCGAATCTACCGCTATGGGACAGAAATTTCGCCATCTATAGCTATTGTTTGAATGTCATTAAAACGGAAGTAGAGCCCAGAGTCTGACAATGGACTTCACACACATACAAATACCTGAGGCGCCCTTTATCAACAAATACGCGTTCGAGTTTGGTTTGCGTATCGCTAAATGCCAGACAAACAATCCTCGGAGAGATGTGTCAATTTTAACAAGTGCCTATTTGCAGGGCTATATAATATGGTCTATAAATTATTGGTGGGGCGCAATTTTATCAATATTTCTGGAATTCCCACAAGTGTTGCATAAGCTGATAGAGTTCTAAGTTATTTGTTTGTAAATACAACAAAACAAGAAAATATGAAGAATCATTAAATGTATATATACGTACACTCTCACAAAATATCAAGAATTATAACATTTATATATACGTACACTCAGAGAAAAGCAGCCAGCAGCTTTGTTGTGTTTTCAAGTTTATTTATTACAGAATTTTTGTACGGATCTAGTATAACTAATCAGAATAGATTCAAGTAAAAATATAATTTAATTTAAGACAAACAAGCTTACAAACAATTTTAATCAAATAAATTTCGAATAATACAATTATGATTTATGATTCAAGTTAATATATAATTTAATTTAAGACACGCAAAATTTAAAATAAACATGACTATATTTGAATATTGGAAATTTTCTTAAAAACATGAAATTCTAGATTGCATGAGGACAACCTGAATTAAATACGATCTAGAAAATTCAGGATAAAAGGACGAAGGAAAATAGATTTCAGTAATAACATAATTTAATTTTATAAAGAAAATATTTAAAACAATCCTAAGTCTTTCAATGTCTTTCAACCTTATTAAAATCAAGAAATTTTAGATTATATTATTATATTATTATACATACGTTCTTCGGGTAAACTCCGGATAAGAATTTTGTGATTTTTTTCTGAGTGTACATATACATAGTATGCCCTTATCTGCTGACATTGACGTCGGGCACTGCAAACGAGCCATGGGACAAAACAAGCAAACAAACAAACCTATAAAAATCACTTCCCGTTGCCCCAATGCAATGATGTCAAATGTCAACTCAAGTGGGAGCGAGATGCCACTATAATGCTGTTTCTGCTGCCATCGAAGCCAAAGAAATTGTAAACGGAAATTTCAAATAAAACGAAGCAGCGCAGACGCAGCTCGCGGTCGCGGTCGCTGTCGGCGTTGACTGCGCTGCGTACGCGCAGTTTGGCTGCTCTTCGGCTCTCCACGGCACGTAAATATGTCAAGCCGCTTGGATCGTGTGTGGGTGAGAGCGCGCGCTGTGGGAGCTGCTCTCGCGCTCTCTCAAATGCTCAATTTATGTGCGTGTGTCTCAGTGTTGCCAGAATACAAAATAAGCTAAACTAGAGGAATAATGTGACTAGAAATGGCTAATATAATAAACAAAAAAGCTAAATTCATCCTAAATAATATTTTTTTTTAAATGTTTGTGATAAATATTTATAGTTAATGCGTGTGTGTCATCGAAAAATTAAGAAAAATAAACAGAATCTATTTAAATATATTTATTGCTATACGCATTTTTTAAATTAATGTCAATTCGAATTGAAAAATATTAATTCAAGTATAAATTAATTATTAATTAACTGAATGTGGGAAATTCGGGCTCGACGTCGAGCAATGGGAGATTTTTTAATGGAAAAATTATGGCAGTGGTCAGATAGTACTATTTCGAATGCCGCCAAAGAACATTCTCATCAGTGACCTTAGAAACGAAAATTGTCA